>LR751174.1:80070-208925 GCA_902729485.2 Mus minutoides
TACAGAAAAGAAAGCAAATACTAGAAGTAAGGCTGAGTTGTGTTCTTCAAAGGTCTGTTTTAGTAGCCACCAGGCAGTCTCCATGTCCAAAAGTTTTCATAACCTCTCAGAACCATGCCACCAGTTTAAGCATTCAAACACTTGATCCATTGGCGGTGCAGTTCATGTTGTAATAAACACATTTCCATTCCAGATAAGAAAAGTAGTTATGGATCAAAGAAGCTAAAACTGGTCCAGAGTTCTTCAGCAAGTAAGCAGTGGAGATGAGAAATTTGACCTTCTGCTGCAAATTGTCAGACTCCAAAGCCTAGTTGGAACTTAATATACATTCAAAGTAAAGCTTAAAATGGTGCTAGCTAAGTCCCTTAACCCTCAAAGCATGGAGAGCCAGATACACAATAGGTAATGGAGTATTATTCAAATGGAAAAAATTCCATTGATAAATCAGCTTTATAAGACAAACTTACAAGTAAATGAACCACAGCTCTTTTTGACAGTAAATCAAAGTGTATCGTCTTTTATGTGCAGACCCTTTTGTATAGTACGCTTTAGTGAGATTTTTAAAATGTTTCATGACAGCTCAGCCAACCTGTAAGTGGGGACTTTGGTTTCAAATGAAAATTTTTGTTGTATTCTTGTGACATTAACCCACATAACTAACATAAAGAGAAGCATCAGATTACTCACTCAGAGAACAAAGAAGCCAGTCTTTGGGAAGGTGTCAGACACGAGTAGGATATGCAGTCAAAGGGAACTGGATAAAGTCCCCCAAACCACAGCAAGCACATGTTACAAAATAAGAGAAATCTCACTAAATGACTGTCAAATGACTACTTAGTAGCACATATAGTAGCCAACTATAGAGGAAAGGATGCCAGTATCTACAAGCTGTATATTATGTTTGACTTGCTATATTAGATCTTTTAATTTATTTTTTCATTTCTGGGAGTTTGGGTCATGATCATTAGATGTGGCAACTGAGTGTCTGAGTGGTATACTCCTTGAGATTTCAAAATTAGGGAAGGATTTAAACCTAATCACATTTCAGTGATAGATTTGTCTAAGAATAACCTCCACCTCAAGAAAAAGAGAGAGACCTGGTCTGCTCTGGATATGCTTCAGCCTGGAGCTGAAGATAGCTTCCAATCACATTCATCTCGACCTCTAAGCCTGAATTGTATTTGACTTATCCCTTTAAAAGCCTAGTGCAACTAAGTATTTCCAGAAACATATCTCTCAACTAAAGGCAAAGGAAGATGGTGATATAGTCTGCCTTGTTCATCTCTTTTTCCTCTTCCTGTAAAGTATGTGCTCCTGTTTGCTTACAAACATTCATTCATTATAGATTCTAGAACTGTGGTCTCACTCTTAGAGAATTTCTTCCCATTCACAAATGTGCTTTTCAGAGCGTGTCTGTTGCTTTTCCCTTTCCCCTCCCTTCTTTTGCTCCATGTTCGTAAAGGAAAATAAAACATGTGAAATATCCATTCCATGGTCATTTCAAATATATCCAATAATATGCTAACTCTTTTGTGGTCTCAGATTTATCCAAGTAAGAAGTTTAAACTCTTAATTAAACTGAGTAAACACCTCCCTAGAATACTCTTTAAATAATGAACATATCACATTTGCCAATAAATGACACATTCTTGGTAATTCTTAGAGATGCCAACACACTCATGTACATATATGTTTGTGCTGAAGGATTGAGTCTGTAAATGAATAAAGCACTATTTTTTAGTTTAGGATTTGTTCACACTTCTTAGCCAAACTATAAATACATTACCTGAGTGTTAAGTCACTAAACTCAGACACTATTGCATAGGACAGCAAGAGTTTGCCGAAGAGACCCTGATATAGCTGTCTCCTAAGAGGCTATGCCAGTGCCTGACAAATACAGAAGTGGATGCTCACAGTCACCTATATGATGGAACACAGGGCCCACAATGGAGAAGCTAGAGATAGAACCCCAGGAGCTGAAGGGGTCTGCAACCCTAGAAGAGGAACAACAATATGAACTAACCAGAACCCCCAGAGTTTGTGTCTCTAACTGCATATGTAGCAGAAGATGGCCTAGTCGGCCATCATTGGGAAGAGAGGCCCCTTGGTATTGCAATCTTTATATGTCCCAATACAGGAGAACGCCAGGGCCAAGAAGTGGGAGTGGGTGGGCAGGGGAGCAGGGTGGGGGGAAGAGGAGATGGAACTTTTGGGATAGCATTTGAAATGTAAATTAAGAAAATATCTAATAAAAAATGAAAAAAAAAAGAAATTACTCTCATGGGAGCTGATAGAATAATCCTGAATGTTTTGTTACAGCTAACGTTTCTTTGCTTGGAGCTGTGTGAATCTAGGAACATTTCACAGTCCATCCTTAGTCACCTGGCACATTTCCTGTTAGTCTCCTAATCTCAAACCCTGGCTCAGCTGTTACAGCAGAAGGAAGTGGGCGGAGTTGATCGAAGCAAACTATGTTGGTAGACATAAAATTAAAATTAAAAACAAATCACAAAATCCCAGGATAAACGGCCTCCATACTATTTTTTTTCCATGAAGTTCCCCGATAGAATGGAGGCAGCAGAAAGAACAGCATATGGCAAAGACAGCCTGCTTATAGTTACAGCAGACTGTGCTCAGCAGGCAGAGCTTACAGTCTACAGTCTGATGGAATTCAAGCTATATATGCCAATGTTCACCAATTTAAAGCCAACATTCTGGGATCAAAGGAATGGTTGCCTTGGGTGGAGGGAACAGCAGCCAAGAAGTCAGAAACAAGACTCAAAAAATATGCTAAATATATATTGGGAAATATTTGACATTATGAGTCAGAAAAGTAGCTTGAAGTCGGGGTGGGAGGTAGGAAGGTACATTTCAACAACTGAATGAGATTTATGGGCTTTAGTTTCATGTCATTGAGGAAAATGATTAAGGAAAAGTCTAAGATAAACATCTGCAAGACATTAAGCTTTTCATGATGTGGTAATCCCACTTGCATTTCCTTCTGCTAAGATTAGAGTCTTTGAAAGCAGAACATATGGTGACTACTCTGTGTCACTGCATTTCCCAGCATCCACAAACACTCCCAGGTCTAGCCAGTCAAATGAAATATCTTTGCATCATATTACTATTCGTACATAGGTTACATTTCTCTTTGAACCTACTAGTCACATATCCATCTTCATGATTAATACAAAAGCTGACATAATATGAGGAAGAAAAACAAACAGAATTCTGTCAGAGACCCATGAATGAGAATCGGTAAGCCTTAAACATTAGATCCATAGTTAGGGTTACCACTAGGATTAGAATTAATACTCAGAGTTCTAAAGCCAGAATCCTCCAAAAGATAGAATCTTGAGGTATCCTGCAAACCCCAAAGAAACAGGCTAGCAAGAGGTCCCATACAATAGGTAGGAAGGTTAAATAACGGAAATCTGAGAACATAGGTCCTGAGAGCACTCACGCATGCCTCTTCCCCATGCAGTTTGTGTTTAGTAACATGGACATAAACTTAGAACACAGAGAAACTTAGAAAAATACTTTTAAAAAGACAACACACACACATACCCCACAGATAAAACAGCAATCTACATGTAGAAGTCTATACTTGATTGAATTTGGCCATTGTAAGAATGGCCCACTGTGAATGCTATTCCCATTCAAAATAGGCTTGTTTTATCTGTTCTCTACATTTCTTTTCTTTTTTTATTACATATTTTCCTTATTTACATTTCAAATGTTTTCCCCTGTCCTGGTTTCCCCTACAAAAAACACCTATCCCTCCCCCCCTCCCTTTGATCATCAACCTACCCACTCCTGCTTCCTGGCCCGGGCAATCCCATACACAGGGGCATAGAGCTTTCACAGGATCAAGGGTCCTTCCTCCCATTGATGACCTACAAGGCCAACCTCTGCTACATATGCAGCAGGAGCCAGGATTCCCACCATGTGTGCTCTTTGGTTGGTGGTTTAGCCCCTGGGAGCTGTAGGGGTACTGGTTAGTTCATATTGTTGTTCCTCCTAGGGGGCTGCAAACCCCTTCAGCTTCTTGGGTCCATTCTCTAGCTCCTTCTCTGGGGATTCTGTGCTCAGTACAATGGGTAGTTATGAGAATCCACTTCTGTATTTGTCAGGCACTGTTAGAGCCTCTCAGGAGACAGCTATAACAGGTTTCTGACAGCAAGCACTTGTTGGCATCCAAAATAGTGTTTGGGTTTGGTGTCTGTATATGGGATGGATCCCCAGGTGGAGCAGTCTCTGGATGGTCATTCTTTCAGTCTCTGCTCCATACTTTGTCTCTGTAATTCCTTCCATGGGTATTTTGTTCCCCTGTTTAAGGACCGAAGCACCCACACTTTGGTCTTTCTTTTTCTTGTGTTTCATGTGGTTTGTGAATTAAATCTTGAGTATTCTGAGCTTCTGGGCTAATATCCACTTATCAGTGAGTGCATACCATGTATCTTTTTTTGTGATTGGGTTACCTCACTCAGGATGATATTTTCTAGTTCCATCCATTTGCTTAAGAATTTCATGAATTCATCATTTTTAATAACTGAGTAGTACTCTGTTTTGTAAATGTACCACATTTTCTGTATCTTTTCTTCTGTTGAGGGATATCTGGGTTCTTTTCAGCTTCTGGCTATTATAAATGAGGTGCCTGAGATTCTCTCTTCTATCTCTTATATTCTGTTGGTGATGCTTGCATCTATGAGTCCTGATCTCTTTCCTAGGTTTTCTATCTCCAGAGTTGTCTACCTTATGTGATTTCTTTGTTTCTACTTTCACTTTCAGATACTGGATGGTTTTGTTCAATTCCTTCACCTGTTTGGTTGTGTTTTCCTGTATTTCTTTAAGGGATTTTTGTGTTACCTCTTTAAGTTCTATCTGTTTTCCTGTGTTCTCTTGTATTTCTTTAAGGAGGTTACTTATGTCCTTCTTAAAATTCTGTATTAGCATCATGAAGTCACATCTTGCTTTTCTGGTGTGTTGGGGTATCCAGGACCTGCTATGGTGAGGGAACTGGGTTCTGATGATGCCAAGTAGTCTTGGTTTCTGTTGGTAAGATTCCTACGTTTGCCTTTTGCCATCTGGTTATCTCTGGTGTTAGATGTTCTTACTGTCTTTGGCTAGAGCTTGTTCCTCCTGTGGGTCTGTAAGCCTGTGTCAGCACTCCTGGGAGACCAGCTCTTTCCTGCTGGAATCTGTGTACAGAGGGCTCTCAAACAGCCCAAGCTCTTGTTGCAGATGTCGACCGTAAGAATCCTATCTCAGCTACTCCACTGTTTCTGTACGCTGTGTGTTCCTTGCCGCCCTGCTCCAGACAACTATTGGAAAGTGGCTATCTCACCTCTGAGCCTGGGATTGAAAACACATCTGGGAGAACATGTCTCTCCTGGTGGGACCCGTGCATAGTGGGCTGTGCAACAGCCTCAGATGGTGGGTGCTATTGGCGGTCGAGAAGCTGTCCTCTATATTTATAAGTGGAGGCACACTCTGCCGAGTGTCACTGTGACTCTCCAATTTCTTGGGAATGGGACTTTGTGACTAGATTTCTCTCTTGGTGTCCTTCATTTTTGTGGTGGAGGTCTTAAGGGAAATGGTTTCTTTAATCTCACAATTCCGTGTTACTGTATATCTTTGTGGGGAAGTCAAGGTATAAGCACTTGAAGCTGCTGGCCAGCATAACCATAGTCAAAAGCAGGGAGAGAATGAATGTGTGCATGCCTCGTGCTCAGGTAGCTTTCTCCTGGCACTTCCACAGGCCAGTCTTATCCAGACAATCTTTCACCGAGACTCTCTTCTCAGGTAGTTCTCCCGTGCATCAAATTGAAAGTTAGAACCAAGCTTTCCAGTTCTCATGTGATCAGTCTAACTTGTGCATATAGTTGGATTCAGAAAAGGGGGCTTGTCCACCCCCTCTTCCCACAAGCCTCACCCTTCGATTCTTCACTATCTATTTTAAGAGATTAAGGCATTGTCTCACTTCCAAAGAAAGCTCAGGATCAAAATATAAAATCGCTTAGGAAAGGAAATAGAAAATGCACATTAATGTGTGAAGAACTAGAAGATAATTTTTATTTTCTTCCATAAAGAAAGTAGTTTGAGTAGAGATATTATTGGGGGAAAAAAGCCAGGGTGAAAATTGAATGTGTGTCAGGTGTATTTTATGATATAATTATTTTATTCTGGCAGCGTCCCATCCTTGAGTCCCAGTGGGAAAGTATAAATACCACTACAGGCATGGTTCATCCTCAATTTCATCATCTTAATTTCATTGAAAATTTTCACAGACATGCATTTTTAACCAAGATGTAATTAACCAATAATATTTTCCTCATCCTACATATGTGTCATCACCCACAACAGAACAACACTTACCTTAGAAGCCTTACATTGTACTAACCATGAGGATTCCATTCTCAGGTGGGAGCCATTGAGTATCTGGGGAAAGTGTGAAGGCACTTCCTCAGGCTGACATTTCAGAGATTTTCTTAAGCAAACATACATGTGCATGTGTCATGTAGAACACGCCAGTTACTGTCTAGGATAACTTCCTTGTGGCTAAGTGAGCTTTACCATGTTACTTTAGTCCAAACAAGCACCAGTGCCCCCCTTTCAATCTGCTGACTCCCACAGTCTTCAACACAAAGAATGGTACAACTCGCCCGTTCCCTGTATAATTGGCTTCCTGGGCAGCATGCTACGCTTTGTGTTTTATATTAATATAGAGAGAACCATTGGGAGATGGAACGTATAGATTTCTCACATCAGACCAAGCATCTTGTTTCACTGATTGGCTCAGAAGGAGAATTCTCAGAGGGTATCCTGAATGCCTTATGAACCGTGCTCTTGTGCTTCCTTACCACGAGAGTGTAGAGACTAACCAGGGGCCATCAGAGCCTTATCAGAAGCAGTTTTCTGAAGGGAAGGGAATCAGTTGAACAGTTATTTTCAGTGGTACATTTTCATTAGATGGCTCAAGCTGCTTAACTCTAACATCAGTGGTTGGAGAATTAGCTTCTCAAGCTTGAAATCATTAAAACTCAAGGATCATTGTTGAGTAATTGCTACCAAGGTTTTTTTTTTTTTTTTAATACAACTGTGTATATTTCTATCCTTCATTCTATAATCGCATGAGTCACAAATTTTAATAACACTTTCTAAAACAATCCTCTTTGCCAAATCTTTTAAATAAGAATAAACAAGGGCTCGGGGCATGGTGGCACACGCCTTTAATCCCAGCGCTCGGGAGGCAGAGGCAGGCGGATTTCTGAGTTCGAGGCCAGCCTGGTCTACAAAGTGAGTTCCAGGACAGCCAGGGCTATACAGAGAAACCCTTTCTCGAAAAACCAAGAAAAAATAAAAAAAGAAGGCCTCTGAATTTCTGTTTAGACTAAAATTTCATATTTCTTATGGTCGAATTTATAGATATGCACACTTAACTTAAATTGTGCCTATTTTCAAAGTCTGACTAATGCTATTTGTACCTATGGACATTTGAACCTGTCTTTCTTTCTTTCTTTTTTTCTTTTCTGAGACAGGGTCTCACTATGTAGCTCCGGCTGTCTTAAAACTATGCAGACCAGGTATCCACCTGCCTCTGCCTCCCAAGTGCTAGAATTTAAGGCATATGCCATGATACCCAACTTCTGTCTTTCTTTTAAACAGGAAATAAATAACAGAGTTGAGACAAATTGCACTGAACAGTGAAGTCATTTTGTTATATGAAGCAGACAACCATGGTTCTGTGGTATAGAATGCCAACCCATTGCCCAGAAGGGTGGTTTGGTGGGAATCTGCATGTAAAAAAATATGGATGATTTGTGAAGGGCTCCACATGTTTTGTTTTCAAGTTGTAGATACCCAAGTTAATGTTACAGGAACTGTGACCTATCTCAGTTGCTGATATCAAATGCCATATTGCCCCAATCCCCACATTAATCGAAACTTTAATTTATAGTTGACATATCAGTAAAATATAATTGACACTTATTGGCATGATCTAGTCTTAATGCAGACAGTATGCTTAGCAAATGTGACAATGTAAGGACTACTATTCCAACTTTAATTCTATGTGAGAATCTCTTGTGAATGAGGAAACTGATATCATGATCAGCAGCCCCACAGAGTACAAATGCTTCTCCCTCCCCCTCCCCTCCCCCTCCCCCTCCTCCTCCCCCTCCCTCTCCCTCTCTGGAGAAAGAGGAGAACTGAACATCATCTCTCTGTCACATGGAACAGGAATACTGAGTACTGTGGGCAGAGGGAGGCAGGGAACAGAAGGGCCTCACAGAATTTCCACTGTCTAAATAAAGGATTTCCACTGATGTCATTTTACTACTTATTTACACCCCACTTAAGTCTCTCAGAGAAAAGTGGATCAGAGATGAAAAGTGTACTTCTCAATTGGCTATGTGGCTCTAATATGTGGCAAACAGTTATTCTTTTACTAATGTGCATTGTAACAATGTGAGTTATGAGGTATTTTTGTGAATGTGCTTCATTTATATTCTTATCCAAAATACCACTGATACTGTTTGCATTTCTGTAATGGTGAAGATGATAAACTATGGAATAATTGCTTTGCTAAATAAAGAACTTTATTTCTTCTCTCTGGAGATATCTTGAGTCATCAAAAAGAAGAATGGTCCACATCTCATTTCCCATTTAGCCGTAGAAAACTTCCCTGCCAGCCTGCCATCCTGGTGTCTATAAGATTGCAGGACAGAGAGTACATGTGCAGATCCACATAAATTCTGGTCTGTGCACCAACGACACAGTGCCTGTAAAGTTCTACCATTCTTGGCCACTGACCTCTGTATAGTTTAGAATGTGTGGTCCATCCGATAGTCCCATGAAGATGTGCTTCCTTCAATTTCATAGTAGTCAAGTCCTTGATAGTTCAGTTTCTTGATGGAATTTGATGAGAGTAAAGAGGGGTTACTAACAATGCCTCTGTACTCCTGATAAACTTCTCAGATCACATCTGAAAACAGATATCAACCTTCCATGACAGCCTTGTCCTCAACAATTTCTGCCCTAGCTCTTTCAGTCAAAATTCAGGGGATGCACTAAACTGTGCATGAGCAAAATAGAGGAAGGAAACCAGAAAGAATCCTTTTTCAAGAAAAGAATTTCATATATTTTTTAAATCTTTTTTTAAGTTAGCAATTTAAAATTATGAGTTTTATTGTGATAAATCAATACATGTATATTTTGTTTATATTTTCTCTGTCCAAGGAAATTCTAATTGAATAATTGAGGAGTTGTGTAAATGTCATTCTTAGGAGGTTTTCTATACCCCACTTTGCTCCCAAATAACTACAGAGAATTTCTATGTCTTCTCTAACCCATCTTAGCTCCAGAGAAAAGACAGACCTAGTATTTTTATTAACAAGCTGTAAGCATCAATAGCTTGTCAGATGCTGATCTATTCTAACATGATTAGGCTACTGCTACCCAGTCAAATGGTCCTTTTCCTGACTCTGAGACTTGCCTTGTCTCATGCTGGTACGTGTCATGTGTGTCCTCATATGTCCTCATGGCTTCCCTATCACCAAGATCTAATGCCAAATCTTCCTGGTCCATCTGCATGCTATTTCTACACCTTTTTCTCCTGGTGGTCCTCTATTCTTTGGTTTTCTTTAGGACCCCTGGTCTGGGATTGAAAGTCTTACCCTATTTCTTCTGCCCAGTTAATTGGCTGATCAGCTCTTTTGTTAACCAATCAGAGGTGATGGAAAACAATTTTTATGTAACATAGAAACCACAGATGCTTGACAGTGCCTTCATCTGGACCTCAACCAGATGTCTGGGCATAACATTCAGCATCCGAATACACGGTGCACAAAACTGTCTCCCAAGAAAGTTGAAGAACTTTAGGATAAGATGAATTAAGCAGCCTGTGTCAAGTATGACCATTTCTACTTTCCTGGCTTCTTCAGGCATTCCAAGCTACACAGTCAAATCTGAAGATTCTATGCTTTGATGCACATATGCAGTTCGTGTTCAGTTATCATGCTGACTTTCTGTAGCCCCTTATCTTCCTCTTTACCTCCAACTATTCCTTCTAGTATTCGCTATGGTGATAGTTTTGGTAGACATGGATTCCCTTGGCCTGTTAATACCATGGAGAGTTTTTCTCTCTCCTTAAAACCTGGCAGCTAGTTCTGCTGAGTTAAATAATCTGGATTGACATAAATATGGATTCATTACTGGTGATCCATCTCTTCAACCCCCTAAAAGCATCATTTTCTTTCATTGGCTGCTCCAATTCTTCTTCGTGTCCTGATAGTCTGTCTTCTGGGTGAGTTAGTCTGCTGATGAGACTTCCCTGCATTTTTCATTTCTATGTTCAATTATCTTATCTCTTTCGGTGCCTTTGCTGAATTCAGACTCATTTTTAAAGTTCTGACTCACTTTCATTGCTCCATTCAAGTCCGCGCTGTGTGTTTTCTTGAACTTCACAATTAGAGAGGGTTTTTCCCTCCTGTCCTCTTTCATTTCATTCAGATGTTTATTCATTTCCTCTTTAAGCTTCTCAATTAACGTAGTTAAAGTTGTACTTGTAAATTCTGTCTTCAGATTCATCTTGGAGGTTCTTGTTGGAGAAAAGTCTTATAGGATTAATGGTCTTTGGAGAGATATATTTTCTTGGGTTTTCATATTTCTTGTGTGTGTGTGTGTGTGTGTGTGTGTGTGTGTGTGTGTGCGCGCGCTAGGACTTAAACATCTAGGATGAAGTTGTTGGTGCATGTTTGATTCAGTTTCTGGTTCACCAGTGTTGAGTGGGAGTTTAGCTCTGTATTTCTGTTAGCCTATCTTTGCTGATTTCAAGTCACATAAGAGGTATTTGAAGCTTACTCTCTCAGACACTCAGTGAGGAGGCTGGGGTCATTTCAATTTGCTGACTACTGGGGTGGGGCATCTCTAGAGTGAAGACAGTTGTGATGCTTGAGACAAGTCTCAAGACAATCTTCCAGGTGGACTCAAAGTGATGACTCGGGCTGCTTGCTGGAGCAAAGTATTTAGGCAGGTGACATAGAGGGTGGGGCCAAGGTGACATAACCACCAGCACCCAAGATGGCTGCTAGCTGTTTGGACTGGTTCCAAACAATGAGGGTACAGAGAAACTGGAGAATAGGAGGTTGCTAAGGGGTCATACTGACAAATATTATGGATGCAGTTCATTGCTAGGCAGGAGCCTGGAGAGAAGTGAAACCACACAGGTGATGGGGCAGGGATAGGGCTACAAGGACTTCCCAAGAGAATCCTCCTGCTTCTGGAGCTGGGAATAAATCCAAATTACAGCTGACCTCCATTTTTCATATCTGATTTGTGACATTTTTACATTCCCAATCTCTACAACCCTCATTTGTTTGTGTCTTTGTTGTTTGTTTTCTGTTTGTCTGAATACCTATTGACGATAGCTAGAAGACCTTCCTGTTTTCTAGAAGATGTAAAGTCTATTGTAGGAAGAACATCAAGTTGCCCAAACCTTTCAGTCTCCTGGAGAAAGGACATGGTGTTAATAAATAATTTTTCTTCCTGAGATTGAATTCACATTTTCCTGGGAGAGAAAATGACTAAGCATTCAGAATTCTAGGAAGATCTAAAACCTCCAAAAGGTATAACCAGTGTTGAGTAACCCTGTACCATACATTTTATGTGAGGGATAAGAGACCTACTTTATAGCAACCATCACATTCCTTTCATTTCATGTGTAGCATTTAGTCTTTCTGTTCAGTAAACTCATTTCGTACTGGAAGAAATATATGGAAAGTTCTGGAGAGCTAGGAGTCTGGAAGCTACTTGTCTTAGTTTGCTTTCTATTATTAGGATAAAACTCATGACCCAAAACAAGCTTGCGGAAGAGAGGGTTTATGTATATTATACTATAGCATCACAGCCCATCAAGGGAAGCCAGAGCAAGAGCTAAAGGCAGAAACCTGGAGGTAGGAACTGAAGCAAAGACCGTGGATAACCAGGCTTACTAATTTGATTTTCATTTTACTGTCTTATTACCATTCTTTTTTTTTTTTTTTTTTTTTTTGGTTTTTCGAGACAGTGTTTCTCTGTGTAGCCCTGGCTGTCCTGGAACTCACTTTGTAGACCAGGCTGGCCTCGAACTCAGAAATCCTCCTGCCTCTGCCTCCCGAGTGCTGGGATTAAAGGCGTGCGCCACCACGCCTGGCTCTTCTTACCATTCTTATACACCACAGGATCATGGGCTCTGAGGTGGCATCACCTACTGTGGCCTGGTCCCTTCCACTTCAGTCTTTAATCAAGAAAATGCACCAGAGACTTACCTACTGGCCAGTCAGATGAAGGTGTTTTTTTTTTTTTTCAATTGAGGTTCTGTCTTTGCTGATGACTCTAGTTTATGTTAAGCTGATAAAACTAACCACTGTACCAGGTTTCCAGCAGAGTCTTCTGTTAGCTTCATGGATGACATAGGCAAGTTATCTCATCTCCCCAAACTCTCTGTGGTTTCTTTCCTTTTCTGCTTTATATTTCCTCTTTGAGAATTTCATGCTTGTGTGCAATATATTTTGAGCATATCCACCCTGACTTTCTCCTATCTAACTCTTCCTGAATCTACCACCATCTTTTCCCTCTCCTTACTTTATGTTCTTGGTTATCTTTTAAGTATATTAGCCACTGAGTCAAATTAGTGTTGCCTGTATGCACACAGGTGTGGGATCATCCATAGAAGCATAGGCATCGTATGGAGGGGACTATACATACCTCTTAAAAAATCTGATTCTCCCTCACCCAGAAACCATCAGGAACCAATGGCTAGATCTTCAGTTACAGATGAGTCCCCAGGATACCCTCCTATATTGGTGCTGAAGTGGACTGGGTTGACCTTGTACAGGTCCATAAGACTGGGTTGTGGTACCCCACCCACCACTAACTGAAAGAGCTTCATCCACTAGTGCTAGCATGCTAGAGTCTGATTTGTTAAAGACATATTCTTAAGTTCTCAAGGTATTTGTTACCAAGTAGGTGTGGAATCCATTGTTGCAGAAGCTCTAGAGCCAAGTTTAGCTACAAATTCCTGAGTTTTAGCAGGCTAGGTATGCATGAAGTGTTACCAGAATGAATTTAACATGGTACTCTTATAAACATAAGTGATGAATATCATATATAAATACATTTATTGAAAGTGTCTATAAGTGATGGAAAATTACTAACCATAAAGATGCACATATGTATACGTGTATATATGTATATATGTACATAAAAATGTATTTGCCCCTTGTACCAGCTAACCGGCTTATAAGTTGCTGCCTTGCAAAAACTTTAAGAAAGACATTATATTGTCTAGTACTTTCTTTCCTATTTAGAAACAGGGAGATTTTAAAGTACTTACCTTATGTGATCACAATGAGAATAAATAGGGATAATCCTGACTTGTCAAGGTACTAGTCAAATGCTGAACTCTTAACTAACAGACCAAGAATGACAGTAACCATAATGTTACTTGTGATATTTTGCCATCAAGTTTGCCCATGGTCAGCAGTATCAGAAGCACCCAGAAGCGCATTACAAACTTTTGTTCTCAAACCTGACCCAGACTTCCTGCATCATAACATATCTTTGTTGCAGAAAGTATTAAAAAGTAAACATGTAAGGTCCCGCACTATGCCCAACTACTCTCTGCCTCAGCAATATCGGAGCCTCCAGCTAGTCCCATGCAGTGACCAATCATGGTTCTCTTGCCCTGGGTTCTGCTCACATTCTCAGCCATCCACCCACTGTGGTCAGCGGTCCCAAATCCCAGTAACCCGGTAAAATCAAAACTCTGGAGGCTTGGAATTTGTAAGTCAGATTTATGTCAGTAAATTCTCACCCCACACAATGAGCTCAGAGTCAGTTAATATTGATATAAATTGCCCACCTAGATAAGACAAATTATCCATCCCTTATAAGATAGTCATAGCTACTTATGGCTATTTAAAGCCATGAGGAATCTGGATCTTCTTGCTCTTTCTCCATCATTCTTTCCTCTTCCTCTGTCCCCACCCTCTGTCTCTGAAAACTCGTAGCTCCGTCTCTCTTTTCCCTATCCAATCACAGGATTCTTGCATTAATATTTAAATTAATTGGGGGAAAATGCTGCTACATATCTTCCAATGAAATACAATGGTGACTCATAGACACAAGGATGACTAAGAGGTATTAACAGAGAAAATATATCTGAGACTCGGATTCATATTAACCTTAAGTCAAGATACTGGGAGTTGGGTACCCAGTTATATCCCGTGACTGTAAGCTGCCATCTCGCTCATCTTTTGACAGATGTATCTAACAAGGGGATATCAAAACCTTTGGATACCACTGTTTGTTTGTCCTCTATATCAAGCTGTAACTAATAGGATCTTTGAAGCACATTTTCATGTCTACCACAATATCAAGAGCACCATAATTTTGTCTTGTTTTTCACATTTTTAACTATTCAGCTGTCTTATTTGTCACTGTTTGGGGAATTATTGCAAACTTATTTCTAAAATGCTTCTGATTAATGCATATTTAGGCAACTAAACAGATGCAGAATGGTCTGACTGCTTTCATAAAATTAAACATTGACGAAACATGTACTTGCACAGCAATAACGATGCCACATGTGCATAAATAATAGCAGATCTTCTTTTCTAATCATCTCAGGGAGAAAATGATGAACGGGAGACAGATTTAACAAACACTTCTGGCCCACCATGTGAATGATTTTCAAGTGTATTTGTGCACGTGAATAAAATTATGCTAATTTATAGCATCTATTACCACATAAAAATATAAAAATGTATAATTCTTTTTAAATGAGAATGTGGATAATATCAAAGCATGTTTTAGAAATATGCCAATTTTTAGACCTCTTTTATAATTCATAGAAAATACATATTTTACTTACCTTCTACATTCTGAGATAATAAATCATGCTATGATACATCTTTGCAACTCTAAGATTGAAACCTATCTAATGGCTAATAGCATGTCTCAGTTTTATTGGCATTTTTGTGTGTGTGTGAGTGATAGGAGCTTTTGTTTTTCCAATATAATATCTGTATTAATTATTTGAGAATTTTACCTAATGCACCCTAGTTATACTTCTCAGTCATCCTAGGTCTGCTGTTCCCCAACCCTTGGGGGCCCCTGCCCTTGGACAAAAAAAACGAATAGGAAAGAAAGAAAGAAAGAAAGAAAGAAAGAAAGAAAGAAAGGAAGGAAGGAAGGAAGGAAGGAAGGAAGGAAGGAAGGAAGGAAGGAAGGAGAAAAAAAAAACCAACAACAGAAAAAAGCACACAAGTCTAGTTTGTGTTGCCCATACTGAAGCATGATGAAAGTCCTAGAATCCATCTCCTTAAAGAAAACAAATTCAGTAGTCCAGGACTGTGATCCCTAGGACATTTTCTCAGTCAGAAGACTTCAGTGCATGAGACAAAGGGAATAGAAAAGGCATCTTGTCACTTGCCAACAGTCAAGCAAGAAGGAAGGTTGATGGACAGGAGTGAAATCAAATCAAAGAGGATTTCACAGACAACTGCTTTCACAGAGCTAAAGGAAAGCAAGAGAACTCTGCTGGAGATAAGGAAAGACCAATAGAAAGATAGGAAACTCAAGGAGTCAGTGAAGCACGAAGACAGGATAGCAGCAGCTCACTGTAACAAAGGTTGACCCCCCACCAGTTGTGTCCCTTGAAAGACAATCAACTTGATGCTGTATCTCATGGTGAACTTCAACTTGATATCATATGTGTGGTAGATTTCTGTTAGGTCCTGTGATAGACTGTAGACCTTCCCTTCCTGTTATGAGTACACAATGATCAGCAGAGTTACTAAGGGTGGGGCCCTTTAGAAGTATCTTTTAGAAGACGTTTTTTTCTTCCCCACAAAAGCACATGTATTGAAAATGTATATTCCATTGAAGAGGCCTAAAGTGTTAAACGTTCTGTTTGTTCTTTCAGGTAATATCAAGATTATCGAACAAATCTACAGTCTCACAGGTACGGCTGGCATTTGTTTTAAATTCTTATCTTCATTTTTGCTTTGCTATGTTGCCAAGGCTGACCAAGAAGTTAAGCACAGTCCTGCCTCTTTTCTTCTTAGCACATTCTGATATCACAATTATACTAGCTTCATAGAATGAATTTGGTGGTAATTCTTTCTCTTTCCATTTCACGGAGCATTTTAAAGAATGTTGATGTCATATCTTCCTTAAAGGTTTGATAGAGTTCACCAGTGAGTCCAGCCTTTGTGTTTTCTTTGTAAGAAGGCAAAGATAATTCTCCCAGCCAAATTTCTTGCTTATATTGTTTATATCTTGGAAGACCACATTGTTTAGGAAATTATCCATTTCTTGTAGATTTTTAAAAATAATGTTTCTGAAAAAATGCTATCAGTCCTTCAGATTTCATTTGAATTATCTCTAATTTTATTAATTTGGGTTTTTTGTTTGACTGTGGTTCCTCTGTCTAAATGCTGCCATTTTCTTTATCACTTCAAAATGCTAACTTTTTGCTTCATTGACTCTATGAATTTCCCTCTTGGGCTCCATTTCATCATTTTCCCTCACAATCTTTATTATTTCTTAATGTCAACTGCTTGTGCATTTAACTTGGGGTGATGCCACAATAGAAAGTGAATCTATTTCTTGGGGTCATTTAAAACACAAGCAAGCCTGATCTGATCTGTTTGCTTCCCTCGTGTGTCCCATCTGTCCCTGCCACATCAGCCACATGAATGTCACTGCTTCTTATTGTTGAACACCATTAAAGCAAGGTATGAGAAAGAACTTTTTCAGAAAAATTTTTTTACCAGAGTTTTACAAGAGAAGTACTTTACTGATCCAAATAACATTTATAAATGTAAACCATCTGTATCCACATGTTGCTTTCAAAGTCAATTGGCTTTAGCAATGGTATCAGTGATATTATATTTAACCAACTCTCTCTCTCTCTCTCTCTCTCTCTCTCTCTCTCTCTCTCTCCCTTTCCACTCTCTCCCTCTCTTCTCTCTCCCTTTCATTTCTCTCTTCCCTCTCCTCTTTCCCTCTCCACTCTCTCCCTCTCTTCTCCCTTTCATTTCTCTCTTCCTTCTCCTCTCTCTCCCTCTCCTCCCTTCCCTTCCCTTCCCTTCCCTCCCTTTCTCTCTCTCTCTCTCGCTCTCTCTCTCTCTTCTTCTCTTTCACCCCACCCCGTGGTTTACATTTAAACATTATAGATTCCTTCTCAGTTCTTTTTTCCCTCTTTTCTTATGAAAGGTTCTCTTAGTATGCTTCCATGAATGTGACTATTCTCTTCCTTTAAGTATCTTTTGTAATGATGGCTTTTTTTTGGTCATGGATCACCTTCTATTTGCTTAATGACTTAATACACCTCGTTTTATCTTTTCTGGTTCTTATGGTTAGAAATGAAAGTATGGATGTTATTCTGGTGTGTTTACCTTTGTAAGGTAACTTGGAATTTGTTTCTTAAATACTGTTTCTTGCTCTGTGTTTCTGATACCCTGACTCTATTGTACTACAGGGAAGTTCCTTTCCGGTCATGTTCATTTGGGTTACTAGGTGCATCACACATTCTGGTGTCTTTCTTTCTCTGGGTTAGGGAAATTTTTGCTGTCATTCCATTCTACCCAGTCTCTCTAAGTTCAGTTATTACCTTTGTTTATTCTTATTACTGTAGATTCCTTGGATTAAACTTTTGATTGTGTACCAAATTTTTGAACATTGCCATTATGTTCATTGGTTTTTTTTCCCCAATAGCTATTTGATTGTAGTATTTTCCTCACATTGTGATTCCTGATAGTCTCTCTTCTACTTTGTCAAAATCTACTGATGATGATTGCCACTGTGTGATTTTGCTTTGCTGCTGTTGTTATTTAGTTCAGTAAGATTTTCACTTCTAATATTTTAATTCTCTTCAACATCTTAGGATTCTTGCTCAGTTTCTCTTCCCTGTCACTAACTTTGTCTTCCACACTGCTGACTGCCCCACATGCCTTGCTGACTTTTTCCCTTGTGTTTCCTCTATAAAGCTTAAACGGGATATATCTATCTGCCTGTTTGTGTCTTTTGAGGGCAATCACCAATCACTTTCACTAGTATACTTTGAAATCTTCATCTGAAGGTCTCTGGAGATGATTCAAGGAGTAAAACACTTGTATAGAATGAAGGTATTTCCAGCACCCACATCAAAACCAAGGGTGGTGACATGCATCCATAGCCCTAGTGCTGAGAAAGATGCCAAGAACTTGCTTACTCTCCAGTTTAGCTGTCTTTGCTTTAGAAGTCCCCCTTCTATGTATGCTAGGGATCTTATTAGAAAAACTTAGCAGGGACATTCTAGGGATGGGCTCCTACGCTCCTGAGACATACTACCTGGAGTGGTTATGGTTCGAGGTGGAGATGTTTCCCTACTAAAATTGCTAATATGGGAAGCAACCATAACACTGAGATCTGTACAGGTAGACAGACTGACTTATACTTCTGATTTAGATATTTCTCCAGGCAATTCTGTTCTCGGTTTCATCAAGTAGATAAGTAAAGCTACCTAGTTCGTTGCCAATAGACCCAGTAATCACTAACAATTTGTTAGCTAAGGAAAGAGGGAGCTTGTCAAAGGAATAACCCAGCATCTCTGGCACTGTAAATGCTATTTTCATTTTTATCACTCTCCTAGATCCATTTCTATTGCTGTGCTAAAATTCTCTGTCAAAAAACAACTTGAGGGAAAAAAGGGTCTATTTTAGATCAAAATTCCTGGTGAGAGTCTACAATAGTTAAAATATTCTTAAGTGCTTAACTTAGATATCTAATATTTAATACCTAAGTTCCATAATCTAATATGCAATGTCTAATATTCTCTTCCTCCGATTCTTAATTTGAAGTTGAAGAAGCCATAACTCTTAAAAAACTATGTGCTCACCATGGTTATGGTTAGAAAGTAAAGAGTAGGACTTCAGCGACACATGTAACTATGCACTTCACACAAGACTTTGTCCTTCCTTTGAGACAATTTGATTAATCATTTCTGAGTCTGAATTATAAGCAGAGTACCAAGAAGCAAATTTGAGATTCTTTTAGCTATGACTATCAATCCTCAATGCGGTCTCATGAGTAAGTCAAATAAAGTACCACTGTGAAGGAAGAGATCTGTAGTAGAACTACTTGGCAGTGTGTAAGAGGATGGCAGCAGAGTGAAGCAGGTACCCCACATAGATGCCCCAAACAAAGCACCTAGTTGTGTTAGTTACTTTCCTGTTGCTGTGATAAAGACCCATGATCAAGACAACTTATAGAAGGAAGCATTTTATTTGGGCTTACATTTCTGGAGAGATGAGACTCCATTGTGACAGGGAGGCATGAGAACAGGCAGGCATGACGGCCAGTGCTTGAGGCTGACTGATCTCACCATCAACAAAAAAGAAAGAGCAAACTGGAACCAGAGAAGGACTGTGAACTCTCAAAGCTCACCTCAGTGACTTCCTCCAGCAAGGCTGTGCCACCTCCTCAAATAGTGCCATGAACTGGGAACCAGGTGTTCAAACATCTGAGACCATAAGACACATTTCCTATATATATATAACATACTAGTTACCTTGAATAGAGGCCAGTGACAGGCTAGGTATTTAATAATCGCAGAAGGTTATGTCCTCTCTACAGTTAAGCTTGTAGGAAAATGGATTCTTCATATAAATAGTATCCATCATCTTAATTGTAAAAATCAGTTGGTGATAGTCTTGCTTAGGGCACCAAGACTCGTTGAAAGAGTAGAACTCTGAGACTTAAATGAACTTGTAGAAGTACAAACATTTTGTAAGTTATCAGTCAGAGGATTCTATATAGAACCAATGGAGACTTCTTCAAACAAAGAAAGGAATAAATTGTCAGTGCCAGTGTAAACAGATCTAATTAGAGATTGTACTCAAGGTTTTCTTCATTTCTTTGATAAGTTTGCCCTGTTGTGTCTTTAGCGGGGCAAGCTAATTTTTCTGCTCTACAATAAAAGTAGACAATGATCCTGTACAATTCCATGAGGGTCCAATTTTTGTAAGAGCACCAAGTTTTAAATGTTATGGGAAATAAGATAAACAACAAAAAAAAAAAGAGTAGTACCATGAGTTTCCAATAACGAACACATAGCTTCACAGTTGGTTACAATAATTATATGTAGCTAGAAAGAAATATCTCGGGACAGTGTTTTACTCAAAACTGTCAAGGTATTAAGATTAACGAAAAACTGAGTAAACCAATACTTTATTTCACTTAGTGACTAACCGCTAAAGTAAGTGGGCTATGGCCTTGAAGCCCCCTGGGAAGCATTACAGTGTTTTTGTTGTTTCGTTACAATTATTATATATGCCACAAATCCAAATACACCAACGAACCAAGTACTTGATGGCATAATCATTATGGCAGTTCATGAAACTTAAATAACAAAAGTAGGTGTTTTCAGTGTTTACTATTATTTTCATTAGTAACTATTGTTACTACTACATATACACAATTGAGTCAGGAAATGAAACAGAGGCATTGAAAAATGATTTTATTCTCTTGAAATGACTAGTGAACATGCCTAAAGATCATATCTGTCCCTAGGCAAGAAGCCTTGCAATACTCAAGAGAGTCTAGACTTGCCTCCACCACCTCTTGCTTGGCTATGCTGACTTCACAACAGTTGTTTTCTCCACTATTCTCCCTTTCTTGCCCTGTGAGATTGGATGCCCCAGCAAAGGGCACATTGCTCCTGGGATGGATTCTAGAAAGACTGTATTTTTTTCCTCTATATTTCTAGGCTCTTTTAAGTAAGCAGGGGTTTGCTCTATTGTCCTCTGCTCCCTGCTTCTCTGCTGGGGTTCCCGGAACTTCTCTGCTGGCTGCTGCTGGGAAAAGGCAGGGCAGAGTCCTTATAGCATAGTCCACAGTTCTTGTTATCCTTCAAGGGGCTGGAAGGGGAAACAGCGGGGTTTGGGACAAATGCTGTGATTCCGGGTCCCCTGTGTATCCAGTGCCTCCAGCATACTGCTGGGAGTCAGTAACAGGGGTTCCTGGTCCACACTTCCCCTCAGGGCATCCATGCGCTGGGCAGGAAGGAGAAGGAAGAGGCTGGAAAGAGCAGAACCCAGTCTGGTTCTGATTCAGAGTGAGTGTTTAGAGTACTGAGGACCTGGAGGACAGAAGATCTTCCTTGGGAGTTGTAGGTGACTACTCTTTAAGATGAAGGCCTTTCCTACTGTGATGCTTAATGAAGAGATGATCCTTATAAGTAGGCTTGTTCATACTGGCTTATTTAATGGTGGATATGAATACCTACACTTTATTCAGGGTGAACGAGGTATTAAATACCTTTTGCGGGAAGGAAGGCCCAGAAAGAAAAGCTCATTGGCTGACCCCTTGGGGGGCTATGTAGATACTTCATTAACACGAAGAATTCCAGGTGTTAATACTATGTGACCAGGCTCTTATGGTCCTCAGTGGGGTGCTGTGGTTACGTGTTCCAGAGTACGGAGAGGCAGATAGGGAATGGCTCCATTCCTGCCATTCTCAACACTGAGAGTCCTGGGGCTTGAGCTCATTCGAACTTACCATGCTTATGCCTGTCTGGTAACAAGGTCCCACATGCCCTACCTTCTGTCTTGATAGTGACTTCAAAGAACAAGGCAGCTGGAAGCAAGAAAGCTGACGATGCTTCATCTTTCTATCCATGAGGTCTAAAATAGATAGAAGACACTTTCATTCTCAAGTATCATGCTAATGCTAAACTTCACATTCCTCTTTTTTTTTATTAGATATTTTCTTTATTTACATTTCAAATGCTATCCAGAAAGTTTCCTATACCCTCTCCCTCCCTGCTCCCCTACCCGCCCACTCCCACTTCCTGGCCCTGGCATTCCCCTGTGCTGGCACATATAAAGTTTGTAAGACCAAGGGGCCTCTCTTCCCAGTGATGGCCGACTAGGCCATCTTCTGCTACATATGCATCTAGAGACATGAACTCTGGGGGTACTGTTCAGTTCATATTGTTGTTACACCTAAAGGGTTGTAGACCTCTTCAACTCTTTGGGAAATTTCTCTAGCTTCTCCATTGGGGACCCTGTGTTCCATCCTATAGATGAATGTGAGCATCCCTGTCTGTATTTGCCAGGCACTGGCATAGCCTCACTCAAGATAGATATATCAGGGTCCTTTCAGCAGAATATTTCTGGTATATGCAATAGTGTCTGGGTTTGGTGGCTGATTATGGGATGGATCCCCTGGTGGGATAGTCTCTGGATGGTCCATCCCTTCATCTTAGCTCCAAACTTTGTCTTTATAACTCCTTTCATGGGTGTTTTGTTCTCTATTCTAAGAAGGAATGAAGTATGCATATTTTGGTTTCGTTCTTCTTGATTTTCTTGACTTCACATTCCTCTTAAGGATATTGAAGTTTTAAATCATACAACCCAAGACCGTGCAGTGAAATTAACATGTTCATATTCCCAAAGGGAATGCCATCTTTTACGATTATGAGTGGGTAACGGAGTAAAATCTAGGAGTGATGTATATACATTACATCTTTTATACAGCTCCTCATCTAGATATTTTCAAAGGCCAAGAGACTGATTGGGGTTAAAACTAGGAGAGCAGAGAAGGTAAACCTAGGCATGAGAACTGGGAAGCCCTTTAAAACTTGGAAAATAAGATCACAGCATGCACAAGTTTACTAGCCTCTGAGGAATTTGACCTTTATCAATAGGATCTCTGGCTTGAGTGGCATGCCTCTTGGGGAGTCTTGGCTAGTGTGCTAATCTGTACTATTCACTCTCTAGGCAGAGCCCAAGGGGAACGGTAGCATCAATAAGAGACTCCCATCCATTGTGGAAGATGAGGAAGAAGAAGAGGTGGAGGAGGAGGAGACTACCTCGCTTTCTCCCATCTACACAAGGGGATCCTCTGCCTCACATAGCAAAAAGACTGGAAGCAACAAGAGCTATCTAGGTTTGAGCTTAAAGCAACTGGCCTCAGGAACAGTACCTTTCCACTCACCTATCAGAGTCTCCAGTACCAACTGCCCTAGAACCAAGCAGGAGGCTGACCCATCTAACCATGGCAGAAAGAAAGAGAAGAACCTGAAAGTGCAGCTCTCTACCCTAGGTAGTTCTGGAACCCCAGAGCTTAGTCCAAGGTAAGAGTTCATCCCGGTGCATCAGTCTCCCCAATGAGAGCCCACACTTCTGTGTGTGCTCATGTATAGACTAGTACACACCTTGTAAATTCAGCCTTCTGACACTTTCTGTCTCACAACTTCACAACCTTGATTCTTCAGCTTCCCTGAGCCATGTGTGCAACTTTCGAAACATATGCACAGATGTGTGTTTCTTTGTGTTATAAAAATTATTCCTGTTAGTATTTAAATGGGCTCACTTCCTTTTTGAACTAAGTTTCTCTACTTATCATGATGCAATTTATAATGTAATTCACAATAAAACAGAAGAGAGGAAGAGCCTTCTGGGTTGTTCCTTAACGCCGACATCTTTATGGAATAACAGGTCGAAGTGGTGAGTGGGTGCAGGGTGGTTTTCTTGTCAGGCTAGTCTGCGTGTTACTGTTGATCACAGAGGCTGGTCTCTTTTCTGTCTTTTTTAGTAACACTAGCTCTATTTTGCATTGAAAATAAAAATCACTTTAGAATAAAAGGCATTGAGATGGTAAAAAGAAAAAAAAAATCATTGCTCATGTCAATGTGTGAAAAAGGTGATAAGAACCATCCGAATCCCTAACGGATGAGTAACCAAGCGAGGAAAATATCCTGAGTGCTTTCTAGTTTCACTTCCCTTGTGAGGTGATTTCTCCATTCCCTTTTTAAAAATGTCTTTAGTCTTCCTGCAATCCTAAGAAGCCACTTTCATTATCTCTTACTATAATGTTGTAAAAATAAAGCTTAACACTTAAAAATTGTGCCCAAGACCTAAGCAATAGCTTGGAATAAGAAAAGCTGGATTCAAATTCTTCCTCTACTTGTAAACCAAGTAATTGTTTTAATACAGTAGTCCATTATCCTCTTGAAGAAAAGACGTTTTAGCATCTGTGTATTGCACATTAAGCTGAGTGGGAAGAAAGTGCGATAACTTTAGTTAGAAACCTTTCAGAACTGGAAGAGAAAGGCTTCTTCTGTGTGCCAGGACCACACACACTTGTCAAATGAGTGTTTGTTCACACGGAGAGCATTTCAGGCCACTTGCCAAAATTGTTATAGTTTCAGTAAAGGACTGGAGCTTTCCTTTTTGATTTTTGTCATCTTTCTGTATAGTGTTTTTTACAGTACACTTGTATTTGGCAGTGAGCAAATTAGATATCGTTTACCAAGGAAAAGGCTCAACGCCTCAGTGATTTAAATGCTGAGCTGGAGCTGGAGCTGGAGCTTGGTGGAACATACTTGACGGGTACGCATGAGGCTCTAGCTTCAGATCCTCGAATATCAACACCAAAAACTATCGGTGGAATAAGTGAAGTTCTTTAATGTTCAAGTCGGCAGTTTCAGGGCTTTGTCTTAGAGGTATCATTATATTGTCTTTCCTGTGATGTTTCATTCGTTAAAAGTTAAAACGTCAGCTGGGCGTGGTGGTGCATGCCTTTAATCCCAGCACTTGGGAGGCAGAGGCAGGCGGATTTCTGAGTTCGAGGTCAGCCTGGTCTACAGAGTGAGTTCCAGGACAGCCAGGGCTATACAGAGAAACCCTGTCTCGAAAAACCAAAAAAAAAAAAAAAAGTTAAAACGTTTTTCTTGGATGGGAGTAAAATTGTGTGTGTGTGTGTGTGTGTGTGTGTGTGTGTGTGTTAACCTGCTTTTTAGATCTGAGAATAAATAAGTCTAATTTCTATAGCATCAATGTCTAACAAAAATAAAACACAAAATAAAATGTGAGCCACATATACAGCTTTAAAGTTTCTAATTGCCACATTTTAAGGCAAGTAAGTCCTAATGCAATTCACTTTTGTATCTACTTTATATATACATACCATATATCCCAAATATTATCATTTTAAATGTGAAAAAAAAACCATAGAAATCCTTAAAGAGCTCATGGCTCTTAAAACATGTTTTCAAACTCTGGAGTGCATTTTACACACAGAGCATTAGCAATCAGGCTGTCAAGAGGCATCTCAGAAAGTGGTTACCGAGGGGCTGCCGTAACTTTATAGCACTCAGAATTGAGAGACTGAACACAAAATGCCTTAGAGGTCTCATAGAACTTCTGGAATTCATAAATGTAAGCAACTAATTGTCTGACCTTGGCACAGGATTGTTGATGGGATTGAAGATGGTAACAGCAGTGAGGAAACTCAGACTTTTGACTTTGGCTCTGAACAGATCAGGCCAGAGGCCAGGATTTCCCCTCCCCTTGCAGGTAAGCACCTGAATAGTCATCTTTAAGAATGATATTTCTCACCAATGTGTGGTGTTTGCCACTGTTGCCTTCTGATCTTATCTGATTCTTCATGGCATTCTGTGAGTTGTTTTAAATCTATAATGTCTCCAAGTACTGAGGTCATTGTTTGTAATTATTCTCTGTCCAGGACGCATGCCCTGCCATTTATCATCACTGACAAACAGTTTCTGACATTCATCAAAGGGTGCCCCTACTTCTAGACAAATTCACATCAACATCACCTAAAAGAAATATCATGTTGATTGTATACTCTGAAAATGTTGGTAATGCTTAAACATTTATTTGGTGAGAGGTTATACACTTGCAGACTGTCAGAATAAACAATGTGAAGTAATGTAAGACAGGTGAATATGAAGCATCAATCTGTAAGGATGAGGAATTGGTGTAAAGATACCCCCATCTCAAGCCCAATTTGATCTCTTTCCCCCTCTGCCAACCTCAACTCCAAAAAAAGATCTGTCAAAAAGGACATGATCAAGGTCATAAATGACAAGGAAACTCTAACCAGCAACCTCCTGTGTAATCCTAACCCCAAGAAAGACCCTTGAATGAACAGATCCAGCAACAGGAATAGGACTCCACTGGTCAATGAATTCAGGAAATTATTTGGGATTATCAATCCTTCCTGGTACTCATTGTCTTCTGGAAATATAGAAAAGGTCCACCTAAGACTTGCTGCAAGAGGAAAAAGAGTAGTCTTAAATCATTAACTCTCAACTAAATCGCATATGTTGACATGACTTCGTTGGGACAATGTTCAAGGAAATAATTGTTCTATCCAACTGTTGTGTTTGCCACAAAAACCGGTAGTGAGTCTCAGAAGCAAGGTTGTCCTTGTGGTCCCCCCAAGGGCAACACACAGAGTCCTGCCCACCTACCCATCTCTTAGATTCCTCTGTTTTCTTTCTGCATCATTAAGCCCTATACTCAAATATTTAAGCAACAATTTTTCTTTATTCCTTCTCCTAAGGGTCTTAGTATGCCTAGACCTTCTGTTCTTCTCTGTGGCTACACTGATACTTTGCCTGCACCGACACCAAATTTTATCCCAGACTTCATACACTGCTTTTAATGTAGAAATAGACGTTTTCGGGTGTGAGTGTATTTGTATGGCTTAGCCTCAGTGCTTAAAACCCGGAGACTATGTCATACAGCCTCTAGCATGAAATCCGAACCCTCTGGCTATTTGCCTTCAAGTGTCTCTTCCTTTTTCTGGTTTTTTTTCTTCATTGTCATCTCCTATAAGAGGACATTGACCTATTGTACATGATGAGAAATGGTTTGTTGATGGACTGCAAGACATCTCTGGAAAACAGGCTCTGTTGTGACTACTTTGCTGTGTTCAAGTGATTTTTCTTCTTCCACAAACAATTATCCTACTCACAGCTGATCAGAGAGAGGCTAATTCTGTCACAGTTTTTATTTACCTAGGTTATTTCATTTAAATGCACAATGGGTCAAAGGGCATGCATGACTGCTCCTTACTTATACATGGACAAAAGAATTTGTCAAGTCTTTTCCTCCTCAAAGCTCTGACTAATTTGTGCTTCTTATCCTGTACAGAAAAGAAAAAAAAATGTATTTAGAAGAGTAGAGTAGGGAGGAATGAGAAAAGAGAACTAAAAAATGGGCACAATATAGCAAAAGAAGGAAGCACACCAAACAGATTAGCCCCTCAAACAGGAGTGGAATGAAAGGTTCTCATGGGTACAGCAACCAGTGTTTCCAATGGAGGCATGGTCAGTGAGTGTGTCAGTGGTCAGTGGGGAGTGACAAGGAGAATGCAAAGAGATGAGAGATTGACTTATAACATGCTGATGATTGTGTCTGGGGACACAAGCTGCCAGTGGGAACACCAACCACCATGCTGTGACACTGGCCCCTAAGGGTACAGCAGGTGCCATCCAAAGAAGGAAAGGAAGTTTATCTGACCCTGGGGCAAAGGAACCCACAGAGCTCAGGCAGCATGGAAGTTTGAAGTGAGGGCTTGGCCTTCTCCCAACACAGCAGCCACCCTGAAGCTTGAATACTTGGTTGTTTCAGAAGGGCTTACTCTCTGTGTGTCACTTTTCAGAATCAGAGATTGGAGCTGCGTTTCTGTTCATCAAGGCTGAAGAAACCAAGCAGCAGATAAACAAGCTCAACAGTGAGGTACGGGAAGAGCGGGAGTGGATGGGCAAAGGAGACAGAAAATCTATCTATAGCTGAAGCAGTGAGGTATAAGAACCAGCGTGTGCCCCTGGAGAAAAACCACCTGAGCCTCACAGGGCCCTGGGACTTTTGACCCTTCATGTAACCAATCCAAAAGCTCCATTTCTTGTTTGTAGGTAGGGAACAGTAATGCATGCCCCTTGACCCATGGTGGAATTAAATGAGAGGACCTAAGTAAATAAAGTAAACTGTAAATACATGATCATTTTATAATTCGTGGGAGTATTCTGTCATGGGCAGAAAATGATCTAAACAGCCAGACTTCAGTTTTCAGTGAGTGAGTTTGTGGAACATGTAGCCAAAGTCCAGGCCCCAAGCAGCAGACAGACAGAAGCTGTAGACAGACAGCAAAATACAACCACCTCAGACCCTTACAACACTCATCAGAGAGACATGGAGTAGCCACAGTGGAAGCAGAAGCATCTTCATGGAATTGGTGTTTATAGCACACAGCAGAAATGCATGCATTAAACAAGACCTGTCAAGCAGCTGGATGGAGCGCCCACTACGGGACCTGTGCAGGGCAGGAAGTCTGTCTACAGATGAGCATCTGGCTTCCTAGACCCACTGTAGGTGTTTTTATAATAGGAACCTCTCTCAGAAATCATTTATCTTCCATTTACTCTCCAAGATACATTTTTTACATGTCTTTGTCCGTTTGCTGTCCTCTCCTCTTTCTGTCAGACTCAGGGTCCTGCCTTTCCCCAGAACAGGGACTTTTAGGGGACACTTGATGTGAGTGTGCTTGAATCTGGCACCCTTGCCCGTACAGTGCGCTTTCCACAAACTTCACCACACATGACAACATTTTGTCTACAATATAAGATATATTCTGAGCAGAGATTTTATTTAACAGATGTCCCTCAGTTTTTAGCCATTTAAAGCAAGATTGTTAGTTCACAGAATTGGTTTTCTCAGAGTGATTTTGGACTAAGTTCTGCTTTCTCTCTGTCACATATTTGCTCCATAACATTGGAACTTGATCTCTCTAAATCCTAGGATTGTCCACGTGAAATAAAGTAGCCTTGCCAACAACTTTATTAAGACATATTTATGTACCATAAAATATATTTTAAAATATGTAATTCAGGAAGTTTTGTGTTTGTTTAGCCATCATCAAAAGTTACCTTTCGAATCTGTTTTGTCTCCCAAGTAATGGCTTTACAGTTAATCTGGGAAATCCTGCTTTGGTAAACCCTGGGTCTACTCTCTGTTTTGATAAGATTTGTTTTTCTCCACAGTTACATAGAGTAACATAGCTTCTTGATTGATACCTCAGTTTTCGTTGCTTTCCCCAAATAGCAATAGTCTAAAACACATTCTGGGGCATTCTAGTTGCAAATAATTGTTTTGAAAGGAACCTACGAAGCTTGGTGGGAAAGCAGAGAAGAGAAAAGCTTGAAGGTGAAGAGTAAATATATATCACTGACGTAATTGGAGGTCAGGCTTGCAAGAACCTCTAGGAAATTGCAGGGGACAACTCAAGCATGTCTGTTCCAGACACAAGGGAAAGAAGGCTGAAGCTCTTTACAGGTCTAGTTACAGAGCAGTCTTGACAGACTCATGAAAAAAATAATAATAAGCAGGAAGCTCTGGGATTCCTTTAGAGCATGGGAAGAACTTGTGGAAAGGAAAAAGGAGTCCCCTTCCAGATTGAAGTTTGAACTCGCATGCCATCATCTGGGATAGAGTCACCTTTTCTAATGTACTAATGAGTATTTTATAAAATGATATTCATCTGATCATAAAACTTGCCATGGTCTGTAGTACCACAATATATGATGTGGTGCAACTTAAGCAACCCAGTTTCTCCTAAATCTGGATTCTCTCTTAGTGAAGACTTGTACTTGGCTGCTATCTCTCCTTCTATCTTTCTGTTTCAGAAGTCAGATTGGGACTAACAAGAGGGAAAAATTCCAGGAGAAGAATGGAGATATCACTACTAGAGAACCTAGTAGCGAGATTGATAGTTATCATAATGATTAGTTCAAACACTGGATTACCCAAATAATTATCCATTGAGAAATATAGAAGGGGCTGGAGAAATGGCTCAGGGGTTAGAGAACACTAGCTACTCTTGGAGGGCACCCAGACTGGTTTTCAGCATCTACAGGACAGCTTACAACCACCTAAAACTTCAGTTCCAGAATATCCAGAGCCTCTATGGGCTCCAGGCACATATAGTACACATCCAGCCTCTATGGGCACCAGGCACATATAGTACACAGATATACATGCAGGCTAGACATAAAAGATTTAAAACTACAATATTTTTTAAACAGGGAAAAAACAGCTAGACATCTGGTTAGCAATCTATACATTAGCCTTCCTTTGAGCCATTTCTCTTCAGATATTACCCCGGCTCAAACCTCTCATAATTCCATTGGAGTTCTTCCCACTCTCATTTGACACAAATAATTGAATTCTAAGAAGCTAAGAAATGATTGGCCTCTTTCTTAGCTGAATCATGATTCAGTTACTCTCCTTGGAAAAGGAGGCTTGTCTCCTCTGAGTGTGGACACCTGTCCAAGTCTGACTGCAGAGCTGATCACTGTATAATTTTCCTTTGACAATGTGGTCCAGCAGTCTGTGGAAACAGAGATATATTTGCAAAACAAAAGAGCCATCCAATGTGATACATATGTGATTGTTCTACTGAGAAACATTCATAATTAAGCATTAAAATAAGAAGGCTAAGATAAAATTATGAGTGGTTTAATCGTCTTCTAAAGATTAGATTTTCCTTATAATAAAATATCTGATTTCCTCTTAATTGTAGCTTAAGCAAAACAAGACACAAGCAACTTTACCCTTTACACATAATTTCATTTATATAGCATTGACCCTGTGTATAGTGCATTAAAAGCCTCTAAGAAGTGACTTCAAAATGTGCAGCTACTCCTTACAGCCTACTACATCTACAACTATGCTTTTCCCACACCTCCTACAAAACCATACTGTTGACATAGGGGAAAAAAATCCAATCAAGTCAAAGCCTAATATTTTGCTTTGTCTATGTCCTACTTTCGGCAGATGGAATCAGTTGGTTCCATATCTCTTACTTTAATACTTTCTTCATTTGCTATCAAGCAGGAAACACATAGGTAGTAAATGTGGAATCTACAGCCTGCCTCTGAAATTTGTTACTGAAACGCCAGACAGTGCACTGTGGGAGCACTGATCAATCCCAATTCTGATATTTGCTCAAAGATTTAACATACAAGGTCTGAACTGATGTCAGTATTTAAGAGCACTTATACTATTCCACGGGACCTGAGTTCCATTCCCAGCACTCATGTCGGAGAGCTCATAGCCTCCTGTAACTTTAGCTCCAAGTTGCTTGCTGCCATCTTCTACCTTCTTTAGAACTCTGCCTGTGTACTTGTGCACACACACATACATATACACACATGCACACATAAAAATACAATATGATACATGAAATATTTATGTATATAACTCATGCATATGGAATTGTTCCTTGTGTACGTTCCATGGTTTCTATAATTAACTACTTAAATACATTTTAAAAGTCAGAAAAGGAATAACATTGATATTAACCTACATTCCCAGCACACTTAAGGGAATTTTAGAGATGTAGGACAGCCACCAATGTCAGCCTACTTTAGATACAGTGCCTATGCTTTATAGTGGAGCAACCCTGTGACTCTAAGAAAAGTCTTTGACAATAACAATGAAAAGACACTTCAGGGGCCTTGGTCGGTGAGAGTCAAACACTCGATTTCTGAAGAGGTTTGTGGGTAAATGGTACATGTGCTGCAGTTTCTCAATTCTGGCTGACCCAGAAAGGCATTATTGAAAAAGGTTTAAAGAAAAACGGCTTGGGCATAGTGAGCTTTACACATAAACACTGCTGAAAAAGCAAAGCTGTCCTGGTGGGGACGAGTAGTTAGGACCATATTTTGCAACAAGGAGTTTGTCTTCCTAATCTCATTCTGTTCTTCTGTTGGTGGGTAATAAAATCTGCTATAGGAATCTGTATGTGAACTTCAGACTGTATGGAGAATGCAAACACTTTGACCAGTTGCAAGCTTCTACGTTAACCACTATTCATTCCCCAAATAAACTCATCTGATGAAGTCTGAAATCTGTTACTATTTTATAGGTAGAGAGACCAACTTAGACATCAGTTTGATGCTATATCCATTTTGCAGAACAATAGTAGTAAATTCACTTTGAATTTGAGCCACAGTTGCTATGTGCTCATATGTAAAATTGGCCATGGCCAGTCAAGAAGACAGCATTTCACACCACTTCTCCACTCTCCAACTCTGACATTTGTTCTGCCCCTTCTTCTGTGATTATTTTTCCCTTAGTTCATGACAGGAAGCACACTGACAGAACTGTGGTAAGGAGTACTGCAATCTCAAAAATGTTCTTATTCTTGAACTAAGGATTTTATTAGGTATCTGGGGTTTTTCTAAGCGATGTTTTATAATTTTCTGTTTCTAGCTTTACGCCTCCTCATTGGTATCCATTTCCAAGTATTCCATTCCTTTGGTTCTCCTTTAAAGGAACCTTTACAATTAATCATCAATTTTTCAGTTAGTTCTATCTGTCTGTTTAATGTCTTTTCCGGTCTTAGTTGTCTTTAGGTGGATTCCTAGACCTTAAATGTTCCTAGGGTAAGACAAAATTTGGGTTGAAGGCTTCTTGTGAGGTCCATGTGATCTAATAATAAATGAAGTTTGCTTCCTACCCTCCCCCCAAACATAAGTTTCTAGGTCATCTAGTCCATGGTTTTTTTCTTTATAAAGGACTCACATGGAATGGTAAGCAGATACCTCATTATACTTTGAGGCAGCTACACTCTGTGAGGTAATACTGCAGCATGTTATTTGGACATCTTTCCCTGAGAAGACAAACAGGTCTGTTCACCCCTGATAAGGCACCAGCCATAGACCCAAGCTCCACCTATTTCTGTCTGGATGAACCAGTGAACTCAGGGTTATATACAGGAGACAAGATAAAGAGGTATCCCCAGGAGCATGGGTGAGCATGCTCATAGGATTACTTTCAGGAGCATGGGTGAGCACAGCCCAGAGGTTACTTACTGGAGTGTGGGCAACTTACAGAACTGGTGTACCACTGAAGAAAGTTCTCTTTCTCCCAGCAACTGTTAGTTGTTTATGTATATCCTCAGGGAGAGGCAGGCCCTTGTGAGCTCTCCCCATCTTCGCTGACTAAACATTTGTGCACCCAGTGGTAAGCCGGTCTGCAAGGTAATCACAACATATGCACATTTGTTAAAGACTGCACTTTCTGTGGAAATAACATAGTGAATCATAATGTTAATGCACTCAGATTCATGGATTTTTTTCCCTAATATTTATCAATAAGCAACCAGTTGGCCAATTTCAATTATCAACAGATAAGTAAATTTTTAAACTCTGATTTGTGAAAAGGGAAAAACCAAACATTTTCCTTTTTTTTTTTTTTTTTTAGTTGTAATAACTGAGGATGCCAGATTATCTGTAAGGAAACATCTCTTTGTAAAATTATTTCAGCTAAGCAAAACTGTGTAATTTAATAGAATTAGACTTGAATACTGCTCCACTTCTAAGTTCTTCCCTCAAAGCCTTGCCTGCTGACATCACAGTAAAAAGCTATCAAGAGCCATGTGCTTCCTAACACAGCTCTGTGCCGAATCACCAACAGGATAGGAGAAAAGAAAGCCGGTTACACAGAACTTTCACCTTTTGCTGACAGATCAGTATGTGAGGAGCTAACTAAAGGATGTAATACTGTGAGAACTAGAAATGAACTTATAGAAACAGAGAGCAGAATTGGGGTTCCCAGGGACTGTGAGGGTTGGGGTGGTAGGCAAAAGGCACAGGATTTCAGTGTGACAAGGTGAGCAAGCTCAGGAGATGCACCATTAGATTCTAGCTGACCATGTGCTGTGTACTGATAGATTGCTAAGAAAGTGGATTTTCCATCTCTTATCCATGAAAAGTGGTAAGTACACAATATGGTTCATAAATTAATTCATTGAAATTGTCATGGCACAGCAAAGACACATCTCAAAGTCTCCGTCATGTTTTTCACCTTAAATGTTTATGATTTCTTTTTACAGTACTGAGGATGGAATCCAAAGCTTTACACATGTGCTCTGCAGTCATTGAGATAAAATACAGGACTCTTGATCTTTATTTTAAGATAGTGTTTTTGCTAAGATATTGAGGCTAGCCTCAAACTCAGGATCCTCCTGCCTAAGCTTTCAGAGGAGCTGGAAATAGCAGTATGTGCCACCACACTCAGGTAGTGTATAGTTTTGTTACTTGAAAAAAAATGTAGGGGTAGGAGACACCTAATGCTCTGACTCTGCAAAGTTGACGTGGCAGTTAGTAAGTCAGGAGCACGCTTGCTAGAAGTGCAGAGTCTCAGGACTCCTCTGCCGATCTACATTGAATGCCCCAGAGTGACTTATCCTTGGATTCAGGTTGGCTTCTCCCTGGGATCTGGTTAGCGTGCATGTTGTATACAACTGAAAGTCTGAAAGGACACAGCTGTGCTTAATGTTTGCTAGTAATGTAAGGGTCTCCCAGTCAGATGGCAATGCAGATACTAATCATACTCTGTCATAATAAAAAAGGAAATAAGAAGATTGATAAATAATGTATGTCCATAATATAGCTGTACTGATGAGCTTATGGGCAGAGGTCAGTGCTTGCAGAAATTTAATGAAGCCGTTGAAGTAGCCATTTTGAAAATGGCCACTGGCTGTTTGGCACTGGCAATGCCTGGCTCATGGTGCTTCTGTTATGTAACAAGAATCGTCTGTAACTACAAAAGAGAAGCCCTACATACTATTCCTTGTGACCTGGGTCAGGCCAACCCTCTTGTCTCTCTAGCTGCAGACTCTCCAGCTGGGAGACTCTGAGGAATCATGCAGAGCATATGAAATAATCTTACCTACTAGATGTACAAACCTTGTTAGTCAGGAGAATAGTCTCGTCATCTGGAAGAAATGTCTGTGAGTGCCCAGTGTAACTAATCACCTTAGCTGACAGGTGCAAGACTGTCATTTGTTTAGGACTTTTTGTACAGCAGCGAGCACAGGGGTGAAAGGATGCCAATCATCTTTATTGCCTTGCCTGCTTGTGGAGTTTGGTTGAACTTGTCTAAATCTCATGATAAATATGCAACATGATAAAGAATCTGGGGAAAGATTATTTAATTACTTGAATCCTAGCCTGTAATAATGGGGGGCAGGGAGACTTTTAATGCAATTGGTACTCCTGAATTTAAGAAAATTGTATCGAGCTGGAAAATATGCACATTTGGCAAAAAACAGAGACAGGTCAAGAACTCTTCTCACTAAGAAGATTACGTCACCAGATGCATCTCCACCTGCTCACTCACACATAAAAATGAAAAGCATGTGGGGTTTTTTTTTTCCTTCTGCTTACCAAGAAAAGTTTCAGAATGCATGGGGTCTTAGTGATAGCACTCAGGAAGAGTAATCAGACATAAGGAGAGCTATTTCTCAGGAAATAAAAAGCATTGCTAAGGATGTATTTTGACTTGCATTCCTGTTCCCAAAACACATGGCATAAACACACCAAAACAAAACAAAAGAAAAGAAAAAAATTCTGTTTGCCCCCAAAGCCACAATACAGTGTAAGACAGTGTCTGCTGTTATTGAAGAAAATAGGAGCCAGCACCTATGGGTTTCTTAAATAATAAATTAGACATTGCAAACTCTCCCAGTTTTACATGTTAGGGGACTCTGATGAGACATTCAAAGAATATGAAATATTCTTATCTACTAGAAGCTTGGTGATAATTATTTCTGTCCTTACAAGTTTAAATCATTAGGAAAGATGGTTTAAATTTAGGGTCTTTTTAAATTAGAAAGACATGTTAAGAAATTCTCCATGCAGAGACCAGTCTCTGCAGGTGAGAGTGCAGACTGCACAAACAACACAGCTTCTGGGACAGGCAGAATCCACAAAGCTTCTGGGATAGACCCCCCGTTTCGGGCTCCAGACATCTGGGCACCTTCCACACCAGAGGAGAGGTGACCACCTGGGAGGGCTCTGACCTCCCGAGCAGGTGAGGGAGCCATCTTGTGTCTTGGGTCCCTCTGAGATCAGTCTGTGCAGGTGAGCTCACAGACTGCAGAGGCAACCCATTTTCTGGGACAGGCTCTGTTTCTGGCCTTCATCTTCAGCCAGGAGGCGGGTCTGAACACCAGACATCTGTGCACCTTCCCTGAAAGAGGAGAACTCTGACTACTCAGCTATTAAAAACAATGAATTTTTGAAATTCTTGGGCAAATGGATGTATCTGGAGGATATCATCCTTAGTGAGGTAACCCAATCACAAAAGAAGTCACTTGATATGCACTCACTGACAAGTAGATATTAGCCCAGAAACTTAGAATACCCAAGATACAATTTGCAAAACAAGAAAATCAAGATGAATGAAGACCAAAGTGTGGACACTTCATTTCTCCTTAGAATAGGGAACAAAACACCCATGGAAGGAGTTACAGAGACAAAGTTTAGAGCTAAGTTAAAGGATGGACTATCCAGAGAATGCCCTACTCAGGGATCCATCCCATAATCAGCCACCAAACCCAGACACTATGGGTTTACATATTCCAGCAAGAGTTTGCTGAAAGTTCCCTGATATAGCTATCTCTAGTGAGGCTATGCCAGTGCCTGGCAAACACAGAAGTGGATGCTTACAGTCATCTACAGGATGGAACACACGGACCCCAATGGGGGAACTAGAGAAAGTACCCAAGGAGCTGAAGGGGTCTGCAACCCTATAGGTGGAACAACCATATGTACCCCCAGAGCTCATGTCTGCATAGCTGCATATGTAACAGATGATGGCCTAGTCAGCCATCATTGGGAAGAGAGGCCCCTTGGTCTTGCAAACTTTATATGCCCCAGTACAGGGTAATGCCAGGGCCAAGAAGTGGGAGTGGGTGGGTAGGGGAGCAGGGTGGGGGGAGGGTATAGAGAAATTTCTGGATAGCATTTGAAATGTAGATAAAGAAAATATCTAATAAAAAAATGTGACTGTAAAAAAAAGAATTTAAAAATAAAAAAAGAAAGAAAGAAAGGAAGGAAGGAAAGAAGGAAGGAAGGAAGGAAGGAAGGAAGGAAGGAAGAGAGAGAGAGAGAGAGAGAAAGAAAGAAAGAAAGAAAGAAAGAAAGAAAGAAAGAAAGAAAGAGAAAGAAAGAAAGAAAGAAAGAAAGAAAGAAAGAAAGAAAGAAAGAAAAGAAATTGTCCATGCATTTTACTCCCAGTTAAAACTATTCAACTACCAAAACAAAATTTCGAGTGTATGCTGTCTGGCAATACTTGTACAGAACTTGACCTACTTCAAAAACCAGTAAAGTCCCTGCTCTCCCTGCACTGGGCCCGCACAGGTTCTAGTTCCATTCTAAACAACACCCACTTGTACATCCTTATATTGCATCTCATATTCCTGATAAATAATCAACCTGACTGACTCCATTTCCTTAAACTTTGAGCTGGAAAAACAGAATCTTAAAACTCAGTTTACAGTAGCCCCAACTATTATGCTACTACATAAGTCCATGCCAGGTCATGCTTAAATTCAAGGCTTTTTGTATAGTAATAGTGTTGACAGTACTGGGTTGCTTCTCCATGCTGATGCACAGGAAGAGTTGGATAGAAAAAGAGTGATTGTCCTTTCCTCTGGCCTGTCTTCTTGATCAGTATTCTCTGCCATGCAGAAATAATCAAGTAAGCTCAGTTTCTGTATCCATTATCAGATCCAGCCACATGGGATCCTAACATAAAACCAATTATATGGGGACTAACGTTTTACATCTAAAATATTATTTAAGGCATCTGTCAAAGCCTTTGGAACTGGCTAAACACAACAGCAGCCAAGAAGGTGCTCTAGAAATGTAGGCCAATGATGACGCAGCGTTCTAGGGAATCCTGGAGGTGGCCCAAATAGGTAAGTGTGGTAAGTTAGGTGTTGGGGGCCGCCCGTGGTTCCCCCACAGAACAGAGTGGGTACCCCGGAAGGCAGCCTGGGACTGGGAGACTAGATGGGAGAGAAAATAAAACACTGAGTCAGTTGTCCAGTCAAAGCATATTTTCTACTTTTACTGAAAAATCGCTCTTGGTTTCTTGAGGGAAAAACCCCGCCCCCAGTCAGTTCTGTGCAGGTGCCTGGAATGTGGCCTGAAGTCCAAAGTGGGTGGGATGTCCCAGCTGGAAGCAGGTGAACTGGACTGAGGCACAGGTAGCAGATTCCAGAAAAAGGCAGAGGCATTTAGCAGGACAAAGGAAGCCAGCCTAGCTGCAGAGCTAAGCCATAGGTGGCCTGCCTTCGGAGGCAGCAGGTCTGAACTGTCAGCCTGGAGCCGGCATTGGGGGGGGGGGGGGGGAAGTGCGGGGAACCACAGTTAGGAGTTTTCTTTTTTTTATTATTTTTCCCATTTTTATTAGATATTTTCTTCATTTACATTTCAGATGTTATCCCAAAAGTCCCCTATACCCTCCCCCATCCCCCGCCCTGCTCCCCTACCCACCCACTCCTACATCTTGGCCCTGGCATTCCCCTGTACTGGGGCATATAAAGTCTGCATGACCAAGGCACCTCTGTTCCCAGTGATGGCCAACTAGGCCATCTTCTTCTATATATGCAGCTAGAGACATGAGCTCTGGGGGTACTAGTTAGTTCCTGTTATTCTTCCACGTATAGGATTGAAGACCCCTTCAGCTCCTTGGGTACTTTCTCTAGCTCCTTCTTTGTGAGTCCTGAGTTCTATCTAATAGCTGATTGTGAGCGTCCACTTCCATGTTTGCCAGGCATTGGTATAGCCTCCTACAGCTATATCAAGGCATTTCAGCACTATCTTGCTGGCATATGCAATCGTGTCAATGTTTGGTGGCTGATTATGGGATGGATCCCCGACTGCTGCAGTCACTGGTTGGTCCATCCTTTGGTTCAGCTCCACACATGATCTCTGTAACTCCTTCAATGTGTGCTTGAAATTCCTAGGCAAATGGATGGATCTGGAGGGTATCATCCTGAGTGAGGTAACCCAATCACAAAAGAACTCACATAACATGTACTCACTGATAAGTGGATATTAGCCCAGAAACCTAGAATACCCAAGATACAATTTACTAAACACACNCTTTGGTTCAGCTCCACACATGATCTCTGTAACTCCTTCAATGTGTGCTTGAAATTCCTAGGCAAATGGATGGATCTGGAGGGTATCATCCTGAGTGAGGTAACCCAATCACAAAAGAACTCACATAACATGTACTCACTGATAAGTGGATATTAGCCCAGAAACCTAGAATACCCAAGATACAATTTACTAAACACACGAAACTCAAGAAGAATGAAGATCAAAATATGGTCACTTCGCCCCTACCTAGAATTAAGAAAAAAGGAGTTTTCTTTAATGGATAGCAAAGTCAGTTTGTAGATTACCACTGCTGACAAGCCTATTCCATGGTTTGTGACTGACCAGCAATGATGTCTTTGAGTAATAGAGGTATTGCCAACACACATACTGAGACCTGGTATACTGAGACTTGAATGCATGATTCTGGCACAAAAATAAAAAAAGGAAGTCTTTGGGTACTCTGGTGTCTTGTAAGAGAGAGGTGAGTCACTTTGGCGCACAGATACTGTTTTCCTCACAGCTCTGCTTTCTAACAGAGCTTGAGGCACGAGGAAATGTTGGGTGTAAGCACTGGCTGGGTAGATTGGTGGTGGTGAACTGGTTTGGCCAACAGCTTGAATTTTTAGAAGGCTGAGGTTTTACACATAGAAGGAGACCAAAGAGGTGACAAGGAAAAGAGAGGAAGAGAAAATGGATGAAAACTAGTATACAAGTGGAGAACAGACATCAAGTAATATACTCCTTATGCATTCTCTCTATCTGGAATCAGAAGTCCACATCAACATAGCTTCCCCTGTGTACAAAAATAAATAAATAGATGGATAGATAGATAGATAGATGATAGATAGATAGATAGATAGATAGATAGATAAACTGGTAGGAATGAGATGGGGCTTGGGAAGACTCTGTAATCGCCAGGGAGAGAAGAAGTTATCTTTTATAATATGAAGAGCAAAAACACGTAAGAATTTTAGGTTGCTGCTGGGATAAAAGGAAAGCTGCTTACTTTTGTGTGGGCAGGTAATTCAGCTTGGCTGTATTGCTTTACTTCACAATGCCCTGGTGCTAAGTCTATGATGAAGACAGAACTCTGTAACTTGGACAGTCCTAGACAGAAAACAGCCCCAATAGTTTTTGCTGACAATTCTGTTTAATTTTTCACCACATGGCAGCTTAAACTCTAGTACCCTCAAAAGTAAACTGTGTTTCTTCTGCTGGATGAAAACTAGTGTCTTTCCTGTCTTAGAATAGACTCTGTCAACAAACCCAGCAGGGACCAGCATGCACCACTGCAATAAAACCTGTCCCCATCAGTGCCACCATGGTCTCCGCCTTCAAGAGATGCTGTCTTTCTTTGTGGCGACAGGCTTTGTCCTTGCAAAAGGAGAGATCTCTGACCTAAAAGGGAGTAATTCTCCCAAGGAATTTTAATAGGGTGCAGGGGCGTGTCCCTAGGGACACAGTGGTGGAAATTTTCCCTTACATCATCGGAAAGCTCTATTTTCTTGAAGTCTATGTTGTTTTTAGTTCCAGCAAAGATAGTAATTTGCCTCTGGAAGTGTGTTTATATTCCTGGAGCGAGTTGAGTCTATGGGTTCCTATTCAGAGTTCATGGCCTCAAAGTTGTGATGATGTACAGTGTAAGTTAGGTGTCAACAGTGTGGCTCTGAAGAAATAGAAAATTTCTATTTGAAAGCTAGAATGCATTTATTCTAAATTATGGTGTTTACCATGTAGCAAATCTTGTGTTGTTGTTGTTGTTCATATAGTCTGCTCTGAAAAGAATTTACTGTTTAATCAGTCTGGAATTGTTTTCTGAAATTACACTATTTACTTATCTGACATAGAATTGACAGTCTAAATAACTCGTGTCCATGAGGCATTGGTTTATGTTACTGGTTTCTCTAGAGATTCTAAACACATTAGCAAGCATCTCCCAATTCCTTCAGAAACAATAGCTCCTTCTCATGGGATAACAGAGCAAGAGATAAGGCCCAAATTCTAGACCAAAGATGCCTTTCATGAAGTAAGTAATCTTAGAAACACGATTTGAGGACCGAAGTAGAGGTCCAGTAATCAAGAGTGCATATTGATCTTGCAACGTATAGGAGTTTAGTTCCTAGCATCCATGGCAGAGGGCTCATAATCACCTGTAACTCTAGCTCCATGGGATCTGATACCCTTTTGTGGGTTCTGGGGGCACTCAGTCATGTACATACAGATATGAACACACATGCATGTGTGCGCACATGCACATACACATGAACTAAAACTAAAACAAATTTTTGTTTTTAAAATAAAATAATTTCACTTTGGAGCCTCAATCGAACCCTGCCTGCCCTACTATTATCAGTTAATTAGATCATGGAAATGTTGTATCGTTATAAATTTGTTAAAACTTTCACTGATATTATAATTCTAAATACACCTAAAATTCAAAACCAGACCTCCAATGCTTTATCTTTATTCAGTCCTGAATGAAAGATCAGGTGGGAGCATCCCGATTGAAAGCTCAGCTATGGCACCAATCCAGGTGACTTTGGTTCAGGAATGGCTCATTGTACCCACAGGAAGGGCCATTCAGATGTCCTTCCAACCCTCCCATTTGGTGGAAGAGTATATTCTGAAATGCTGATAATCGACCTAAGGGCTCTATAGACCTTTCAACATGACTATGGGCAGGAGTCCTGTGACACTGAGTAGGCATGGCCCACACATACAAAACTGGAGAAACTGCTGATTCTTTCCCACTCTCCCTTCCACTCCATCGTGAGATCGGTAGGCATGTTCCGCTTCCGGCCGATGAAGATCTCCTAAAAATAAATCAGACAAGCATCAGTTTGGTTCCCTACTGTTCCACATCAGCACAGAGAGTTCTGGTCTTGCAATTTCAGCCTACATGTTGATAGTTGGTAGCCTGAATCACATAATGACTTCCTTCTAGACTTTTCTAAATGCCTGAGTTTAAGCTCTGCCCACCTCCTGATGGGGCTGCAAGGAAGAATTAGCTTTGAGGATGCTCTCACAGGAAGTGGACTGGATGAATTGGGAATGTTTAGAAAATGAAAGTAAAGCTGTCTAAGGAGACAACAGGGACTAACTCAGGAGGGAAGAGGGAACGTGGGGGGGGGGGGCGCAAAAACGGTATATTCATCATACAGTATATACTCATACAAAAACGAGATATATAGGCATGATCAAATGTATTTGTACATAGGGAAACCTGCCCAAACAGCAGTCTTGGTTTTAATAACATAGATATTGAAACTGCCCTGTTTGGGTCCTGGTGCTGTTTATCCAAAGCTTCAACTGCTTCTTTTGGAACCTTTGTGGATTGAGATAATAAAATCAAATCACAGTAACACTATGATAAAGGTATTTTAATTAAAACTTAAGTTTAATTAATTAATTAAAAAATTAATAAGATTTCATTAAAATAGAGATAGCTAATCACTACAACATTATTTTAGTATTAAGTAATCCAAAGACTGGATATTTGTGTGTGTTCTGTTTGAGGAGGTTCAATCTTTCTTGTTCTGTGGAACAAATACTTCAGAAAGCACATATTGGAGTCTCATTCAATCTTCTAATGGACTCTGTGAAGTTTGGTTGTTTGTTTGTTTGTTGTTTTGATCTAGATCTAATGTTAGGAAAACAATTTTGTAAGTGGATTTAATTGTTTTTTTTTAAATGGATACACTCTCTGTTTCATGTTCTCTGTTTCTGGACTGTCTCCTTTAAGCATCTGATAAAGTGCTGAGTTGAGCAGATACAGTGCTATCTGGTTACAGTTCAAGGTCCTCCTAGTTGCCTGGTAGATACCACAACACTCAAGTACTCATAGTCCTTGCTCTAATTAACCACATCAAAGATCTCTTTCTTTTCACCTCATTTTGTAGTTTCCATTTTCTCCAAGAACTCTCTTGCTAGAAAATTTGATGAGAGTTCTCACCACCTCCTTTTTTTATGAATGTCCTGCTCCTGTCTGGACCTGTAGTCACAAACCATCCACTAGAAAATGTTTCTCCAGAGAACTGCTGTTCAATTACCACACTAAACAGGGACTCGGTGTGCCAGGTGCTTTGCACATGATACCTAGTCCCTCTAAGTACTTGGTGACATCTGTGTACCAGTCTGCATCCCATCCACTCTCCGGGGATAGAAGCTGCCATTGGTGTCAAAGGCCATAGAGCCTCCCTAATTCGTTACAGTGATACCACAGTCACTGATGAAAACCTCCTTATCTTCTCCAGCATATAGATAAGGAAGGATATAAATCCATCTAGATGCCCAACCCACTCACTCACCTTGAGCTTGGCTAGCTCCCACTTTTAGTGACAAATCTCACTTCCTGCCCTCACTGCTCTAAAACTTGTCCACTCTGTGCACCTCTGACCATTGACGTTGGCTCTGTTCTCTCCACACAGGTCACAACGTTGACTCAGGAGGTTTCCCAGCTAGGGAAAGATATGAGAAGCATCATGCAACTTCTGGAAAACATCTTGTCACCTCAGCAGCCATCCCAATTTTGTTCTCTACATCCCACCCCAATGTGTCCTTCCAGAGAAAGTTTACAGACTAGGGTGAGTTGGAGTGCTCACCAGCCTTGCCTACATTTGCAGGCAGGGGGAGCACATCTTTACCATGGTAACGTCACCTCTGGTATCTGGGGTGTCGATCCATCCTTGGTGGGCAGCAGCCCTCAACGAACTGAAGCTCACGAGCAAAACCCAGCAGACAGTGAACTTCATCATTCTCCAAACCTGGATTATTCTCCCTCCCACTGCCAGGTTATCCAAGAAGGCCACTTGCAGTTCCTGAGGTGCATCTCCCCACATTCAGATACCACACTGACACCTTTGCAGTCCATCTCGGCCACTCTCTCATCTTCTGTGTGCTCCTCCTCAGAAACATCCTTGCACCTGGTTCTCCCAAGTAGGTCAGAGGAGGGCAGCATCACTCACGGACCTGTGACTTCTTTCAGCTTGGAAAACTTACCAGGCTCTTGGGACCGAGAAGGAATGATGTCAACCTCTACAGAACCCTTGGAGAGCTTTCCAGTAGAAGTTGTCACAAGCACAGCAGATGTAAAGGACAGCAAAGCCATAAACGTATAATATCAGCACACAAGGGCCGCTTTCAATGCCAAACCCACCGCTGCATGACAGCTCTAGTTTGCCTTTGTGGCTTCTAGCAGGTGTGGAGCCTGAGCAAAGTTAGGAATTCTGCAGGAAAGAGGGCAAGGGGCCAGGAAAAGGCAGAGCCACCTCTATACTGTAGCAAACAATTTCTAGATTGTAGAAGCATCAAACCTTTTCTGTATAGGTATTAACTTACTGGTCTGATTGGACAGACTTTGGTAACCATTCAAGGACCCAGAGGGTCTGAGCAGATAGAAACCCCAGACAAGGAGTTTGGGGATTAGTTTTGTCATAAGTAGTCTTTGTGAAGTGCAGCAAAGGTTTTTCCTGAGTGCCTAACTGTCATTCCTGAACAATATCCATAGCACTGTTGGCCTCGGGAGTGCATAGCTCCCGCTGATCTATTTTCCTTTTTGTGAAGGCAGAGGAACAATTATCACTGCATGTCATCTCCAAGACAATCAGTCAAATAGAGCTGGTGGCCAGTGGTTCGCTATCCGCATGTTATTTGCCATGTAAATGAAAATGTCTTTATTTATCAAAAAAAAGCTATTTTTATATCCTTGGTATGAAATATGTATTTAAACTACTTAAACTATTTATAACGAAATGAACGTTTTCTTTTCATTTTGGTAAAAAAAAAAAAGAAAAAGCTTGCTGTTTTAACAAAAAAATACATTACTGTTATGTATAGTAAATCAAAAATTATTTATCATCAAGAGGTTGTAGTTTTGAAAGGAATCCCCTTTTATCTGCATGCAGTTTGCAAAACAGGAAAAAAAAGTGTTCATGTACCCTCACACTTCTGGGATACAAAAGGACAGTGGGGTTATATTTTATCAATGAAATAAAAACATGGACTCAGTGCAAACTCCATGAGGTTTGGCCTGGTAATGGAGATAGCTCTTCATCTTGGCTGACTCGGGAAATGCTGTGGACCCCAGCGGCCCATGCAAGAGCAGTCCTCTGAGCATTGTGTATTGTGACTTAAGAGCCTAAAATTTGTCTATTATGTGATTACAACCTATATTGAGCCACTTTGGGTTCAACACTATGATTCATAATGTGTCCTACCACTGTTCCTCATTTTAGGAGAGGTCTTGGATCAACATACATCTCCACAGAAGGCCAAGACATTTAGACTGTGACTCTTAGGCACAATGCCCACTTAGAATGCCCATAATACCTGTTTAATTTAAGGTAGCATTGAGCCTTGAGCTTAAATCTACTCCCAGGGCTGAAAAGCTACACAGGAGCTGCCATGAATGTGTAGCAAAAGAAAAAAGAAAAAAAAAAACTCTTAGAAGGTATATGGCTAGGATGCTCACAGCTATTCTGAAAGTTCCCAGCACTTCACACATACCAACACGCAAACACCAATGCTGCGTTTGGCAGTGATAGAAACACCTTAATTTAAGATGCATATTATGTTTAAGGACATTTAGGTCCTCCTCTTCCCTGGTGTCCCTATAAGTTCACATTCTGGAATTCTTCTGATTTTATGTCCACCACCGATCAGAACTACATCATTAAAAATACCAAAGCAAGTCAAGGAGTTCTGGTATTATGATTCATACACCCTAAATGTGACTAGAACAGCAGAACCAAAAAAGAACTCTTAAAAAAAAAAAAACAATGGAGAATGTACTCAAAGGCTGATGTGGTATATGCTTCATATCTCCAACCTTTATTTTCTCCTTAGGTTTGCAAAAAACTGAGGACAGATCAACTGTTTAGATTTCCTGTGTTCATTTGCATGCCCTCTTTCTTCTAACTGTCTCATCATTTAAGTACTACTAAAGGAGAGGTCATTGGTACTCTTGATTCATAAAGATCCAAGTGGCAAAAGAGGAAGACTGATACTAAGGCCAAATATAAATGCGGACATTCTACTTTTTGCTTCTGAAGGTGTAGTAAGAAATGCTTAGAAATTCATGCGATATGCTCTCTCATAGAACCATAAAACAGTAGTAATAGTTATCATTATTCCTATTTTTAAAATAAATAATTGGGTGGGGTTTTTTAATACTCTATACCACATTATTTTAGATTTTAAAACATATACCCAATTCACCACTTAGGGTGATTCATGCAGCACCCATTCTTTCCTGCCTTTTAAAATTTATAAGTAATTGACTTCCTTCTATGCCGTTGAAGAAATACTTGCTTCTGGTTTTAGTAGGAGAACAAATCAGAATACTAGTCTCTAGGAGTATGAGATGCCCAGTGAAATGATTGGAAACACATGGTAATTTTCTCTGCAGCACCATCTCTCCTCACAGTTGACTTCAGTAACTTAAAAGAAGTAGCTCCTGACCCAGCTGGATAAGAGCAAGAAGCCCCTGAAAGGGCATGGATCCCAGGGTTCCTTACCTGCCATTTCCTTCTTCTCCAGTGCCAAGTCCACTTTGACCTTGACTGGACAGGATTCTCCCACAGCTGAGGTAGCATTGAATGAGGTAGTTTGTTTGATGTGGGTGATTCATAAGATGATGTTACTATACAAAATGAGAACTTTAGCTGTGAGGTTCTCTACAGACGTCTGCCCAAAGAAGAGCAGAGGGTCCCACCTTCTCTTCTGCAGCACACCTTTCCCTCTCTTGCCCACCCATTGCTGAAGAGCAAATCCCTGATCCATAGGGAACATAGTTTTTTGGGGTTTTTTTGTTTTTGTTTTTTCTCTCTTAATCAAGTTCGTTTTCTAAAAATAGAATTCAGGGAAAAAGCATTTTAAAAATGAAAGAAGGCTGCTAAAAACACTTTCTGCTCTTTCCGAGGACCCAAGTTTAGTTTCCATGATCAACACCAGGTGGGGCTCACAATCACTTGTATTTCCAGCTTCCTTACCCTATTCCAGCCTACACACACACACACACACACACACACACACACACACACACACACGTAATACAATATAATAATAGGAACTGAAATATTCTATATGTAGTTCTGTTTAAACAAACCTGACAGATATTATATGAGATTTATTTGTTCAATGTAAGAGGAATTTTCTGAGAATTAAAGCTACTTATAAACAGAGCTTACTGCCATCTGTAGTACTCTCACAGGTTGACTATTGGACAGAACAGTACTATTGTGAATGTTCTGGACTGTCAGGAGTGAGCTGTACTGCTTCAAGCATTGAACATCTGGCTCCAAGCCAGTGCCTTTGGGTAGAGTCTGAGAAACTTACCACTTGGTGAGCTCTCTGAGAGACTGAAATATAGTAAAAACGACCAAACATTGGTCTAAACTCTACCAAAGTACAAGTTTACATTTCACTGGTAAGTATGTAAGTGAACCAGCATCTAGGGTCGGTTAAAGAGCCACGAGTCTGTAGCCACATTGTGTATAAGCTTGCTTCAACCCAAAGTAAGTCTCTCTCCAACTTTAGTTCTAACCGAGTATTTCTCAGAGGATCTTAGGAAGGTAGACATTCAGAACTCTGACATAAAAAGTGCAGGCTGGATGGTCCTTGCTGTGTGACCTCAGTCAGGTTTTCCACACCTCTGAGCTTCAGCTCATTCGTCTGAAAATTTAGGTTTGCACCACATCTGACTTGCAGAGTCTTGGAGAATTAGGGAAGAGGTTTAAGCAGAAGCCCGCTGCCTGGAGCATTAAGAACATAAGCCAATGCCAACCATGTCCTGGCTTTCACTTCCAGGTCCCTTTTCTGTGTTTCTTCCCTTTGCCCTGTAAGTTTCTCCCTCCCTTCACACCACTCATTCACCCTCCTTACCTCCAGCTGCCTCTTCCCCAGCTTTCTTCTGCCTCCTCTCCTGGCTTTCTTCTTTCTCCTGTTACCTTTCTTCTCTTCTCCCTTTCTCTCTGCCTTCCCCTGTCCTCTCCCACCCTCTGTTCCCTGTCTCGGGCTTATGTTTGAAACACCATGAAACTGGTGACATCTTCTCCCTATAGGTCAGAACACAACATTCATACCACCATGAGGCCCTCAGAGTATAGTCAACAGTGCTGGCAACTAGGTCAGCACCCACTTTTAGTAATGAAACTTAGAAATGGAGGTAACAAGGGAGGAAAAAAAAAAGATCTATTGCCTTCCATCCTGTTCCAAACTATATGCCTTTGCATTTATTTGAGCGTGCTTACAGTAATTAAACTATTTTACAACCTTCTTTACAACTACAAAAAGACTCATGGAATTTACTCACTAAAAGAAATTGGCTCTATAAACACATGTCATTTTTTGATATTTGCCCATATCCATATCTACATTTTTTCTTAGTAAGTTTGCTATTGCTATAGAAATCAAGTACGTAGAGAAGTCACAGCTAATACCCCAGGCCACCAACAAACCTGTACAGATGAACCAAGTCCTAAGAAGATGCTCAGGGGGTGAGGGGTTTTGACCCTTCCTAGCTGATGAAATGCTCACTAGTTCACAGGAAAGCCTTTAAAGCTTCCACTGGAACTCCAGGGAGCCAGTGGGCCCCTCCAGAAGGAATGAGCAAAATGTCACTCCCTGCAGCTAGTGTCTTAAAAGAACTTGTCACCTGGGTTTCATCTTTCAACAGAGCTCTGAATAAATAGCTCTTGAAAGATGCTAAGTGAGAGCAGCAAGACAGAGACCCCCCCTACATCCACATCTGCTCTTCCTGGAGATTAAGAAGCTATGCATTCAGAAAAAAAGAAGACAGGTGAGCAAAATGTACCCTAAAGAGAACCAGTTCCACCTGGGGCTGTTTTCTCCTGGTTTAGGTTCCTCTCTGTGGAGAGAACCTAGGATTAGAGGGAATTTATTCTCTCTCTCTCTCTCTCTCTCTCTCTCTCTCTCTCTCTCTCTCTCTCATCTTGAAAAAGCAAAACATACGTTTGATATATGTGAGCACAATAAAGAATAAATTGCTGTTTCACTTTGGAGAACAAAATTAATTGGAAGAAGCTATTTTTACTTGGGTATTCCCTTAGAGTGAAAAGTGCTATATTCCCTTGGCACTACCCTGAACTCCAGTGGAAGCTCTTCTTTTCACTGTCATTTACTGTCCCAAAAGAGAATTAAACCAGAACTTAATAGACAGGTTCTGGCTTCACAGTGCTGAGATAGGCATACCCAACTGCCCATCTCAGAGAACTGTCTATGGTCACAGCAGTCACGTGGACACTGCTCCAGATGTCTACAGGGTGCCTTGCTAATATTTGCAGTGAAGCTCAGCAGTACTTGAGTTGAAAGCTGTTCCTGAATGTTGTCTTAGTGACCTCTTGCCCAATATAAGTGATGGTATCTCTTCCCACTCTACAGTCTGAGGAAACACAACATACAAATCACCTTTGTCTTCTGATACCCAAAAGAAATTTAAGGCCTGGACATGAACTACCCACTCCATCCTAGAGAGGAGATAGTGACTGAGGGAGAAGTTAGGTAGGAAGAGTTTGTGTATGGTCATAGAATGCTCACCAATTTCTTCCCAGAAACTCATCACTTTCTGTTTGAAATATTTCTCAATTTTAAACCATGCTGGAAAAGAAACATGTTCTCGAATTAGAACTAGTTTCCAACACACCATTCCCTCCTATTTCGCCAGTGTAGCCCAGGAACTATGGAGGTTGTGTCCTAGGGTTGCTTATAAGGCTGAGCTTGATAGAAGGATTGTTACTGACTACAGTATATAATCACAACTGTAAGTCTTGTGACACCAAGTCTTCAATCTTTCACGCAGTAGTCCCAAGACTTCACTCATGTTTGGTTCAATTAGTTGTTTTACCCAGACATCAGAGTTTCAGGTTTCAATGCAGAACTTTACCACCTATCAGCCATAACAGCAACACCACTATATTTTGACCACACTCACAGAAAATAATATGCTATCTAGGAACTCAATCCAGAAACAGTACCTTGACAGTATATCATATAGAAAGAATCCCTCTGTCATCAGAAATTATTTCTTATTCTAATGTCTTATTATTTCTTACCCTTAGGTCCCTGCCATGATAATCCTTTACAGAGTGTAATGATGAACCTTGGTTGTCAATTTAAAACACCTGGGAAGAGGGACCCTCTGGGAAGAGACTGCTTCCAGTAGCCAGACAGGACCCCCGCAGTGGAGGGATTGGAACACTAAGCCACCTACTGTTGTGTGTATTTTTAAAGTCATCTCTGCCTTTGCCTGGGAGCTGCAACCTGTGCTCTGACCTCTCCCAGCTCCCTTTTGTTCCACCAGCTTTGCCCTGGGATTAGTCACAACCAGCCTATTCCAGGCTTCCTTTTCTAGCCACCTTTTCTCCGGGAGGAGTTGTTATCAGACCACTCCTGAGACCCTTGAATCCATGGATAAAAAACATACACACTGCTCTGTTACATTTAGAGCTTGCCTCTAGGCACAATTGCTGGGTGTAGATACCTCCTGCCTGGAAATGCATGTCCTTATCAATTTATTATCTTTGTCTTTCCCTTCGCCTTAAGCTTAGTGACTTGTATCAGCTAGTCCCCACCAACTTCCTTGGCTTCTGCACATAGTGGAGGTTCCAGACCCTACCCTCCCTGAGACCTTATATGACTGCAATTTTCCTCTTGTTCCAAAGCATGACAGAAAAGTCCCTCTCTCTTTCTCTGCATCTTCTGTTCCTCTTGGGATGTAGAAGTCCCACCTGTACCTCCCATCCAGTAATTAGCCCTGGGCCTTCTTTATTGACAAGTCAAGAACCAGTTGGGGAACAAGACCTTAACAACAGAACCTCCCGTTACAACCTGCAAATTTTTCAACTCCAAATTGCTCTTGTCTAAAAGAAATGCAGCAACAAAAGTGGAGCAGAGACTAAATGAATGGCTGACCAGTAACTGGTCCAACTTAGGATCCATCCCATGGGTGGGTACCAGTCCCTGACACTATCCATGCTAGAAGCCTAGCATGGATGTCCTCTGAGAGGCTCTAACTAACTGCTGACTGACACAAATGCAGATACCCCAAACCAAGCATGGGATTAATGTTGGGAATCCCTATGGAAGAGTTAGAGGAAGGATTGAAGGAGCTAAGGGGATGGCAATCCTATAGAAAGACCAACAATTAATGTTAACTACAGTGGATCCCTGGGAGCTACCAGAGACTAAACCACCAACCAATGAGCATACACAGGCTGGTCTGAGGCCTCAGGCACATATGTAACAGAGGGCTGCCTTGTATGGCATCAGTAGGAAAGGATTCACAAAATCCCCCAGGGTGGAGGGATCCTTGGGGGGCACCCTCTCACAGGTGATGGGGAGAGTAGATAGAGGAAAAAACTCTGTGAGTGGTATGGAGGCAACATTTAGGATGAAAGTAAATAAAATAATTAATTTTTAAAAAGAAAAAGAAATCCCGTAGGAGAACAAGCAGCCTTAATAAACCTGAACCCCTGAGATCTCTCAGATACTGGATCAGTAACCAGGCAACATACAACAGCTATTATGAGGCCCCCAACACATATACAGCAGAAGACTGCTGGGTCTGGATTTAGACAGAGAAGATGCAACTAACCCTTAAGAGACTGGAGGCCCCAGAAAATATGGAGGTCTGGTAGGGTGGGAGATAAGAATATCCTCATGGACACAAGGGGCAGGGAGGAGTTATGGGATGTTGTATGGGGGTGTACCAGGAGAGGAATAAAATCTGGAGTTTAAAATAAATGGAAAAAAAAAAAGAAAGAGAAAATTGTGCCATTTGGAGGGGCCTATGACAAATTCATTGATTCCTCATTGATGCAGGAACATTAGCCATGCTATCCCTAAGCAGATAGATCTAGGCCATGTTCTAAAAAAAAAAAAAAAGTGCTAAGCAGATCAATAAGCAGCATCCCTCTATGGTTTCTGCTTCAAGCTTTTTCTGAGTTCCTGCCTTTGTTTCCTTGATGACAGACTATGTGACCTGTACAATGAAGTAAACCCTTTCCTCCATAATGCAGCTTTTTCCTCATCATGACAACAGAAAAGAAACTAGAACAGAGACATTCACATTTTGAGGGTTTGGGGAGGAGGTGGAGAAAAGGTGACATTCTGCAGCCCAGGCTTGCTTTCAACTCGTAGCAGTCTTCCTTCCCTTGCTTCTTGTATGTGGGAGTTACAGGGTTGTACTACTGAGCCACCCTGCCTAGAGAAGTTCACATTTAAACAAGTTGATTTTTTTCTCTCTGTGTGGAACATTCATAGTGCTTATACATTGAGAGTAGACATACTAGTTCTTCCTCTTTCATATGCATAACAAAATTATCTGTATGAAGCTGGCTCCTGAAGGAACATAAAGAGAAATGGGCAGAAATGAAGTGAGTTCTTAACTCCTCTGCTTGACCATTTGGCTTCTCAGATACTTCCTTCCCTTGACCAAGATGTAACTTGTGTTCCCCTAAAAATATGTTCTGAAGATTTTAGTGAAATGATTCATGGGGTAATGTCAGGAAAGCTTGGTTGCAAAGTCAGGGAAAAGACTGGAAAGGATAGATCCAATGAGTAATTTTATCCCTGCAGAAGTTCACCATGCATCTCAGAGCCTCAGAAACCCTAGGAGGTTTGGGAGTACCACGGAATAGGACAGAGAATTAGAGCAGCTCTCAGACCTCATCAGAAACCTGTTAATGCAATAGACAAGAGCTGATGCAAAAACTCTCAACTGCTCAGTCAGCAGAGTACCCAGAATAAAACAAGACATCCTCTCCCCACTCCCTTACAAGATTCACAGAGAAAGACTGTGAGAGCCAGAAGATGGAGAGAATGGGAAGACTGGGACAAAAACAGTGTCTTCTGTAAATGCCAGGACCTTGTGCTCAAACTCACAGCAGCTATGAGTTGTGCATTGGCTGCAGGAGCCCTCCACTAGATCAAGCCCTTACCTAGAGCTGGAGAGCTATTGATGGTTGTTAGCTTCTGAGAGAAGAAGAGTAAGTTTTCTTTTAGTATGTGGACTCTGATATGTTTACCATTCTCCAGTGGGTGACTCCACACCCATAAGCTCATGGGCAGTGCAAACTCAAATCAGTGAGTGAATCATAAAAATCCCACAAACAAAAACAAGACATAAAATTGAGATCTCAGGTAGTTCTGAGACGACTTAGGGAAAGTTGGGAGTGAATATGACCAAAATACATTATATGTAAGTATACAATTCTAAAATAAAAATAATGAACATATTGTATTTTTAAAGGGTTATGTCCCCATGTAATAATGCAGAAGTCAGATTATTCATCCTCCAGTTTCCATCTGTCAAGGGACTGAAGGCTGCTTTCAATCCCTTGAACACCACCCTATTCCTGGCCTGCCGTGTGTATGAGATAAGGGAAAGTCTGAGGGGAGAGTTCAAGGTGCTTGTTTGGGATGCTCTGGAGACAGCATGAAATGGTGTGCACACCACAGATAGCAGAAGGGTTAGTAGCATATGCTACTTGACATATAGAGCAGGCACAGTGAAAAAAAAATCCATGTAATAATTTGAAAAGAGAATACTTAATGTAAAGGAGCATTAATTATTAATAGGGGATCAGATCCTAAGAAAGGATAAAAGAGAATGCTAAAGGATGCCTTGTGGTAGGAAAAGGGTACCCAATGATGGGGCATATTTGGAATAGGGCCTTCAAGGTGTGGATCCAGACTCTGTTGGTGAAGATACAGATGCTCACTAAGATGTGTGAGGAGTTACCTCTATGAGAATGGCAGCCAGTGGACTGAGGGAAGGGAAAATGCTTGTGGGAAGCAAGTGAACAACATAAATTCAAAAAAAGAACACAAGAAGAAGCTGAAGATGAGTGTGCTCCACATACTACTGGTCACCTCTGAGACATAGAAGACACCCACACAACCACACAGAACACCAAAAGATCCACTTTCTCTGCAGTATCTATCTATTACCCTCTACCAGAAAAGCAGAAATACTGCAAACTCCAGTCTGAAATCAAGCAGGACACAATGCAAGGTGAATTCTTCTATGTTAAGTAACTAGAACAAACATTTCAATTAGCTTTTAAATTTTAAAAGACACCTTGACAGTCATTTTAAATAGAAGCTGTTACTCAGTCTCACTAGATTTACTGCTTACAAACAGACCATATCAAATTCATTATTTTATTATTTTGTTAGTTTTTTAAATCATACAGTCTTCCTGAAAAGGTTTATAGTCTGTGTGCAAGTATCACGAATGGACCTCTTCAAGACATGATCCAACACATCTTTTGTTACCAAAAGTTATTTTTATGAAGACCAAATGTTTATTCTGCAGAAAAGTGCAACATATCCATTTGAATCCATACAGGAGAGGCTCTACTACTTCTGTATTTCTTTTATAAGAGGTTTTGGTAGGCAATGGGGAAAAGAAGGAAGATGGCCAGGTATTAAAAAGTATTAACAACCAACAAGTAGGCAGAAAGCTGGTGCTTGCTTCTCAGAGTCTGTCAGGAAACAGGATCTGTTTCTCTCACGTTTTGTGATGATGACTCTTGGTTGTCAGCTTGACCCACCTGGGAAGGAGTCTCAGTTAAAGAACTGCCTCAAACAGACCTGTGGATAGCTCTGTGGCATTAATTCTCAACCTTTGGGTCATGAACCTTTTGGGGCTGAATGAGCCTTTCACGTAACAATGCATAACCGTATCGAACTTAGTTATGAAGTGTCAATGAAACAATGTAACGGTTCAGGGTCAACACAGCATGAGGAAATGATTAGTCATTCCTTTAAAGGGTTGCAGCATCAGAAAAGGTGAGAATCATTGCTCTGTGGGAACATTTTCTTTGTTGCTAATATATACTGGGTCAATTCTCCCTAGGTATCCCCATCCCTAGGCAGGTGGTCATGGGTTGTACAAACAAGGTAAATAAGCCAACGAGGGGAGTAGAGCAGTAAGCAGCATTCCTCAGTGGTTTTTGCTTTCAATCTTCTGCCTTGCATTAGTGCCTTGATATGGACTGAAGCCTATAACAAAAGATAAAACAAAAACAAAACAAAATTAAAACAAACAAACTAACTAAACGCTCTCCTCCCCTTAGTTGGTTTGGTCTGTGTTTTATCATAGCAACAGAGAAGCAAATAGAATGCATTTGATAGCAAAGTCTAAAGCACCAGGGTGAAATCAGAAAGATCGTACTTTTATCTTCCTCACTAATGATGTAACTACTAATTAAAAATATCTCTTTGTGATGTCTTTGTCATGTATTCATCCAATTAATTAACCTTTCTCCCAAACGAATTAATCTCTTGACCCATCAGTGTATCTCTGGTTAACTTATTATTTCCTTCCACTCGAGTTTATAATTGTCTGAAAATCAATAACCAACTGTCTGAAAGGCTGTTGATACTCACAATATTCTTCATTCTTCTTTCTTCTTGCATTTAGGTGCCCTTAAATCCATAAAAAAAAAAAATTAAACTTCCAGTACAGTATAATTCAGCAACTCTTAAGAGGCAACTCTGAGTGAAGATGTATGCTCTGTTTTAGAGACGAGTGCTTGGGAAGACAATAAGTGTTCTTGAGGAAACTGAAATGTAGGATTCTGTCTGAACAAAGACATGAATTACCAAAGCTTCTTCAAGAAAACAGTGTTTAAAAATGGAATCCCCAGTCCATTGAGACTGAGAGTTTCATGTGATGCTTGGTTCTTTGCTTCCCACTCAGGCCAACATAACATTTCATTGGTGATTTAAAAAACCATTAGTTGGAATTCCAGAAATGTGGAGGAAGGAAAGCTGCTGATACATGGATCTTGACAGATACGAACCACATGCTGGTTTCCATGTCCTTCCTCCAAGGTCTCAAGAAGGCTTACTACAGTAGCACAGTGATTAAAAAGAGAATAGCTGGACCATGGTTTTAGCGCTTCTGGGGCATATTCCATGAATAGAAGCATACATGGTATCTCTGGTAATCTTCTCTGACTTGAGAGCCAATTACTGCAGAAGGAGACAAAAAAAAAAAAAATACAAGCAAAGGAAATGGTCACATATCTCATGGACTCTACTAATAGATGATGAATGTTAAGAATCATAGTCCACAGAAGAGAGGATGGTTGGACACAAATATGAGAAACATTTGAATACTAGATATTCAAGTGGTTCATTCTAAATCACAGGCTCAGAGAAACTCAGCCTCTAGAACCACAAGAGAGAAGAACTTGGTAGATATTGCTCTGGCTTTGGGCACTGTGCCTTACCTGAGTCTTTCCAAGGTTAAGTAGAGAAGTTGAGGCAAGAGCAGCAGTTGCAAGGCTAGGGAGTTGGCACATTGGATAATAGGGCTCAGTGAGAAAGCTTGAAAACCTGAGTTTTGATCCTTAACACACATGCAAAAGCCTTGCCTGGCTACACATGCCTGTAACTACAATTTTGGGATGTGGAGACAGTGCATTTTAAGATTTCTAGCCAACCTAGTTAAAAGATGAACTTCTGGTTCAGTGAGACATGCTGTTCAAAACCAATTGTGGACAGCAATTGAGGAATACACTAAACATCCTCTGACTGCCACATGTGTGTGCCTAGGCATGCATACCCACACCACACATACATACAACATGGAACACATATAAAGCACACACACACACACACACACACACACACACACACAGCCAAAAGAGAAATAACTGAAAAGAAGTTAGGTAAAATTGAATAAAGATGAAAAGGTAACAGAATGAGGAAATATGACCACCACATGAACACAAGAAACTCACATCTCTAAATAGAGATAGGTAGAATCACTGAGGTTTGTATACATGGATTCTATGTAAGACATCAATATCCCACCTCAGCTGTTCGTCTTCCTTCCACTCATATCTTTCCTTCTTTTAATATGTTCTTTTTCATGAGTTGTGTTGGTTACTGTATGATATGTACACTGAATATGTGCTTATTTTTTTATTTTTATAAAATCTCCCTAAATTAGACTATTTAATCCCTTTTAACAAGAAACTGGAGGCTAAGGAATGATGCAACATCCATAATAAATAGAAAACACATTCATCCCTTTTAGATTCAAAGGTTACACTCCACAAAGCTCCTTACTAAAGCTCTCAGACTCTCCTAAATGTTCTTAAGTATACACTAGACATTGTGCTGAATTTAAATTTGAAGATAAATCTTAGCTAGGATATGGTGGCAAACTTCTGTAGTTCTAGCACTGGGGGTACAGAAACAGAAAGCTGATACTTTCACTTAAAGGCTTGTCTAGCAATATAATGACTTCCTGTCTCAGGACACTACAGAAAGAAACCACAAAAGCACACAGATTTGTAAAGCCCTTTCCAGGTGTAACTATGTCTGACATGTTGTCAGAACATGCAATATGATGTTTATTACATAGATGAAGATACTGAAGCAAAACAGTAAAGCTTAAACTTTTAGGAAATTGTGAAAGTAGTTAAGATATGCCAGGATATGGTGACATATACTACATCTAAATCTTTATATGTCAATTCATTTTATCTTAACAGTCTTACCAGACATTTACTATTATCTTCATTTTATAGTTAATGAAACAGAAAGTTAAAATTAAAGAAAAAATAGAGCCAAGCCAGTTTAGGATTTAAGAAAAAGTATGTCGAAGGCTTCCCCCAACAGCTGAAATCAGTCTGTGGGTCTGTATTTCATGCATACCAACTAGGAAGGAAGGAGCACCATGTGACCTAGACAATGCTTATTGTCGGTGTGGAGATTCATAAAAAGACCTGTCATTATGTTGTTCCTCACGCGGAAGTAGCATCCCCAGCAGGCTCTCTAAAAGACATGCTTTGGTGCATCTATCTCTCCCATCAAATAGAAGCAAAGATTGAGTGGAGACAGGACTTCTCTATTTGAACTGTCAAATGGAGTCCCCAGAGTCAGGCAGGATCTCCACACAACATATTTCAGACACTATCTTCTGCATCTCTAACCTGTCTTCCTGAACATCATCCCACTGAGGGGCTTTGTGAGACTGTGTATGCCTCAGACTATCTAGAAAATAAACGGCCTAAGTTTATAGCATTGTTCTTCCTATTTCTAAAATAATTACAAGTCAACGGAGATGTTTTATTAATATTTAAAGCCCCACTACCATCCCAATAGCACAAAGTTAATCACTTAGCCCCTGCTGGGGAACAATGGAACAGGAATGTATACAGGGCTTCTATTCCTCTTTCCAAAATGAAATGGCATGTCCTTGACATTCACACACAAATACCCAAGACTGAAAGACACTTTTTATCCCTCATTGTCTCATTAAAGCATGAGTTAAATATGAATCTGTCATTCTTGAACTATTCAGGGATAATCATGATTTCTAATTTGGGGGGGGGGGCTGGGGTTGGGCTCCCAAATTCACAGGTTTGCTGCTAAAGTCTTTTTTTAAAAGGAAATGAGTCATTGTAAATCTTAAGGCTTAATGAAAATTCTTTACCCTCACCCATGCCTTCCTGTTACCTCCCCCCCCCCCTTCCCTGTCCTGTCCTCATTAAATCCCTACACTGTAAGTTGAAATATCAACACAAGAGAGTCGGCTCAAATGTGAGATAAAATATTTCCATCATCTGCTCTGAGACTTCTGCCAAATATCAAGGTTGTTGACCCAAATGGAGTGTAAATATACTTTGAAAACCATATGTCGAGGGACCTCACTTCTTTTATTCACCGGGGCCTGTTTAAAAGTAGGTTACTCAAAGAGAGTACCACGTTAGAGGCCACGGTAGACACACAAGAGCTATTATGTGGCTGTATTTCTATTGCTCTAAATAAAATCAGGAGTGAGTCACTTGAAATAACATGTATTCAAAGCAAAGAACCCCATTTTTCATTTACAGAGAGTTTTCAACACCCTGCATGAGGGTCTGTGTTTTCTAGGTAATTAGCTGTATTCATTTCAATCATCACAAGGGCTCCTGTCTTCTGTCATCATAACAATCTGCAGGAAGAGAAAGTGTGACATCCAGCTGCTGGGATGCCCCAGAGATCCATGCCTCCTGGTGTTCATGCCTTCCTATGACCTCTTCCTTCTGATTCTGGACTGGCCCTGGCAAAATCTTCCAGCAAATACAGAACAAATGAAATGATGTCACCTCCACTGTGAGGTGACAAAGAACTGTGACATCCCTCTCTAGTATTTTCTTTGGGCACATCTCACTAGTATCTGAGCAAAATCTGATAAGGAACTGAGGCTTCAAAGCTGCAAAGAACCACTCCATGGCAAACTGGAATTAGGTCTTAATCCAGGAGACCATGATAATCCCACCAGTCAAGAATAAGACCAACACCATAATTGAAAGGCAAATTTGAAGCAAATTTTCATTAAAACTGGCGAGGTAGGTGGACTCTGGCCAATTCCATACCAGGTTCCCAGAAACTGGCCATGTTTTTCGGTCTTAAAAGGTAAAATCCATTATTCACAGCACTTCCCATCAGATATTATCAGGGGCAAGCATATATCTTGACACATTTTCTGCCTATGTACCTCCTTGTGCCTACATCCAATCAGAGGAAATATGTACATCCTAACATATTTCCTGCCCACATACCTTCTGCACACATGTGATCAAGGACATTGGGTGCAGATAGGTCAAATAAACATAGGAAAAACAGTAACTTACTCTTAACTACAAACACACCCATAGCCTGAGAAGTATATTTTTTTCATTTTTGTTTCTCATTAATTTGCAAGGTATGTTGTTCTTGTTCCAGTTTTGGTCTCATGAGTCCTGAATTAGACATTTGTTCTAATGATGGCTGCCGACAATAGCAGCCTATCATGTACACACAGCAAAGCACCCCTGCCTATATATTTTTTTCCAACTTTTATTAGATATTTTCTTCATTTACATTTCAAGTGTTATCCAGAGAGTTCCCTATACCCTCCCCCCTCCCGGCCCTGCTCCCCTACCCACCCGCTCCCACTTCTTGGCCCTGGCGTTCCCCTGTACTGGGGCATATAAAGTCTGCATGACCAAGGGGCCTCTCTTCCCAATGATGGCCAACTAGGCCATCCTCTTCTAAACATGCAGATAGAGACATGAGCTCAGGGGGTACTAGTTAGTTCATGGTTATTCTTCCACCTATAGGGTTGAAGACCCCTTCAGCTCCTTGGGTACTTTCTCTAGCTCCTTCCTTGGGAACCCTGTGTTCCATCTAATAGCTGACCGTGAGCTTCCACCTCCATGTTTGCCAGGCATTGGTATAATTTCCCCCAAGACAGCTTATCTGGGCCCTTTCAGCACTATCCTGCTGGCATATGCTATAGTGTCTGTGTTTGGTGGCTGATTGTGGGATGGATCCCTGGCAGCCGCAGTCATTGGGTCCATCCTTTGGATTCAGCTTCACACATGATCTCTGTAACTCTTTCAATGTGTGCTTTGTTCTTAATTCTACCCCTGCCTATATATTAATTGCAGTCTTATATGAGACTCTGACACAAAACCCAGCCAATCTGCCTTCTAATTCCAGACCCATGCAAATGGAAGTCACTCATGACATTACCCTCTGGGATAAGCTGATGCACAGCATGAGATAACTTACACAATCAAAAAGGGACAGTTTGTCTTTCAACTGAGTAGAAGACAATTCTCCCTGAAGGAGTTACAAAGCAAAGCTAAACAAAACAAAATAAAATACAAATAGAAAACATTTACTTCGGGGTGGGTTGGTTGGGAAGTAAGGCATAAAAGTAAAATGGAATCTATTGACCTTAAGAATGATTTTATTTGGCATTGAAGAACTATCCTCTCTTTTATAGATAGGACCAGCAAAACAGTCATGGTTCTGTTTGTTTCTTTGCTTTCCTGTTTCTTTTAAACAGTCCAGTTACAACATAGCTGATTAGATTTCAGCATCAGTGTCCATAACCCTCTAATTGCACTATCTCACATGGTCTTCAAGTCTAATGCAGATCTGTCTACTGGTTTGTTGATATTTGTTTATATCCTAATCTTATACCAGTAACTATAGAATTATCTTCTCCATTTGTACACAAGGGAGCCTGAAAGAAGTCATGTTTGGCAGATGTAGCAGACCTGAGAAGAGTTCGGTTCAGGTGATTGTTCCTCTGTTTCTAAAATCCTTATTGACTTTGTAGAAACTTAAAATGAAGATCAAGGCATGTGCGTGGATTGGATCTCATAGCTCTGTTCCTACCTATGTTTGCATTCACACCATATGTTTGACACCATTCTTTTATCTTCTTGGGGTAATACAGTTCCAGACTCTGCTTGTTCTTCCAAAAAGATGAATTCTGATTTCTTATCTAGACTCTTGCAATCCAAAGTCTCAGAGACCTTCCCAAGTATTCTGTTCTGTCTCCATGAAAGGTTTAGAACATTCACAGATTTTTCATCTAACATTCCTCAAATCTTGTTAAGATCCTACCTTGTAATCATATTAAATCCTAACACATACAAAATAATGTAAAACATAATAAGTATTTTAAAAGTAAATGAGATGTCAAGTTCCAAATGCCAGCAAGGGGTCTATACCTCTGAATGTGGTCAACAGCTCTTAGCTCTTTTATAAGTCAACATCACTCTTGTTATGTCTTTTATAGTCTTTGCAACACAAGATGACAGAACAGGCCATTTTTTTCTAGGACAATGTCTTCCTTTTGTAGCACAGCAAAGCCCATCACTGAGTACATGTTTAATGTTCTAAATATAGAAATAGTGTTCATTCTTTTCATCATGTTGTTTTAAAGGTTTGTTTGCTTGTTTGAACATAATCTTTATGGCAGTTAAAAGAACAGCCCCCAAAGTTTCATGTCTTTAAATCTTTCCTCATCAGGGAGTGTAATTATTTAAAAAGATTAGAAGGATGATGAGGTATAAGCATGTTAGAGGAAGTATGTGACTGGGGCTGGGCTTTGAGATTTCAAAATGCCTACTATCTTTCTCTTTCTGCTTGCTGCTGACAGATTATGATGTAAAGCTCCCAGTGACTGTCCCTGTGTGCTTTCCACCATGATAATCATTTTCTAATCTTCTAAGACTATAAGCAAGCCCCCTAGTAAATGCTTTTTTCTTATGACTAAGATGTACTTTGTTAACAATGTATAAGAACGGCTCTGATAGGCATGAGCATGCTATTTGTTGGAGGTATGTGGAACACTTTGGAACTTTTGACTACAAAAGTGGTTAGACACTCTAAGCAGGGCTTAATAAGTTATCCCCATAGGAACATGGGAAAGAATAACAGTGGTAATTTGATCTGTTGGGACCCAGCTCAAGAAATTTCAGAAAGGAAGAATATTAGTAACTGGCCTTGCGACTATCCTTCTAAAAGAATGTGGCTGCTTTTTTGCCTTTTTTGTAAAAATGACATTAAATCCCAATTAATTTAATACCTCACTTCCAGGTGACTCTTCAAACAATCCCCTGGGCTCCCCTGCCTTCTTACTGTTGTCAACCCTGACAAAATCTACATATTATACTCAAAGATAAGCAGTGTCAAGTCATACATCAGACACTATGTGACAAACTGACTATTGGTGTATGCCAATTTCTGTGCTTACTTAACATGTGATGCAATCAGGAAGAAACTTCAAAGACTGAGTGATTCATCACTTTGCCACAAATAATGATTTGTGATGATTACTTTTGTTTATTAAAAAAAAAGTTTACCGCTAATTGTGTTTATTCCTTCTGATTAATTATTATTTTTTTTTTAGAAAAAAAATGGTTTCCATTATTTATATAATTTTTCCCTAAAAGCCTGTATTGTGGTTCAGGCCTGAAATCAAGGAACTTTGAACCATGAAGATAGAATAGTGAGTTAGAGTTAACTTGAGCTACACAGTGAGACCCTGACAAAAAAAAATTGTGTTTTGACACAGAACTATGAATGTGTTGACACTTTACTAATTTCTGAACATCAGAAGACAAGCATGTTCTTTTCTCTGGAAGAACTTAATAAGAAGTCTGGATCTTTTGGGGATCCAGAGACATCTGTCTAGCCCAACTCATGACACACTTTCAAATATTCATATATCATTGATTATTTCTTGTTGGTGGTGCCATCACTGCACTGGGAGTCCTGGGTTCTATAAGAAAGCAAGCTGAGCAAGCCAGGGGAAGCAAGCCAATAAGTAACATCCTGTCTCAGCTCCTGCTTCCTGACCTGCTTGAGTTCCAGTCCTGACTTCCTTTGGTGATGAACATCAGTGCGGAAGTGTAAGCTGAATAAACCCTTTCCTCCCCAACTTGCTTCTTGGTCATGATGTTTTGTGCTGGAATAGAAACCCTGACCAAGACAGGTCTCATCAGAAAGAATAAAATAGAGAGGCTGGGATACAGCTCAGCAGTAGATCACATGTGTATCAAGCTCATGCCTACCATGCACAAACTTCTAGGTTCAATCCTTGCACCCAAATTAGAAGAAATCTTGTTGATGCCAAGCTATTTCCCAATCATGTCCTCTACTCTGTTTACTGCTTCATAGAGCACTGCATACTCCAGCAGAACTCAGGAATGGCTGAACCTACAAGTGGCATATGACTGCTCACCCTGACACAGAAGAGGAGAGTAAAGGACCATTAGTAACATTCAGAATGTCTAAGCTTCTTCTCTAAAGAAATTGAAATAGATTGTATAAGATCAAAGACATTTCCCCACAGGAAAGGAGTTTTGTGCCCAACACCTAGACATACTGGAATACAGTGGAAGAAAGCAGAGAAAGGGAGAAATTAGAAAGGCAACAGAAGAGCGTGTAGATGTCTTTAAAAATGTATTTTTTGAAAGATTAACTTATTTTATGCATACAAGTATTTTGTTTGCACATATTTATGAGCATTACCTGTGTGTCTGATGACTTCAGAGGTCTTAGAATCAGAGTTGAATTTCCTCGAAAAAACAGCAAGCATTCTTAACCATTTAGCCATCTCTTCAGCCCCTAAAAGGGAAGCTAAAGTAACATCTATGGATGGTTGGAACAAAAGTCATGTCCTTTTAAGTGTGAGTTCAGGCCTTTACTTACTTTGTTATTTCTCCACCCCTATTTTATTTTTAGTTACATACATATATGTATAACTTTGTGCAGGTATACGAATATGAGTCTGTGGATGCAGAAAAGGGGCATTTATCCCCCAGTTGTGAGCTGCCTGCGGTAGATTGGATACTATATTCAATACCTACAGAAGAGCAGTAAGCCCTCTTAACCCATGAGAAAATTTTACAACCTCAAGAAAGTGCATATTTTTAAGAGCATAATCTCTGGAAACAAGAACACCATAAATCCTATTTAACTAGTTATATAAATTTATAATTACCAAAGAATTAGAGCACCTTTCTCAAAATTCAGAGTCTTTAGTTGGACAATGGAGGATAGAATCCGTGATAGTCTCCTATAGCTGAAGATGTTGCTACTGGGAGTATACTAAGATACCTGGTGTTTAAATTTAATATCAGTTTCTGTCTTTATTCTGTCAGGGGAAAATGAATAAGAACATTATATTTCAGAATACCTAAAAAATTCTTGACTATACCTCAGTATGCAAGTATAATTAGAGGTAGAAATGGAAACTCCAGCCCTGGGAATTCTGTCTTTATTACTATTAAATTCTCTTCACAGAAGTTGGGCCTGAGGTCTGGGACCACATGTTTCATTTTTCCCCTTCTATCCTGTTTCTACCTTTTTTTTTTTTTTTTTTTTTTTTTTTTTGCTCCAAAGGAAGTATAACATGTAATTGAGAAAAATCATTTTACATCTTACATAAAGGTAGGAAAGACTAAAATAAGAAATTAGAATGGTACAGATTAGACAAGACACCCAATCCCTTTTATTCTGGTAGATTTTGTCTAAGAATAAAATTGTCAGATGTAAATAGCCTATTACCATATAAGCTAAAATGTTCGTTCTTCCTTATTCTCTCAAAGAGACTTTGATGCATTCAGATCCTTGGAATATAAGTTAAGAACCAGGCTTGGGTAAGCTGTAGATATTCTTTCAATCATATCTGCAAATTTACTGATTTTTTTCACACTACAAATCACTCTCATCTCACTTTCATCCTGAAAAGACATTAACATGTTATTGGCTGATGATTTAGTATTATTATCTGCTGTTGGTTCTCTTTGGAGTTTCATGGCTAGAGAAAATGGACACTAGTGGAGCCTGACATTTATGTAGCCTAGAAAGTTAGCTATATCTCTACTTAGGTTCACATGTTTAATTCCTTACAGTATAATTCATGATGCAAATATCCCACAAAGACTGACCTCCTCTGCTTGTATCAAAATAAATTACTGGCTTGTATTTCCACGTTCTCATATCCTTTCCAAATTCTTGTTTCCTCAGTAGAATCAATGTCCACTAGATCAGTTGAGAGATTAAATTCTAACTGTAGGAGAAGTTGAACTAGTTCTTTGAATTGACTGTTCTGCCTTGAAAACAGAAATAGAAGAAGCCCCACTGACATTTTAGGAGACTAACAGCTACATTAACACAGGCAAGTGAGGAAGGCCTTTCTCTCCAGCCCCTTTTCCAGTCTCATGCCTGAAACAAAGTGAGGGACCACAAGCAGCAGATTGGAAGACTATTCCAGATCATACACCAGGAGGCTGGTACCTGAAGGCTCTTTCTCGGCTTACTAGGACACTTCCACTCTTGGACATGGGTAGTGAAATTTTCGGCATTTCGTTTCTTTTTAAAAACACACAGAAATATTGTAAGACTGTGCTTATGTCTGAATCCTAACTGTATATGGGGCTGCTTCAGATGGTCTACAGCAGCTGACTATGATTTGACTCAGGCTTTAGCAAGGGCATGATTTTTCCAGCTTCAACAGTTTCTGCAATTGTATGATATTTGGAATTCTGGGGACTTTTCAGAGAGTATATTAATGCTAGAGGCATTAATGCCAAGAGGCAGGATGTACTGTTGATTGTTCGTTAGTTACTGTTGTCATTGTTTGCTAAGTAGCTATGCACAAAGAAGAAGCGAGACCAAGAAATTAAATATCCTGATGGCAAAAATCAAACATGCCCAGAGGAATTTGATACCTCTAACCAGCAGGAAGTAGTCTAATGCTAACATCACCCCCTCTACTTTCAGTCCTTCTTTCTCTTCTATCTAGTGTAAGGGCTCAAAGGGTAGAGAAACGGTAGAAAGGGGTAGAAGATAGAAAAACCCAGGAAGTAGCCAAAGTCCAGCTGCAGTTATGCTTTCTCCTTTCTTAATAAGGTGTCTAGTTCTGTTCCAAGCCTAACATCAAAGGCATGACTCTCTTCACCTCTCTTCCTGGACGCTGGTGCAATTTTCAGATAACTATGGGCACTGGTGTTCTCTTATAGTCTCATCTTGAATATTTATTTTGACTGAGCTTCTAAATCCTTTTATTAATGAAACTAAGAACTCCAAAAGGGAACCCCCAAGCAGCTTCTCTGGAAACACTTTCACATTTGTTGTTAACTTTTTCCACATCTCTTCATTTCAAGGCTTGGCTCTCTGGTGGCCTAGGAAATCAAACAAAGTGACAGAGTCTAAGGAAAGAAATCAAAATCATATGAGCAAAATTGTACAGCATACATACACACACATTCACAAACACACACACATACTACATGCACACATATACCACACATGCACACAGACAGTATATGCAAATGTTCAGAGTAGCTCTATTTAGGAGAGTCTCTAAGTGGACCCTTCTAGAACTTCTGTCAACTGAGGAGTAGATGAACAATTGTACTCAGGAATGAAAAGAATGCTCTTGTATCAATGGGACAAGTCTACAGAGGAGTGTATAGATGGAGAAGGTGCATTGTACGACTGCAATTCATATGACATCTAGAAATAGAGCTATTGTCTGTATTGTCAATCAGGTTTATGTTTATCTGTCACTTAAAGAGAGAAAGATGACTGAGAACAAACAAAAGGGTGAACTATAGTGATAGTTTTGTTTATATTGGTGTAGAAATTTATCAAAATACTTAAAATTATCACTTTTTATATACACACTGTAACTCCAGAAATATGACTTTACTTTCCCTGAACTTCTCAATGCAAGGAGAAAATAAATCCAACAGAAAGAGTTGTTAGACTATAGCTCAGTGCTAGAGCCATTGTATAACATGCATAAGACTCTGGGCTCCATCCAAACACATTTTATACTTGCATACACTAACACTAAGGCACATACTACACATGTTACCTCACATACACTCACATGCGCACACACACACACACACACACACACACACACAAACACACACACACCACACTTCTGATTACTTGAATAAGATGAATTTTACCTAGAGATAGCTGGATCACACTAACATCCTAACAAAAGAAAATGCAACCAGAAAGTTTCTTTGTGGGTGGGATTAAATTAAGGGTCACATCCTTAATCTCTTAGGAAATACTACAGTTCAAGTATGAGAGTCAGACCAAAGAATATTACACACACAGAGATGGTGATGCCAAAGCAGTTTTTTTTTAAATCAAAACTTGCACAGTTGTTTTGATAAAAATTCCATCATTTAGAAGTTTTTTAAAATTCAATTTAACCTGTATATGTTTAAGATCCTGGAAACAGAAACTAAACAAAGACACATGGAAACTAACAGACGTTATGAAACAAATGGATTTAATAGATATCTACAGAACATTTTATCCTAAAATGACAGGATATACCTTCTTCGCAGAACCGCATGGTACCTCCTTCAAAATTGACCATATAATTGGTCACAAAACAGGCCTCGAAAGATACAAAAATATTGAAATTATCCCATACATCATATTAGATCACCGTGGACTAAGGCTGATCTTCAATAACAGCATAAATAATAGAAAGCCAACATTCACGTGGAAACTGAACAACACTCTAATCAATGATGCTTGGTCAAGGAAGAAATAATGAAAGAAATTAAAAACTTTTTAGAGTTTAATGAAAATGAAGCCACAACATACGTGAACTTATGAAACACAATGAAGGCAGTCCTAAGAGGAAAACTTATAGCCCTGAGTACCTCCAAAAAGAAACCATAGAGAGTATACACTAGCAGCCTGACAGTACACCTAGAAGCTCTAGAATGAAAGGAAGCAAATTCACCCAAGAGGAGTAAATGGCAGGAAATAATCAAACTCAGGGCTGAAATCAACCAAGTAGAAACAAAAAGAACTATTCAAAGAATCAATCAAACCAGGTGCTGGTTCTTTGAGAAAATCAACGAGACAGATAAACCTTTAGCCAGACTAACTAGAGGGCACAGGGACAGTATCCTTCTAAACAAAATCAGAAATAAAAAGGAGACATAACAACAGAACCTGAGGAAATCCAAAACATCATCAGATCCTACTACAAAAGGCTATACTCAAAAAAACCTGGAAAACCTGGATGAAATAGACAACTTCCTAGACAGATACCAGGTACCAAAGTTAAATCAGGATTAGATTAAAGATCTTACCCGTCCCATTTTCCCTAAAGAAATAGAAGCAGTCATCAATAGTCTCCCAACCAAAAAAAGCCCAGGACCAGATGGGTTTTGTGCAGAGTTCTATCAGACCTTCAAAGAAGACCTAATTCCAACTCTCCTCAAACTATTCCACAAAATAGAAACAGAGGGTACTCTACTCAATTCATTCTATGAAGCCACAATTACTCTGATACCTAAACCACACAAAGATCCAACAAAGAAAGAGAACTTCAGACCAATTTCCCTCATGAATATCGATGCAAAAATACTCAATAAAATCCTCGCAAACCGAATCCAAGAACACATCAAAACAATCATCCATCATGACCAAGTAGGCTTCATCCCAGGGATGCAGGGATGGTTTAATATACGGAAATCCATCAACATAATTCACTATATAAACAAACTCAAAGACAAAAACTACATGAACTTCTGGTTAGATGCTGAGAAAGCATTTGAAAAAAATCCAACACCCTTTCATGATGAAAGACTTGGAAAGGTCAGGAATTCAAGACCAATACCTAAACAAAATAAAAGCAATCTACAGCAAACAAGAATCCATCATCAAACTAAATGCAAAGAAACTTGAAGCAATCCCACTAAAAGCAGGGACTAGACAAGGCTACCCACTTTCTCCCTACCTATTCAATGTACTTGAAGTCCTAGCCAGAGCAATTAGACAATAAAAGGAAACCAAGGGGGTACAAACTGGAAAGGAAGAAGTCAAAATATCACTATTTGCAGATGATATGATAGTATATATATAACCCTAAAAATTCTACCAAAGAACTCCTAAACCTGATAAACAGATTCAGTGCAGTAGCTGGATATAAAATTAACTCAACAAATCAATGGCCTTTCTCTACACAAAGGATAAAAGGGCTGAGAAATAATTAGGGAAACAACACTCTTCACAATAGTCACAAATACTATAAAATACCTTGGTGTGACTATAACTAAGGAAATGAAAGATCTGTATAAGAACTTCAAGTCTCTGAAGAAAGAAATTGAAGAAGATCTCAGAAGATGGAAAGATCTCCATTGCTCATGGATTGGCAGGATTAGTAAAGTCAAAATGACTATCCTGCTGAAAGCAATCTATAGATTCAATGCAATCCCCATCAAAATTCCAACTCAATTCTTCACTGAAATAGAAAGGGCAATTTTCAAATTCATCTGGAATAATAAAAAACCTAGGAGAGCAAAAAGTATTCTCAATAATAAAAGAACCTCTGGGGAAATCACCATGCCTAACCTCAAGCTGTACTACAGAGCAATTGTGATAAAAACTGCATGGTTCTGATACAATGACAGACAGGTAGATCAATGGAATAGAATTGAAGACCCAGAAATGAATCCACACACCTATGGTCACTTGATCTTTTTCAAGAGAGCTAAAACCATCCAGTGGAGAAAAGACATAATTTCCAAGAAATGGTGCTGGTATAACTGGCAGTTATCATGCCGAAGAATGCGAATTGATCTCTTCTTATCTCCTTGTAAGGAGCTCAAGTCTAAGTGGATCAAAGAACTCCACATAAACCAGAGACACTGAAATTTATAGAGGAGAAAGTGGAGAAAATCCTCGAAGATATGCGCACTGGGAAGTAATTCCTAAAACAGAACAGCAATGGCTTGTGCTATAAGATCAAGAATTGAGGGCCGGGCGTGGTGGCACACGCCTTTAATCCCAGCACTCGGGAGGCAGAGGCAGGCGAATTTCTGAGTTCGAGGCCAGCCTGGTCTACAAAGTGAGTACCAGGACAGCCAGGGCTATACAGAGAANAAAAAAAAAAAAAAAAAAAAAAAAAAAAAAAAAAAAAAAAAAAAAAAAAAAAAAAAAAAAAAAAAAAAAAAAAAAAAAAAAAAAAAAAAAAAAAAAAAAAAAAAGATAAAGAATTGACAGATGGAACACAGGGCCCCCAATGGAGGAGCTAGAGAAATTACCCAAGGAGTTGAAGGGGGTCTACAACCTTTTAGGTGGAACAACAATATGAACTAAACAGTACCCCCAGAGCTCGTGTCTCTAGATGCATATGTAGCAGAAAATGGCCTAGTCAGCCATCACTGAGAAGAGAGACCCCTTGGTCTTACAAACTTTATATGCCCCAGTTCAGGGGAATGCCAGGGCCAGGAAGTGGGAGTGGGCAGGTGGGGGAGCATGGCAGGGGGAGGGTATAAGGAACTTTCAGGATAGCATTTGAAATGTAAATAAAGAAAACATCTAATAGAAAAAAAAAGGAATTGACAAATGGGACCTCATGAAATTTCAAAGCTTCTGTAAGGCAGAAGACACTGCACCAACAGATTGGGGAAGGATTTTTACCAATCTTAAATCTGATAGGGGACTAATATACAATATATACAAAGAGATCAAAAGCTGGACTCCAGAAATTCAAATAACCCCATTAAAAAATGGAGTACAGAGCTAAACAATGAATTCTCTTTTAAGGAATACTGAAGAGCTGAGAAGCACCTGAAAAAATGTTCAACATCATTAATCATCAGGGAAATGCAAATCAAAACAACCTTGTGATTCCAGCTCACTCCAGTCTGAATGGCTAAGATCAAAAATTCAGGTGACAGCAGATGCTGGCGAGGATGTGGAGAAAGAGGAACACTCCTCCATTGCTGGTGGAATTGCAAGTTTGTACAACCACTCTGGAAATCAGTCTGGCGTTTCCTTAGGCAATTGGATATAATACTACAGAAAGATCCAGCAATACCTCTCCTGGACATGTACCCAGAACATGTTCCAGCTGGTAATAAGGACACATGCTCCACTATGTTCATAGCAGCCTTATTTAAAATAGCCAGAAGCTGGAAAGGACCCAGATGTCCCTCAACAGAGGAATGGATACAGAAGTGGTACATTTACACAATGGAGTACTATTCAGCTATTAAAAACAATGAATTCATGAAATTCTTGGGCAAATGGATGTATCTGGAGGATATCATCCTTAGTGAGGCAACACAATCACAGAAGAAGTCACTTGATATGCACTCACTGATGAGTGGATATTAGCCCAGAAACTTAGAATACCCAAGATACAATTTGCAAAACACAAGAAAATCAAGAAGAAGGAAGAACGAAGTGTGGATACTTATTCCTCCGTAGATTAGGGAACAAAACACCCATGGAAGTAGTTACAGAGACTAATTTTGGAGCTAAGACCAAAGAATGGACCATCCAGAGACTGCTGCCTCTGTGGATCCATCCCATAATCAGCCACCAAACCCAGACACTATTGCAGATACCAGCAAGATTTTGCTGCAAGGACCCTGATATAGCTGTCTGGAGTGAGTCTATGCCAGTGCCTAGCAAATACAAAAGTGGATGCTCACAGTCATCTATAAGATGGAACACAGGGCCCCCAATATAGGAGCTAGAGAAAGTACCCACACAGCTGAAGGGGTCTGCACCCCTATAGGTGAAACAACAATATGAACTAACAAGTACCCCCAGAGCTAGTGTCTCTAGCTGCATATGTAGCAAAAGATGACCTAGTAGGCCATCATTGGGAAGAGAGGCCCCTTGGTCTTGTAAGCTTTATATGCCCCAGTACAGGGGAATGCCAGGGGCAAGAAATGGGAGTGAGTGGGTAGGGGAGCAGGACAGGGGAGGGCAGAGGGTACTTTGGTGATAGCATCTGAAATGTAAATAAAGAAAATATCTAATAAAAAAAATACACACACAAAAATAAAAGAATATAGGTCCCCAGCAAGAAGACAGATATGGTAGAGTTGGGTGTGTATTTGTGTGTGGATGGGGGAATCTCATGCCAGAAAAATTTACTGGTCAATACAGAGAGGCAGATTGGGCCAGTCTCTACGTTCTAGACAAACTAAACTATCACTGGGCAATCTGAAAGCAAAAGAGGATCAATGGATTTCACAGGTCTAGAGGTTTTGTTGAAAAAAAAACAGACAAGACAAAACAAAACAGACATTAGATATATAACAAAATAACCCTGCACCCTTCATTGCCACCAGTATCATCATAGCAACCCCAGCAATTGCCATGGCAGGTGCTACCAGAAGGGGGTTGGAGAGCTCTACATAAGTGGGCAGCCTGGCACAGCTGTGAGCCTGCCAGATGTCTTCCTGAGAATAGCACCGGCCATAGGCTTGTGATAAATCACTTCCCTTTCCATTTTAGATCTACTTCTCCAACCAACAAAATTGTCAGAAATAAACAGACACATAGTAAAAACTACCATGGGTGGCAACTACACCCTCCTATACCTGAACAGACCAGGGAGTCCTGTGACATCTCACATGGATCCCAGACACTGGATCAATAGCCACAACCATTCTACCTCTCCTTTGTGTCATAAACAGAAAGTTCCTTAACCTCTGGAGGTGACAGACCAAGTAGCCTTTTAATTTGTTCCATCTTGAGGTGAAGTTGTCAGATCCCTCCAGAGCATTGATTAAAGGGAGTGTTGGAGCCCAGAAACATCTCAAGTAGCATACCCCATAGGAGTCCCTTGACCACTGTACTCTTCCTACTCCAAGGGGTTCCAAGACCCCTGTTGTCTCAAGGTCTTGTTTCTAGGAATCTCACTGGGGGGTCCAGAAGTGTTGTGAGGTATCGATCATAGATTACTTAGACATGGATTTAAGCTAACATGACATCTTTATTAACCAGTTGGCAACTACACTGGTTGTTTAGTGAGTGAGTGAAGTCTAGATCCTTCATTAGATTGAACTTTGAAGCCCCAATACCATATCCTGGGTTGGTACACCTCAGTAAACAGGAAGTTATTCAGAAGCAGAATTACAGAAATGGATAAACAAGGTTAGTACTATTAGGAATTTTCCCAGAACTATGGAGTTTGATGGGTTAGGTCTTTATTCTAATTTGGGCAGGTGATGCTTCCTATGTACAACTGTTACTAAATGGGCTCATTATCCTCACACCTAGATTCACCATTAATGTATTCAATGTGATACCTCTGGTGATGTTAGTGAATCAACATTGATACAATATATGCTGGAGTCTATAGTCTACTTTGCCTTCCCTGAGAGTGACAGTTGTACAGTTTTTAACAAACACGAGTTTGCTAGCAATTTAGCAAATGCATTTATTCTTCTTCTTCATACAGAGTGGGATCACCTCCCATATATGTTCTATAGTCCAATTATCCATCTTTCCTGACTCACACTCCTCTCACTCCTGGCAACTACACATGTTTTCTTTTTGTCTATGTAGATTTTATATTGTGGTTGGGTTTGTTTGTTTGTTTGTTTTCCTTTTCTAAAAGGAGATGAATTGGAATCGCATAGAATGATACTTTTTCAGATTGGATTCCATAAACTTACCACATGAATAAGAATTTTTAATCCAATAGCTCTTTCTTTTTCACTGTTTTTATTTTCAAAGATAATAGTTTTCAAAAAAAATCTAGATTGAGGAAGGCTTTGCATACTTTTCTGCTGTTCCTCAGTGTGTTGCACTAACAAATAGGATACATGGTGGTGAGAAAAACTATTTAGTTGTTTAACTTTAAAAATGTCTACATTGTACCTGTACACAGATAATAGTTTGGCATTCATACATAGTAATTGGACTTTATGCTCCTCTATACTTTCAAAACTGATATAGTTTTAAAAGTACCTATGTTAAAAATATGGAGATCTTGGCCTGGGTGGTGGTGCACACACCTTTAAACCCAGAACTCAGGAGGCAAAAACAGGCAGATCTCAGAGTTCAAGGCGAGACTGGTCTACAAAGCAAATTTCAGAACAGCCAAGGCTCCACAGAGAAACCTTGTTAGGAAAACAACACCAATAATAAAATGGAGATCTATCCAGAAATTGGTTTTATCTCTTTACTTAATCTTCTTTTAAATCTGCCAAAAAAAAAGTCTTATTAACCTTTTTTTTCTGGAGATACAGATCAAACCCCGACATTGTAGACAATGTTCTAACACCTAGTTTTTAAAAGATTTATTTACTTTTATTTTGTGCATATGTTTGTGCCTTCTTACCTGTAGGTTTACCACATGCATCCATGTGCCCAAGGAGAGTAGAGGAGGGAATCTGATCTCCCTGGAACTGAAGTTAACATGTGTTTGTGAGCTCTCATCTATAAGTGCTTGAATGGAGGCCTGGATCCTTTGCAAGAGAAGCCAGTACTTTTAATCATTGAGCATCTACCCAGCACCCAGACTATTCCTAACATTCTTTTAAAACATTCTATAGACTAAACTTTTAAAAACAATATTGAAATTAAGCTATTTTGATATTAGCATTTTTGCACTAATTTATCTGATGATCATAGAGGCTTACCTGAACAAATTTAGAGAAACACGGTCTAATAAAAACTTTGACAGATAACTTACTGTCGTTCTTTGAACTGAATTGTTTGTGCCTTTACATTCACACTTCTGTGTGTGCATTACACCTATTTTCTCAGAACATTTTTCTTGCTTTCTAAAATACTTCTCTAAGTCTTGAAGGTGTCCTTCTTTTACAATTTTTTGAGATATTTAATCTGATTAGGGATATCACATTTTCTTTAGAAAATATAATTGAGCCACTTTCATATTTCAAACTAAGACACATTACTTATGTTTTATTTTGTTAACACATTAACAAAATATGCATTTAATATTTTCATTAGATCTGTAGTAAACCAATTAAGGTGTTAGAATATTTTAACTTACTATTTTGAATATCCTTTCCTCAGTATTTGCTGCTGTTATTTTGGTGCAAGTGAGATAATTAATGGTATATACTCCAGATAGCACAAAAGAATATCTATTGTCAAGACTTTTTTCTTGTTCAATTTTCCCCAAGCACAGGATGTCTTACCATGTTTTTGCTGCCTGTGAGATTTTTGACCAGTTTGACAACATTTCTTGAGCAACAAATCACTGGGCTTTTTAAATAAAATAATCCAACATTTTACACTTATGTATAAAATAATAAACTTATTTCCTTTGATTTACCTCTTTCATGCTTTTGTAGAAAAGTGTATTTTTCTCAGCATGCTTCTACTACTTTGTGGTGTAGAGCTTTAATACAATTTGTTATAGTATAGTCTGGCCAGCAACTTGTTCTGTAACTGAAGATAACCTCATTCTCTGTATACCACCTCTTCTACTTTCCAAGTGCTGAGATCACAGGGATGTGGCACACTCTTCAAATTTTCAGCATGTAGTAGTTAGGAAATATATTGAGTTTCTCTCCTTCCTGATTATGCTATATTTTAATAACCTAAATTCTGAGATTATCTCCTTATCTCTATACTCAGTAGTTCACTTAGAGATTATTTATATTGATTCTCCTCGATGACTTTCAAATTCAATTTTTAAAAATCCCTCTTAATAAATCATTGAGAACCAATAAACTATTAATGAAATATTTTAAAAGACAACTTTGTGTGATGTGGAGCAGTGAGTCAGAATAACCTTATATCAAGTGGGCATAGCTGGAATATAGGTCATTAAGTTTTTATTGTTATGCAGTGTTTTTGAGAATGTTGGAAATATTTCTCTAATGCTCCTTATTTTTTAAAATATGGAATTGTTATGGGTCTTACCTAGATATGAATTCATTTAATACTTAGCTCTAATTTTTAATAGGACTGGTATAAGTTTTTCACTGTTAAGATAAAATAATCAGGTACAGTTTCAGCTCCACATTTTGTCTCTGTAACTCCTTTCATGGGTGTTTTGTTCTCTATTCTAAGAAAGAATGAAGCTGGGCATGGTGGTACGCACCTTTAATCCCAGCACTTGGTGGGCAGAGGCGGGCAGATTTCTAAATTCGAGGCCAGCCTGGTCTACAGAGTGAGTTCCAGGACAGCCAGGGGAACACAGAGAAACCCTGTCTCAAAAAAACAAACAAACAAAAAAAAAAAAAGAAAGAAAAGAAGAAGAAGAAGGAATGAAGTATCCATATTTTGGTCTTTGTTCTTCTTGGTTTTCTTCTGTTTTGCAAGTTGTATCTTTGGTATTCTAAGTTTCTGAGCTAATATCCACTTATCAGTGAGTGCATATCAAGTGACTTCTTTTGTGATGGGGTTACCTCACTAAGGATGATATCCTCCAGATACATCCATTTGCCCAAGAATTTCATAAATTCATTGTTTTTAATAGCTGAGTAGTGCTCCATTGTGTAAATGTACCACATTTTCTGTATCCATTCCTCTGTTGAGGGTCATCTGGGTTCTTTCCAGCTTCTGGCTATTATAAATAAGGCTGCTATGAACATAGTGGAGCATGTGTCCTTATTAAGAGTTGGAAAATCTTCTGGGTATTTGCCCAGTAGAGGTATTGCTGGATCTTCCAGTAGTACTATGTCCAATTTTCTGAGGAACCTCCAGACTGATTTCCAGAGTGGTTGCACCAGCTTGCAATACAACCAGCAATGGAGGAGTGTTCCTCTTTCTCCATATCCTCGCCAGCATCTGCTGTCATCTGAGTTTTTGATCTTAGCCATTCTGACTGGAGTGAGCTGGAATCACAAGGTTGTTTTGATTTACATTTTCCTGATGATTAAGGATGTCGAACAATTTTTTCAGGTGCTTCTCAGATATGATTTTAAATGCGTGTCTTGCTCTTCAGGTGTGTTGGGGTATCCAGGACTCATTGTGGTGGGCGTACTGGGTTCTGATGATGCCCAGTGTTCTTGGTTTCTGTTAGTAAGATTCTTAGGTTTTCCTTTTGCCATCTGGAAATCTCTAATGTTAATGTTCAAGCTGTTTCTGTTTGGAGCTTGATCCTCCTGTGATTCTGTTAGCCTCTGTCAGTACTCCTGGGAGTCCAGCTCTCACATGAGTTCCAGTGGTCAGAGCACTCTCTTCAGGCAAGCTCTTCTCTTGCAGGACAGGTATCCAGCAGTCTGGAGCTCTGATCCACCTCCTGAGTTCTGGGGTCAGAACCCTTCTTGAAAGCCAACTCTCCTCTGGTAAGGAATGTGTCCAGGGGTCTAGGTCTCAGCTCTGCCTCCTGGCTGAGGATGAAGGCCAGATGGGACCCTGACCAAGAAGCTCTGTTGCGTCTATAGCCCCCGTGATCTCAGGACCAAAGGACCACCAAAGATACAACTTGCAAAACAGAAGAAACCAAGAAGAACAAAGACCAAAATATGGATACTCAGGTGATCAGGAGGTCCTGTGGCGTGGAGAGCACTCCAGAGACCCCAGCAGCCTCCACTGGGCTCAGAAGGAAGAAGAGATCAACTACTTTTCAAACTTACAGTTCTGGATGTGAGTCAGTGGTAGATATCTTAGTCTACTTTGAGTTCAATCTCTACAACTGCTAAATACCCTTCAAACATACATGTGTCTAAGTGGTGGAGTTGTGTTCTGTGACCTATTGCCTCTGGGAGAAGCATATCTAGCTACACAATTTAACTACCTTCCAGTCCTCCTTTCTATGGCTTTTGAAAGTATCCTTCATTTTGGTTAATCTTGTCCCCACCCTTATCCCCATCTCCCCAATTCTCTAGCCCATCACTGCTTACATATTTCTGCCACAGTATTTTTCCTCTCCACGTTCCTTTTAACAAAGTTGTAACCTATATGTTATAGTTCAAATTACAAGGATTAAAAGCCCTTCACTTCTGAATTTTAATTGTATTAGTGTCATCTTTGGCAGTGGACTCTTTAATATGATAACAATAACGACCTTCTTCCTGAACACTAGTGCTTTTCTGACATATAAGGACTCATCATGCTTAAATTATGACATAAAATTATATGCTGAAAAGTACCATGTTCCAAACACAGAACAGTCTTGCATGGCACCCTGGTTGGTGCCATTCTCTCACATGGACACATGCTATGACACCTCCTGCTGCAGCCAGTGTGTACACATCCCTAGAAGCTAATTTTACTTAACACCTGATGCGCTGTAGGTAGGAAAATGAAGCAAAACACTGCAAGTTAAGCATATATGTACACAATCCCTTAAGCTTGGAGCACACACCATAAACTTCAGATTTGTAGAATGGCATCCTAGCGACCAGTAGTTTCTATGCTTTTGTAAAGTGCTCAGTCCTATACAGGAGAAAACTAACCCCCACCTTGTTTCTATGTTTTCTCTCCCTTGTCTCTGCAAGTTTTCTATAGAATGGGAGATTGTCTCAGGCAGTATAGTCTTAATCTTTTCCTTCTCCCCCCAAAGATGCAGCTTCAATTATAAAATTCTTATTCAAAATTATTTAGGAAGTCTCTTTTTCTGGTGACCAGAGTCATACAAAATTTTAGTGGCAAAATGTTGAGTTTAGGATCTGAAAACCACTGATTTGTCAAATCTGGTGCCTGATGCCGAGTGGTGGTAGCACATGTCTCTAATCCCAGTACTCAGGAGGCAGAGGCAGGTGGGTCTCTGTGAGTTCAAAGCCAGCCTAATTTACAGAGTGAGTTCCAAAAATCCATGGATACACAGAGAAACCCTGTCTTGAAGCAAAAACAAAGAAGATACTCTGATACATGTCAGAGAGTATAAAAAGTGAGAACACAAACCAAGTTGGTGCTTAGAACAAAGATACTTTTCCTAGAGCCTATTGCTATTCCATAGACTGCCAAGAAAAAGTTTATCTTGCTTTTCTTCTTATTTGAGTTTGTTGAAAAGAGAAAGAACATGAATCCAAATGACAGTTTCTTAGTGGCAGCCCTCTTATAGCTACACAACATGTATTCAATACTGTGTTATGATGGAGCTATGGTAGATATTTGCTATCAAGAGAAAGTCCCTCCAAGTAGAGGACAGACTGCCTTCTCAAAGGATACATACAGATACCATGGAAAGTTATGTTGCATATGGTGTGTAGTTGGCAAGTCAACAGTGTAAAAATAAGAAATCAGGGAAAGGCTTCTGACACCTGTCATTAACATAAAATTTAAAACCCTCAAGGTCAGAGAGTTACTAATAGGGTTTTTGGGAGATGACCCTACAGGATCTCTTGTTTGAAGATTTGGGGAGTTTGTGAAACCTTTGGGACATCAGGCCTGCCTAGAGAGCATAGTTCACAAAAGGCAGGCCTTAGCATCTTAATGCTACCTCTGGCTATGACTCTACTCTCTGCTTTCTTATCCAGACACCTATGAGGAGCCTTGATACTTATTTGCCTTGATGTACCTCTTTCCCCAGAAGGGACTGAAATACCCAGGAATTGAGAGCCAGAACCAATCTGCCTTCCTATACGTTCCTTCAGTCAGGTAATTTGGTAGAGTAATGAAATGGTAACTAATACAAGGTTGCTTAATATAACTTCCAAACAAGGATGCTCACAGGAAGCTTTCTATATTAAGTTGAATTCAATTAGATTAAATTCTACTTGAAACTTACAGTAATGAAAACACTGCTCTTTAACATTTATAAGAATTGTCAGGAATATTTAAAATATAACATTAATTGCTAAGTAACTGCATTGTACTGACTATATGTTTGAGACAACACATAGGTTTATGTAGGCACAGTGGTGAGCTATATCATGAAGACTAAAAAATATCTAAATACAAGTTTTGGACTATCAAAAACTAAGAAAAGTCTTCTGAGGCATGGTTACAAGACACTGTAGTGTCAACAATGAACCCACTGTCTTCTGCCTTCAACTTCTTTCGTATTTTCCCCTTGGACTGAGCTATGAGCCCATTTAGTGTGCAGAACATGGCAAAAAGTGATATGCTGTCATTTTTCAGTTTGGGTTATCAAATTTCTGTGACTTTGACCTTAGACCATCTCTCTCATTCTTTGCTCACTCGTTCTGTAGAAAGCCAGAGCAAGATTATGGAAAACTCAGGATCACATCTCAGTTGCTATCCAGTGAAGACCTGAGACTCTGCATAACCATGGGGGAAAGTTTGGAAGCTTATTCTCCCTAAATTGCGCCTTTATGCGACTTCAGTTTTGTTAACATCTAACTGCAGCTAAAAGATTGATGCTGAGCCCAAGGCACCCAGCTAAGCTGTACTCTCAACTGCTGGCTTGTGAGACAGTAAGTGCTGTCTTAGTTATATTCCCAGGAAAGTTGTCCAACAGCTATAGGAAACTTATACTGCTGGCATGGATTCAAAGCCACAAAGACTAAGAAATGCTGAAGACAAGATGAGTAATACAGAACTCACAATCCAAAAATAAATTGCAAAGTCAAGTTTTCTCTCTAGAGCTTCCAGGTCACTGTCAAGGTGTCCCTATATCCTGTTAAAAAAGAAAAACCTGAAAAGTAGCAAAGAGGAGGAAGTAGATTGCACCCCAAAAGGAGAGGAAGTTGGTAGCTTGACATCAGCAACAGTTATATATAACTCAACAAATGTACTCAATATGTTCTGGTTTCTCTATTCTATGTGCAATAAATGTCCTTGTCTCTAAAGGCATCAGCATCTAGACCACATTTTATAATGTCCACAGCTCTTGTTGTTTAGGCTTTTCTTTGACACATTTACATGATATGAAAGTCACATACCAAAATGAGCACAACACTTCTCTTTAATTCAAACATTCCCAAAATAAAATTCAATGCCATATACCAGGCAAACATTATGTAAAACCTGAAAGTCGTACCAACCTGGAGGCAAAATTAAATACAAAAAAGAAATAAGATAGTAGCTCACCTTTCAGATTACATTAGAAATATAGATTACACAGAAGTTTCCAATCCCAACCTCAATCAACGAAAACACAAAAAATAATGAACATGAATCAAGATTTCTAAGGACAGACAGGTGAGCAAGTGACCTATGAATGGTAACTTTCTGAAAAAAATAAAATCCAAAGATAGGAAATCTTTTTCTGAAAAGACATTAGCTTTTTGTAAATGCAAAATAGAGCAATTTAAATGCTTCTCATTGGAATACCAAAAACACACAGCCCTCAGTAATAAGTAAACACACAAACCCTTTCCAGGAGCTAACGGCCTACATGGCTTTAAGATTCTTTACAAGTGCACCCTTGGAGAGGCCCTTGGTCCTGTGAAGGTTCTATGCTCCAGTATAAGGTAACACCAGGGCCAGAAAATGGGAGTGGGTGGGTTGGGGAACAGGGGGAAGGGAAGGGGATGGGATTTTTGGAGAGGAAACTAGGAAAGAGGATAACATTTGGAATGTAAATAAAGTATCTAATAATTAAAAAAAGTACTCCCTTGAAAGTGCTTCATTTAGACTTTATTACTTGCTAAGTTCTGCCCTGTGACATAGTTTTAAGTTCTTGAGATAAAAAGAAACAAGTTACATGATAGTGTCCTTTTCTCAGAGCAGTGAATTGGGGACTTTATACCATAAGTGAACATACATTAAAAGACATGATGCCTTTGGTAGATATCATTAGCAGTAATACACAGCATCTGATGGTCGCCATTGCCTGGAGAAGGAAACAGTTACAAGGACAGGAAGGTGCTTTTGAAGATACTACAGTTTTCCATGTAGGCTGTTAATATCCAAGCTGTCTTTCTTTTGCAGTTTGTGAGACAACACTGAACTTTATACTTAAGATTAGTACATTTTTCTGTATTGTACACTATGTTTCAAAAAACATCTCATTAATAATATTCTCATTAACATTCATTAATAATGAATGATGGTTACCTGAGATTCTACTATATTTGAGAAAACTAAGGTATGAGAAAATGAAATATTAAACAAGGGCTGTTGTACATGCCATGTGAGAGAATATGCCTTCCTTGAAATTTTTCCATTCGAAAAGAGGCTATCGTGGCATCTACATTTAATCCCAATACTCAGAAGGCAGAGGTAGGTGGATCTCTGTGAGTTGAGACAAATCTGGTCTACAGAGTGAGTTCCAGAATATCCAAGGTTACACAGAAAAAACTTGAATTGAAAAACAAAAGAGAGGCATTAATGTATGTACAGTGCCACTTATGTAACGTAGAATATTTAGTAACGTGCCATAGGAATGATGTAGTAACAGTATTATAGAAGTTGACAGGAGAGATCTACAACTTTGACCAGTAAATCCACAATATGAATCCCTTTAGCTCCCCTTCCCACTCTTCTGTTCTGCTCAGTATCTAGATATAATGAGCATTCATTAGATTAAGGATGGAGGCAAAACATTGTCAACAAGTACAGGAACAGAACAAGCTGTAATTCCACTTCCACATCCACAGGCTCTGGGAAACTTTGGACAAGTCACTACAGTAATGGAATCTTGATTTTAAATTGTGCATCTAAAAGTAGAGTTTCAGACTTGATACAGTTAAGGCAAAAACCTCAGCCCAATGCCCTCCACCCTCAATGGCCCAGGAGTGCCACAGGGTCCGCACTACTAATCAGAATTATATTCTGTGACTTTTGGGTCATAGTACTGGGAGACAGTAAGCTTTCAGAACCCATGTTCCAAACCATATGGCAAAAATCACTGAAGGCATGAAGTTTACACACAGAAAAGACCTAAGGATAGCAGCTGATCCTGTGCCAATGCACTCCATACCTAAATACCTCCTGGAAAGAGCTGGTCTCCCAGGAGTGCAGACGAGCCTGTGAGCACAAGTAAGACCACCTCTTCTGCTCAGAGGGACACACCCAGAACCCTCAGGACACAGAAACTGAGGCGCAGCCTGGGACAGGATACTTCCAGTTTCCATCTGTACCAGGAGCTGATCCTGTACCACAGCACCTGGAGCTGATCCTGTGCCACAGCGCTCCATACCCAAATACTGCCTGGAGAGAGCTGGTTTCCCAGGAAGGCCAACAAACCTGTGAGCACAGGTAAAACTACCACTCCTGCTCAAATTCTTGGCCAAAGAGCCACCAGGATACAGGAACCAAGGAACAGCCAGGCACAGGATCCTTCCTGTTTCTCTCTGCACTCTGGAGCTGACCTTTTGCCACAGTTCTCCATACCCAATTCCTCTTGCAGAGAAATTGTCTCCCAGGAATACTGACACACAGGCTTACAGGAGGGACAAATCACAGTCAGAGACAGCAAGACCAGCTAACACCAGAGATACCAAATGGTGAGAGGCAAGGGAGAGGATATAGCCACAGAAACAAAGGCTACTTGGCATCATCAGAAACAAGTTCTACTACCACAGTAAGCCCTGAATACCCCAACACCCAGAAATGCAACACTTTGATTTAAAACACTTCTCATGATGATGAAAGAGAACTTTAAGAAGGACATCAATAACTCCCCTTAAAGAAATACAGAAGAACAGAAGTAAACAGGTAGAAGCCCTAAAGGGGAAACAAACAAACAAACAAAAATCCCTTAAAGAATTTCAGGAAAACACAAATAAACAGGTGAATGAATTAAAAAATACAGGATCTAAAAATGAAAATAGAAACAATAAAGAAATATAAAAGGAAGACAACTCTAGAGATAAAAAACCTAGGAAAGATATCAGGAGTTGTAGATGCAAGCATCAGCAACAGAAACAAGAGATAGAAGAGAGAATCTCTGATGCAGAAGATACCATAGAAAACATTGACACAACAGTCAAAGAAAATGCAAAGTGCAAAAAGATCCTAACCCAAAACATGCAGGAAACCCAAAATACAATGAGAAGACCAAACTATATCTAGTAATAGATATAGAAGAGAGTGAAGATCCCCAACTTAAATGGCCAGTAAATATCTTCAACAAAATTATAGAAGAAAATTTCCCTAACCTAAGAAAGAGATGCCCATGAACATATAAGAAGCCTACAGAACTCCAAATTGATTGGACCAGAAAAGAAATTCCTCACATCTCATAATACTCAAAACATCAAATGCACAAAACAAAGAAAGAATATTAAAAGCAATAAGGGACAAAGGTCAAGTAACATATAAAGGCAGACCTATCAGAATTACACCTGACTTCTCACCAGAGACTATAAAAGCCAGAAGATCCTGGGCAGATCTCACATAAACCCTAAGAGAACACAAGTGCCAGCCCAGGCTGCTTTACCCATCAAAACTCTCAATTACCATAGATGGAGAAATCAAGATATTCCATGGAAAAATCAAATTTATACAATATCTTTCCACACATCAAACCCTATAAAGGATAAAAGATGGAAAATCCCCACATAAGGAGGGAACGACACCCTAGAAAATTCAAGAATATAGTCTTGTTACAACAAATCCAAAAGAAGATCTCCACACAAACACAAAAATGATATAAAAAAAATAACAGGAAGCAACAATCACTATTCCATAATATCTCTTAACATCAATGGACTCAATTCCCTAATAAAAAGTCAGAGACTGAAAGAATGAATACATAAACGGGACCCAGCATTTTGCTGCATACAGAAAATGCACCTCACTTTCCAAAATAGACACTATCTCAAGTAAAGGGCTGGAAAACATTTTCTAATCAAATGGTCCCAAGAAACAGCCATTCTAATATCGAATAAAAGCAAATTTCAACCAAAAGTTAACAAAAAGAATAAGGAAGGACACTTCACACTCATCAAAGGAAAAATCTACCAAGATGAACTCTCAATTCTGAACATATATGCTCCAAATGCAAGGGCAACACATTCATAAAAGCAACTTTACTAAAGTTCAATGCACACATTGCACCTCACAAAATAATAGGGGGAAACTTCAACACCCCATTCTCATCAATAGAAAGATCATGAACACAAACTAAACAGCGACACATTGAAACTCACAGATGTTATGGACCAAATGGATTTAACAGATATCTATAGAACATTTCATCCTAAAAGAAAAGAATATACCTTGTTCTCAGCACCTCATGCTACCTTCTTGAAAATTGACCATATAATCAAACACAAAACAGTTCTCAACAGATACAGGAAGATTGAAATATTCCCATGATCCCTATCAGCTCACCGTAGACTAAGGCTCTTCTTCAATAGCAACAAAAACAACAGAAAGCCCATGTAAAGCTAGTACTACCACTCTGGAAATCAGTTCAGCAGTTTTTCTGAAAATTGGACACAATACTACCTGAGTACCCAGCTATTCTACTCCTGGGTATATACCCAGAAGATGCTCCAACATGTAATAAGGAAACATGCTCCTTTATGTACAAAGCAGCCATATTTATAATACCTAGAACCTGAAAACAACCCAGAAGTCCCCCAGGAGAAAAATGGATACAGAAAACGTGGTACATTTACACAATGGAATACTACTCGTCTATTAAAATAAATGACTTCATAAAATTCTTAGGCAAATGGATGGATCCAGAAAATATCTTGAGGTAAGTCAGTCACAAAAGAGCACACATGGTATGCACTCACTGATAAGTGGATATTAGTTATCTCATTTACAGTTACCGAACCTGAATGATATTGTGGATGCAGGGAAGTGCTTACTGACTGGAGCATGATATGGCTGTGTCCTCAGAGGTTCTGACAGAGCCTGACAAATACAGAGATGGATGCTTGCAGCCAACCATTGAACTGAGCAGGGGGTCCCTGATGGAAGAGTTGGAGAAGGGACTGAAGGAGCTGATGGGGCATTTACAGCCCCATGGAGGGTGCAGCAGTGTCCCCCTGGAGCTCCCAGGGACTGGACTACCAATCAAGGAGTACATGGAGGGACCCATGGCTCTGGCCGCACATGTGGCAAAGGATGGCCTTGCTGGCATCAGTGGTAGGAGAGGCCCTTGGACCTGAGGGCGTTTGATGCTCCAGTGTAGGGGAATGCCAGAGTGGAAGACTGGAGTGGGTAGGTAGGTGGGGGCACTTCCTCATGGAGGCAGGGGCAGGGGTAATGGGATTTGAGGTTTACAAAGTGGATACCTGGAAAGGAGAAAACATTTGAAATGTAAATAAAAGAAATATCCAATAAAAAAAGAAAAAAAAAAGAAAAAATTAAAGGACACCAGGAAGAAAATTTGGTCCGACACCTTTATTCTTTCCTGTTCTAGAAAATTGGTACTCAGTTTTGTCCTAGCTGCTCCATGATTTGGATGTTGACACCAAATTCCTCAACTGATTAACTGGCTCTCACTGGTTTTGTTTACCTGAAATCAAAACAGTCAGAACTACTACATCCACTCACCTATCCTTGGTTCATTGATTTGAAAAAAAATGAGAATACAGATATATAATGCTTGAATGTGTGGTTAAGCCAAAATATAGTATGCCAGGAATTAACTCTTTATTGTGTCCTTTCAGTGTAGAGATTTTCATCATCTAGTCACAAATCCTCCAAACTGTAGCTATATGCACAGCTTCTGACTTCACAGACCAGCCTGTGACTTCTTCCCCTGAACCCTGTAAAAGACCATGAGAGGCTCATCTCTCCCTCAGACCTCCTGGCATTTCTTCCCAGCTAGCTCTAATTTCAAACCCAAGCTTATCTGCTATACCACACTGATCTCCAAGCCAAAGCTAATCCTGCCCCTGGACTATCAAACTAGGATTTCTAATCCAGTTTCCTCCATGGTTTACTTCCTAATATGACTGAAAGGTTCTTTTGCTTAAGGCAACCTCACACTCTCCTTCACGGAGGAAAACTTAGCTGAACACTTTAGTTATTTTGTCCCTTTAAAATTACAACTTCTGGCACTGTGCATGGTCACAGAACTCAACTGATCTTCAGTCTTTTCCAAAGAAAGCACCTCAAGATGTCTCCAAAATACAAGAAAGTAATTCCTACAATTTTCATAGCACTCTATTGCTAACGTGTGTTCATGTTGTTCCATTTACTGTCCATCAGAACACTACACTATCCAGCAGTTAGTTCACTTCCCCCAGTTACTGGAGAAAGAAAATAAGTCACAGAGCATTTATGTGGTATATATATATATATATATATATATATATATATATATATATATATATATATGTGTGTGTGTGTGTGTGTGTGTGTGTGTGTGTAGATAGATAGATGATAGATAGATAGATAGATAGATAGATAGATAGATAGATAGATAGATATGCATATATATACATATATAATAGTTATATATAATTCACAGAACATTTATATGAATTATATAGTTATATAATATAAATATATTATTATATATAAGTATATATAATAATATATTTATATTATATAAGTGTGATATATATATATATATATATATATATATATATATATATATATATATATGTCAAATTTTAAGATCTTGTAGCTGACAACTTATTGAGCAAAAATCGATCTTGGGATATAGGAACCACATACTCCACTCTAAACACTGTTAAGATAGGCACACTCCTGCAGCTGTATCTTTCTCACACATATCTTCTATTGTCTTTATTATGAAAACACACAATTTCAAAGTTAGACCTTCATAGGAACTGCATAACTAGAAACACCTGTAAGAGGCTTTCAAAGCATTCTTTGTGATGTAAACTCTACCTTAGATTAAAAAAAAAAAAAACAACCTGAAACTCTTATACCTTCATCAGTTTTTGTGTGTATGTCTGTCCCCAGAAACACAAAAGCATGTTCATGTGCTATACATATATTTCCATCTTCATCATAGGAAATACAAAATATATTTATGTGAACTCAAAGACTGAAAAACTTGGAATAGGGATTTACTTAATAAAATGTGTATCAGAGAGTCAGACTTCAAGAGTAGCTTGTCAAAAAACCAAAGCTAAATTATAAGGATGGAGGTGGTGAAATTGTCAAGGTTGCATAGCCAAACCTATCCATGGTCCGAAAAATAACTTCTCCATTATTATTCTTTCCACAAAGAATAGTCTATATCTTCATAAATCAGCTTTGTGAACATCTAGGCTTTATTTGTTTTGCTAAGGAGTAACTGTGAAGAAGTGTCCAATGTTTCATTTATTTTAAAAGCTAGAACTAGACAGGGTGACCTTATTATCTTTGGTTTATCTCATTGTGGGTTATCACATGCATATTTATGGTGTCATCAGGGCAAAGTGTTCACTTTACGTTTACATTGCCCATGATGGATGCAACTATGACTGAATTAGACACTTGGGTCATCTGGGTAGCCTAAAGGGTAACGAATTCTGACATAAACCATCAATTCTGTCATTGATGAAATGGTCATTACAATCATCATTTCATGAAAGAAAGTATATGGGCAAGGCATTTTCATGAGTGGTATCACTTGTATGTTTCTTAACTCTTTAATGCAGACCTCCTGAAGGAATATGAACTCAGAGGTAGTGCACCTTGTCATGTTATTGAAAAGACCTTGCTTATCAATTTTGGCTGCAGAAGTTTTCTGTATAGGAACAGGCTTCCTCTAAGTAAATTCAGCAAGACACCTGTCTTCACCTGTCCCTGTCCCAGAAGTCCAAGAGGCAACTCATGCTGAAGGTCATAGGATCAAGCAATCTTAACAGCTAAGAATTCTTAAAAGGCCAGTTGACTAGCAACTGTGAATCCTTTAAATGTCCAGGCACATAAAATGAATCTAACTCCAGGACCTAGATCCATCATCTAACAGTATTGATGGTACAGTAATCTTGGGACAGCAGGCCCTGCATCTCACCAGAGAAGCACAGTAGAGATGGCCCTGATGCCAGGACTATGGGTGAGCAACCCCAGAGGGTTTAAGCATGGGAGAGCTGGCCATTCCACTCCTCTACTATGAGATGGCATGGGTGTGGAAGAGATGCCCTTCCCTCTATCACCCATTGTCACCTGCTTCAGTCAGGAGATAGAGCCAGGAGTCATGATAGCAGGAAGACTGGCCTTGTCAGCTGTAGCAATTAGGAAAGCAGATACCTTACCTTGATTGGGCAGCACAGTACAGCTGGCTCTGGTGACATGGGTGTGGGTGAGCTGGCACCAATGGCATGATAGCAGCAGAGCTGATCTTGCCTCTTGCCAGCATTGGGTGAGGTAGCTAGAGCCATGCTGGAAAGTCCATCCTGGTGGTGTGAGTGCAGGAGAGTTGACAGTCTCACCATACTATCTAGTTCCAGATCCAGGACTTTGAGTTGGGCACCCCAAGATCTATCTTATCAATGAAATGCTGAAATGCATGCAAGGGATATTCCTGTAGATCCAAGGCTGCAGGTTTTCCATGGCATAGGTATAACCACAATGTTTTCTACCCAACCTCTTTGTTCCCAGATAAGAGTAGGGACTCTGAAACTTAATTATTCACAAATAAACACTGGTACCATAAGCTTTGGCTTGTTTCCAGAGTACCTTATAGAACCTGTTTATTCTAGTCTATGTGTGCCCCATTGCTGGTTACCTCTCCTCTGTTCCATAGGTCTCTCTCTAAGCCAGAGTGGTGAATATCCCTGCCTCTGAATATCTTCTAGAGTTCCAATCTCTTTAAAAGAACTCCCACCTTCTACTTCTTGCCTTTTGCTAATAGATCCTCAGCTTTTGATTAACAGATGATGCTTCCACACAGTACACAAGAGATTCTGTCCACACATGGGGCAACTATGAGATATCTGAGAGAAGTCCTCCTAGTGAGAGGAGTCAGTATTGATGGTACAGTAAAAGAAAAAGATCTGGAACCAGACGAATAACTCATTGCAATGAACTTTTGCAAATATAGACAAAACAAATTTTATTTTGCAAAATAAAGACTAAAGTATGCACTGAGGGACACACTGACACACTATAGCTTCCATGATGAGATGATTTTATGTTTTGTTTTGATTTTATTTGATTTGCTTTTATTTGGGGGTGGGGAGGTTTCAAGAGCAGAGAGCAAATACAGAGGGACAGAGATATGAGTAGGATTGGGGCTCATGATGTGAAACTCACAAAGAATCAATAAAATATTTTTAAAAGCATGTCTATAACAGAGCAAAAGCAACAATCACACAATTCCTAGGTGGGTAAAAATCTTTAGAAAGAACTCTACAACTGAGACTTAAGAATGTTCAACAATTACAGAGAAATCAACATTAGTATTCATTACAATATGCAAACCCTGACCAGAACGAGGTACTACCTCACCTCTATGAGTGTGCTGATTGGTTGACAGAAATAGGGTCATCAGGGAAGGAGGAATCTCGATTCAATCAGAATGTCCAGGAGGCAGGTTGGAGGGCATTTTCCTGAAAAATAATTGACATAAGAGGTGCTTACCTAGTCTAAGAAATACCCCCTCGAGCAGGTGGTCATGGGTTGTCTAAGAAAACAGGCTAAGCAAGCCATATAATCAGCATTCCTTCATGCTTTTGTTACTGTCTCCAAGTTCCTACTTACACATTTCCCCCTGGATTTGCTTTTTTATAGATTGATTCTAAGATGAAATAAAACCCTTTCTTGTCACCTTGCTTTTGGTCAAAGTGCCATAACAATTAAAAACCAACAGTGAGGACAATAATCATTGACAACAGCGAAAATGAGCAACACAGACACTAAGTGTTAGAGAAATCTGTAAAGTAGAATTTCATGAATACTGGCTTCTAAATGATATGGTTGCTATGGAGACCAGGAAGGTAGAGCCTCATAAAAATTAAACATATAATTGTCATTTGGTTCAGATATTCAGCTTTTTTGCATATAATCACAAGAATTGAAATGATGGTATTAACAAAGTACTCATTGTATACTGGTGCTAAAAGTAACATTATTCATGATAAACAAAATGTAGAAATAATACAAGAACCCATCTATTAGTGAATAAATACACAAAGCAACAAGTCCCTTCCTTCCGGTCAGCACCAGCACTGGGTCACCTTGGGTGCGGAGTCAGCGGACACCCCTGCAGTCCCTAGAGGAATCTCCACACAATCTTAGGACCACTGGTGAGTGGAACAAAACATCAGTTCCAATCCAATTGTTACGGGCTAGTGACAGCAGGAACAAGGATACCAGAGCCCTTCCTGACCAGTGGATCAGGTTCCTTTTGATCAGTTCTGTTTTTACCTTGGTTTCAAACAGACCAGACAGGTCCTCAGGCTTCAAAGGAGACACCACTTTCAGGCACTGTAACACGTCCAGGATCTTGGGACAACAGGATCCCAGGATAACAGGAGCTGAGTCACACCAGTATTTCAGGGTCTCAGTGGAACTTGACTGCCAAGAACTCTGACACACCCAGAATCTCAGGTTCACAGGAGCCCACAATCAAAGGATCGCAGAGAAAGTTGGACTCTGAGGAGTTTTGAATCAATTGGGATTATAGGAAGGACAGACTCCAATCAGATATATTGAAGACAGCAAACACTTGAGATAATCAGATGGCAGGAGGCAAGGATAAGAACAGAAGCAACAGAAACCAAGGCTACTTGGCATCATCAAAACCAAACTCTCCAACAATAGCAAGTCCTGAATACACCATCACACCAGAAAAATAAGACATGGATCTAAAGTCACTTCTCATGATGATGATAGAGGATTTTAAGAAGGAAATACAGGGCAACACAGGTAAACAGCTAGAAGCCTTTAAAGAGGAAACACAAAAATCCCTTAGAGAGTTACAGGAAAACATACCAAACAGGTGATGCAATTGAACAAAACCATCCAAGACCTAAAAAGAGAAGTAGAAACTATGAAGAAAACTCAAAGAGAGACAACTCTGGAGATAGAAACACTAGAAAGAAATCAGTAACCATAGATGTGAGCATCAGCAACAGAATACAAGAGATGGAAGAAAGAATCTCAGGTGCAGAACATTCCATAAGGAACATGGACAACAATCAAAGAAAATGCAACATGCAAAAGGATCCTAAATCAAAACATCCAGGAAATCCAGGACACAATGAGAAGACCAGCCTACGGATAATAGGAGTAGATGACAATGAAGATTTTCAACCTAAAGGACCAGCAAATATCTTCAACAAAATTATAGAAGAAAACTTCCCATAACTAAAGAAAGAGATGCCCATGAACATAAAAGAACTCCAAATAGACTGGACAAGAAAAGAAATTCCTCCAGACACATGATAATCAGAACAACAAATGCATAAAATAAAGATAGAATATTAAAAGCAGTAAGGGAAAAAGGTCAAATAACATATAAAGGCAGGCCTATTAGAATTACTCCAGACTTCTCACCAGATACTATGAAAGCCAGAAGATCCTGGACAGATGTTATACAGACCCTAAGAGAACAGAAATGCCAGCCTAGGCTACTATACCCAGCAAAACTCTTGATTTTCATAGATAGAGAAAACAAAATATTCCATGACAAAACCAAATTCAAACAATACCTTTCCACAAATCCAGCCCTTCAAAGGATAATAAAGAAAAAAAAAAAAAAAAACAATACAAGGACCGAAACTACGCCCTAGGAAAAGCAATAAGGTAATCCTTCAACAAACTTAAAGAAGACAGCTACAGGGCTGGTGAGATGGCTCAGCGGGTAAGAGCACCCGACTGCTCTTCCAAAGGTGATAAGTTCAAATCCCAGCAACCACATGGTGGCTCACAACCATCCGTAACGAGATATGGCGCCATCTTCTGGAGGGTCTGAAGACAGCTACAGTGTACTTATATATAATAAATAAAATAAATCTTAAAAAAAAAAAAAAGACAGCTACAAAAACAGATTCCCAACATTAACATGAAAAATAACAGGAAGCAACAATTACTTTTATTTAATTTCTCTTAACATCAATGGACTCAATTCCCCAGTAAAAATACACATAGACTGCTGTACGACAGAGCAATTGTGATAAAAACTGCATGGTACTGGTATAACAACAGACAGGTAGACCAATGGAATAGAATTGAAGACCCAGAAATGAACCCACACACATTTGGTCACCTTATCTTTGACAAGGGAGCTAAAACCATCCAGTGGGAAAAAAAATAGCATTTTCAACAAATGGTGCTGGCACAACTGGCAGTCAAGATGTAGAAGAATGCGAATTGATCCATTCCTATCTTCTTGTACAAAGCTCAAGTCTAAGTGGATCAAAGACCTCCACATTAAACCAGAGACACTGAAATTCATAGGGGAGAAAGTGGTAAAAACCCTTGAAGATTTGGGCACAGGGGTAAAATTCCTAAACAGAACAGCAATGGTGTCTCGAAAAACCAAAAAAAAAAAAAAAAGAACAGCAATGGCCTGTGCTGTAAGATCACAAATCAACAAATGGGACCTTATAAAATTGCAAAGCTTCTGTAGAGAAAAAGATACTGTCAATAAGACAAAAAGATACTGTCAATAAGACAAAAAAGGCGACCAACGGATTGAGAAAGAATTTTTACCAATCCTAAATCTGATAGGAGGCTAATATCCTATATATACTAAGAGCTCAAGAAGCTGAACTCCAGAAATTCAAATAACCCCATTAAAAATGGGGTACAGAGCTAAACAAAGAATTCTCAACTGAAGAATGCGAAAGGGCTGAGAAGCACTTGAAAAAATGTTCAACATCCTTAAACATCAGAGAAATGCAAATCGAAACAACCCTGAGATTCCACCTCATACCAGTCAGAATGGCTAAGATCAAAAATTCAGATGAGAGCAGATGCTGGCAAGGATGTGGAGAAAGAGGACACTCCTTCATTGCTGGTGGGATTGCAAGCTAGTACAACCACTCTGGAAATCAGTCTGGCGGTTTCTCAGAAAACTGGACATAGTACTACCGAAAGATCCAGCAATACCTCTCCTGGGCATATACCCAGAAGATGTTCCAACTAGTAACAAGGACACATGCTCCACTATGTTCATAGCAGCCTTATTTATAATAGCCAGAAGCTGGAAAGAACCCAGATGTCCCTCAACAGAGGAATGGATACAGAAAATGTGATACATTTACACAATGGAGTACTACTCAGCTATTAAAAACAATGAATTTATGAAATTCTTAGGCAAATGAATGTATCTAGAGGATATCATCCTTAGTGAGGTAACCCAATCACAAAAGAAATCACTTGATATACACTCACTGATAAGTGAATATTAGCCCAGAAACTTAGAATACCGAAGATACAATTTGCAAAACACAAGAAAATCAAGAAGAATTAAGAACAAAGTGAGAATACTTCATTCCTTCTTAGAATAGGGAACAAAACACCCATGGAAGGAGTTACAGAGACAAAATGTGGAACTGAGACGAAAGAATAGTCCATTCAGAGACTGCTGCTCCTGGGGATCCATCCCGTAACCAGCCACCAAACCCAGACACGATTGCATATACCAGCAAAATTTTGCTAAAAGGACCCTGATATAGCTTTCTCTTGTGAGCCTATGCCAGTGCATGGCAAATGCAGAAGTGGATGCTCACAGTCAGCTGTTGGATGGAACACAAGGCCCCCAGTGGAGGAGCTAGAGAATGTTCCACCCTATAGGTGGAACAACAATATGAACTAACCAGTACCCCCAGAGCTCCTGTCTCTACCACCATATGTAGCAGAAGATGGCCTAGTTGGCCATCATTGGGAAGAGAGACCCCTTAGGTCTTGATACTTTCTATGTCCCAGTACAGGGAAACACCAATGCCAAGAAGTGGGAGTGAGTGGATAGGGGAATGGTGGGGGAGGGTATGAGGGACTTTCAGGATAGCATTTGAAGTGTAAATGAAGAAAATACCTAATAAAAAATGGGGGAAAAAAAGAAACATAAGTTTTACCCTTCTATATAATGTGAATCTAAAGCTACCTTAAAATATTTTATTGAGGAGAGAATGAAATAAATGTTAATGATATGTTTTAAAATAATAAACAAACAAACAAAGCATTCTATAGACTTAAAATAAAAATGTTATTCATCCTTAAAAAGGAAATGCTGACAAACACTACCCTAAATCCTGAATATCTTATGCTAAGTTAAATAATGCAGATACAAAAGGACAGATATTGTAGATTCCACTGTTTTTATTTAGTTGTTTTTAGAATTTCATACATGTAATGTATTTATATTATTTATACCCCTTCATCTTACAGTTCTAATTCCTCCCATATCCTCCACTTGCTCTAAAATTCATGAGGTCTTCTTTAATTATTATTTACCTTTACACACACTATATTTAGAGTCCAAATATATTGCTTGTATGTGACTGTATTTAGGTTTGACTGCTCGGGATTGGATAACCTGTCAGGAAGCTGGTCACTGGAAAAGACATCTTTTCCTCTTCTTTTAGCAGCCATTAACTTCATATAGCTCATTTTGCCTCCTCATCTGTGATGTTTTCTGAGCCTTAGGTATAGGGGTTGTTGTATTATAGATGTATGAATTAGGTCTGGGCATCTCACAGTTTTCTGCATGATGTAGATATCTATAATGGTCTCTGTTGCAAAAAAAATGTTTCTCTGATCAGGAGGTAAGAGCTACAATTATCTTTGGTTATGAAGATAATATTTAGAAGGCAATTAGAAATTATACTGATGGGCTGGTGAGGTGGCTCAGCAGTTAAGAGCACTGACTGCTCTTCCGAAGGTCCTGAGTTCAAATCCCAGCAACCACATGGTGGTTCAAACCATCAGTAATGAAATCTGATGCCCTCTGTCTGAAGACAGCTACAGTATACATAATAATAATAAATATATAATAATAAATAAAATAAATTAAAAATAAATTTAAAAATTAAAAAAAGAAATTATACTGATTTAGGGAGGGGGTCAATAGTAGGTTGTTTTCCTACTCCATGACCTCTTTTGCAATATCTTGCATTATATTTTTCCTTTATATTTCAACTCATTTAATTTTAATGAGGATTAATGCTAGCACTTTTAGTCTGTTTATTTCTGACTAGTTTCTACAGTATCAGACTGTTTGTTTGTTTTGCTTGTTTGTTGGTTTGTTTTTGAGGGTTCATTTCCATTTATTAATTTTGTTACTTGATTAATATTAACATTAACATATCTTAAAAGTCCAAGACATTTGAGTTAAATGTGCTTATTTTTTTCTTTTGGGTGTGTGTATCCGATATATTATTTTGATATGAGTGAGCTGGGAGTACTTAGTAAAATGCATTAGTTCAACTCCAAATTATAGAAACCTCTGCTTAAATTTATTAGCAAATCCTAAAACTCACTGGTGGTAAAATATTCAACTAGTGTTTGGCCTTTCCTAGTTTACATTTTTCAGTGCTATCTTTTGTGTGTGTGTGTGTGTGTGTGTGTGTGTGTGTGTGTGTGTGTGTGTGTGTGTGTACTACTCTCTCTTCTACCAGCAAAAGAATGTTAACCTTCACAACTAATTTGCTTCCAGATAGTTTCAAATTCTTGACTCCTATTTCTTTACATGTACAAAGCTAGCTGTTCTGTTCACTGAGCTGCAGGTTTTGTGAGATTTAGGCATAGCTTCAAATGAACAAAGGAAGTTAATATAGCTTCAAAAGTCCAATGCTTACTCTCTTAGCAGTTGCTTAGCCTCAGTTAACCTCTGTGTAAAGGAAATTTGGGTCTCGAACCTCAAAATAGGTGGAGTTCATATGAATTATGTATTTAAAGGAACTGAATGAACAGATCAATATATAACAGCAATGGTGTGATTCTTCCTTTTCCATTAATTCCAGTATGAATCTGGAAAGGCAGGAACTAAATAAAATAATTCATGAGGACAATCTCTGCTTCAGCAGCACAATCAACAAAGATGAACATGTACTTCTTCCATGAAACATGATTAAAATTATAGCATGTCTTTCTAGCATAGAAATTATTTTGGGGGGAGAAAACCATTTTCCTGCCTCTAAGTTTTAACTAGAATTCCTTTGAAAAATTATTCAATCAGGATTGCACATTTCCACTCACTCTTATTACAAATCTATTCTTTTCTCATACAATATATCCTGATTACAGTTTCCCCTTGTTCTACTTCTCCCAGTTTCTCCCTAGCTCCCCTCCAATCCAGATCCACCATTTCTGTCTCTCATTAGAAAAGAACAAGATTCTAAGAGATAACAATAAAATATAACAAAATGAAATATAATATAAGATAAAATTACCAAAATTGAACAAGGCAAAACAATAGGAGGTTTATGTATGCCTTTATATATATACTATTATACAATCTGCAAATAAAGATACTTTGTCTGCTTTCCAATTTGTATTTTCTTTATTTCCTTTAGATGTCTTATTGCTCTAGCTAAAATTTCAAACACTTTATATTGAATAGAAATGGAGAGAATGGATAACCTTGTCTTGTTCCTGATTTTAGTAGAGTTGCTTTGAGTTTCTCTCCATTTAAGTTGATGTTGGCTATGAGTTTGCTGTAAACTGCCTTTATTATGTTTAGGTATGTCCCTTGTATCCCTACTCTCTCCAGTAATTTTATTATGAAGAGGCATTAGATTTTTGTCAAAGGTCTTTTCTACATAACATGAAATGATCATACAGTTTATCTCTTTCAACTAGTCTCTATTGTAGAGAGCCACACCCGGTGCTCTCCTCAGTAAACAAGTGGAGAGCCACATCCGGTGCTCTCCCCAGTAAACAAGTAGACAGCACATGTGCTGAAGGTGAGCACTCGCCGAGTCACTGCCCATCCCGGGGCATGGTGAGTGAGCAGCCAACCAGAAGCATACACGACGTCAGGGTATATATAGGCAGTGTCTTTTTGGGCTCGTGGTCTTCCTCCTCATGATGTAATAAAAGTTTGCTGCAACAACTAGTATCTTGTGCTCATTAAATACCATTAGCAAAGGTACAAGAACGAATTGTTCCCATCTGTCTGTTGATAATAGGGCTTGAAAAGATGAAGGCATTTGACTCAATAACAAATAAAAACACTTGACTAAGCCTCTATGCCCTTGAATAAATGTAAAAAGTTTTTCTGGCTTAAAAAAAAAAAGTTTGCTGCAGAAGGATTCTGGTGTCCGCGTCCATTCTTGCCAGTGAGACGGCAGCGTGGACTCTTTCACTCTATTGTGGATAACATTTAGCAATTTATATATGTTGAAGCACCTGCACCTCTAAGATGAAGCCAACTTTATCACAATGTATGATTTTGTGATGTGTTCTTGGATCCAGTTTACAAGTATTCTATACAAGCTTTCTATATCTAAGTCCAGTAGGGAAATTGGTCTGTATTTCTCTTTCTTTGTTGGGTCTTTATGTGGTTTGGGTATCAGGGTAACTGCAGTGTCATAAAATGAATTGGGCAATGTTCCTTCTGCTTTTATTTTGTGGAATAATTTGAGGAGTATTGGCATCATCTCTCCTTTGAAAGTCCAACAGAACTGCATTAAAATCATCTGGCCCTGGGTTTGTTTTGGTTGGGAGAATTTTAATGTCTGCCCCCATTTCACTGGAAATTATAGCTCTGTTCAAATTGCCCATCTGATCTTGATTAATCTTGGCAAATGGTACATACCTTGAAAATTATGCATTTCTTTTAGATTATCCAATATGGTAGAGCAGAGGTTTCCAAGTATATTTGCTGGATTTGGTGTCTTTTGTCATGTTCCCCTTTGCCATTTCTAGCTTTGTTAACTTAGCTAGCCTCTGTCTGCCTTTTAATTAATTTGTGTAAGGGTTTGTCCATCCTATTGATTTTCCCATGAAGCAACTTTTTGTTTCATTGGTTCTTTGTAAATTTTATGTTTCTGTTTTATTGATTTCAACCCTGAGCTTAATTATTTCCTGCTGAATATTCCTTTGTGGCATGATTCTTTCTTTTTGTTCCAGAGATTTTTTTCAAGTGTGTTAAGTTGCTAGTATAAGATATTTCCTTTGTCTGAATGAATGTGCATGCTTATGCACATGTGCATACAATGCTCTGTACTTGCCCCTTAGATCTGCATTCATTCTGTTCCATAAGTGTGGATTGTTTGAATATTCATTATTTCTTTATTAATTTCTGTTTTAATCCATTTATCATTTAGTATAAAGTAATTCATTTTCTAGGAATTTGTAAGCTTCCTGTTGTTTCTCTTGTTAATAAAATCCAGTTTAATCTGTGGTGGTCTCATAGGATGCAGGGAGTTATTTCAATCTTCTTGTATCTATTGATACAAGCTAGCTTTGTGTCCAAATATGTGGCTAATTTGGGGGCACATTTCATGAGGTGCTGAGAAGAATGTATATTCTTTTTATAATGTTCCAGCATATTGGACATAGTACATAGTCCAGCATTTCCCTGCTTATTTGTGTGTGCTTGTGTGTGTTTGTAAGTGTGTGTGTGTAAGTGTGTGTGTGTGTAAGTGTGTGTGTCTGTGTGTAACCTATTTCTGTGAAGTCACCTATTATCAGTGTCTGAAGGACAATATGTGATATAAGCAGTAGTAGCATTTCAGTTACAAACTTGGGTACCCTTCATGTTTGGTATATAGATATTTATCTTTTTATGAATTTGTAGTGTCTTTCCCTATATATTTTGATTATCTTTGGTTTAAAGTCTATGTTGTTAGATATTAAAATGCTACACTAACATTCTTCATAGGTGCACTTGCTTGAAATATCTTTTTCCAACGCTTTACCCAGAGGAAATGTCTATCTGTGATGTTAAGATGTGGTTTTTGATGCAGTAGAAGGTTGTATTCTGTTTTTGCATCCATTCAGTTAGTCTGTTCCTTTTTATCGGCTAATTAAGAGCATCAATATTGAGGAATATCAGTGACCTATAATTTTTGATTCCTGTTATGTTGATAATGAAAGTAGTAAACATTTTAATAGTGGTGGTTGTGGTGGTGATGGTGGTGTGTGTCTGTGTGTGTTTCCATTCTTTTGATATTGCCAGTAAAGCAAAATAATTTTTTAAATTTTTTATTAGATATTTTCTTTATTTACATTTCAAGTGTTATCCCCTTTCCTAGTTTCCCCTCAGAAAATCCTCTATCCCATCCCCCCTCCACATGCTCACCAACCCAGCCACTCCTACTCCCCGGTCCTGGCATTCTCCTGCACTGGGGCATCAAGCCTTCCCAGAACCAAGTGCTTCTCCTCCCATTGATGTCCAACAAGGCCATCCTCTGCTACATATGTGGCTGGAGCCATGGATATCTTTATGTGTACTCTTTGGTTGGTGGTTTAGTCCCTGGGAGCTCTGGGGGTAATGGTTAGTTCATATTGTTCTTCCTCCTATGGAGCTGCAAACCCCCTTAGCCCCTTGAGTCCTTTTTCTAGCTCCTTCATTGGGGACCCTGTGCTCAGTCCAACGGTTGGCTGAGAATATCCACCTCTGTATTTGTTAGACACTGGCAGAGCCTTTCAGGAGACAGCTATATCAGGATCCTCTCAGCAAGCTCTTGTTGGCATCCACAGTAGTTTCTGGGTTTGGTGGCTGTATATGGAATAGATCCTCAGGTGGAGCAGTCTCTGGATGGCCTTTCCTTCAGTCTCTGCTCTACACTTTGTCTCTATAACACTTTCCATGGATATTTTGTTCCCTCTTCTAAGAAGGACCAAAGTATCCACACTTTAGTCTTCCTTCTTCTTGAGCTTCATGTGGTCTATGAATTGTATCTTGGCTATGAGATTATAATATCTACTTATCAGTGAATGCATATCATGTGTGTTCTTTTGTGATTGGGTTACATCATTCAGGATAATATCTTCTATCTCCATCCATTTGCCTAAGAATTTCATGAATTCATAGTTTTAATAGTTGAGTAGTAGTCCATTGTGTAAATGTACCACAATATCTGTATTCATTCCTCTGTTGAGGGACACCTGAATTCTTTCCAGCTTCTGGCTATTATAAATAATGCTGCAATACATATGTCCTTAATACATGTTGGTGCATCTTCTGGGTATGTGCCCAGGAGTGGTATAGCTGTGTCCTCAGGAAGTACTATGTCCAATTTTCTGAGGAACTGTCAAACTGATTTCCAGAGTGGCTGTACCAGCTTGCAATCTCACCAGCAAATGGAGGAGTGTTCCTCTTTCTCCACATCCTTGCCAGCATCTGCTGTCACCTGAGTTTTTGATCTTAGCCATTCCGATTGCTATGAGGTAGAATCTCAGGGTTGTTTTGATTTGTATTTCCCTGATGACTAAGTATGTCGAACATTTCATTAGGTGCTTCTCACCCATTCGGTATTCCTCAATTGAAAATTCTTTGCTCGGGCTGGTGAGATGGCTCAGCAGGTAAGAGCACCCAACTGCTCTTCCAAAGGTGATGAGTTCAAATCCCAGCAACCACATGGTGGCTTACAACCACCTGTAATGAGATCTGACACCCTCCTTTGGTGGGTGTGAAGTCAGCTACAGCGTACTTAATAATAATAATAATAATAATAATAATAATAACAACAACAACAATAATAATAAAACGAATCCTTGGACCGGAGAGACCAAAAAGAGCAAGCGGGGCTGTCCGGAGTGAGCGGAGCCGAACAGGGAAGGCCGGAGTGAGCCGGGACGGCCGGAGTGAGTGGGACCGACAGGAGCGTGTGGGGTTGACCAGAACAAGAAAAAAAATAAAATAAAATAAAAATAAAATTCTTTGCTTAGCTCTGTACCCCATTTTTGGTAGTGATATTTGGCTCTCTGGAGTCTAACTTCTTGAGTTCTTTGTATATAGTGGATATTAGCCCTCTATCAGAAGTAGGATTGGTTTAATGAAAATGAAGCCACAACATACCCAAACTTATGGGACACAATGAAGGCAGTCCTAATAGGAAAGCTTATAGGCCTGAGTGCCTCCAAAAAGGAACTAAAAAGAGCATACACTAGCAGCTTGACAGCACAACTAGAAGCTCTAGAACTAAAAGAAGCAAATTCACCCAAGAGGAATAGATGGCAGGATATAATCACTCAAGGCTGAAATTAACCAAATGGAAACAAAAAGAACTATTCAAAAAAATCAACAAAATCAGGAGCTGGTTCTTTGAGAAAACCAAAAAGATAGATAAACCCTTAGCCAGACTAACTAGAGGGTACAGGGACAGTATTCTAATTAAGAAAATCAGAAATGAAAAAGGAGACATAACAACAGAACTTGAGGAAATCCAAAACATCATCCAATCCTACTACAAAAGACTATACTCAACAAAACTGGAAAACGTGGATGAAATGGACAACTCCTAGACAGATAACAGGTACCAAAGTTAAATCAGGATCAGATTAACAATCAAAACAGTCTCATTTCCTCTAAAGAAATAGAAGCACTTATCAATAGTCTCCCAACCAAAAAAAGCCCAGAACCAGATGAGTTTAGTGCAGACTTCTATCAGACCTTCAAAGAAGACCTAATTCCAACTCTCCTCAAACTATTCCACAAAATAGAAACAAAAAGTACTCTACCCAATTCATTCTACAAAGCCACAATTACTCTGATACCTAAACCACATAAAGATCCAACAAAAAGAGAACTTTAGACCAATTTCCCTTATGAATATCAATGCAAAAATACTCAATAAAATCCTCCCAAACTTAATCCAAGAACACATCAAGTCAATCATCCATCATGACCAAGCAGGCTTCATCCCAAGGATGCAAGGAAGGTTTAATATATAGAAATCCATCAATGTAATTCACTATATAAACAAACTCAAAGACAAAAACCATGTGAACATCTCTTTAGATGCTGAGAAAGCATTTGACAAAATCCAACACCCATTCATGATTAAAGACTTAGAAAGATCAGGAATTCAAGGTCCATGTCTAAACATAATAAGAGCAATCTACAGCAAACCAGTAGCCAACATCAAACTAAATAGAGAAAAACTTGAAGCAATTGCACTATAATAAGGGAGTAGACAAAGTTGCCCACTTTCTCCCTACCTATTCAATATAATACTTGAAGTCCTAGCAATTCAACAACAAAAGGAGATCAAGTTGATACAAATTGGAAATGAAGAAGTCAAAATATCACTATTTCCAGATTTTATGATAGTATACATAAGTGACCCTAAAAATTCCACCAGAGAACTTATAAACCTGATAAGCAGCTTCAGTGCAATAGCTGGATATAAAATTAACTCAAATAAATCAATGGCCTTTCTCTACACAAAGGATAAAAGGGCTGAGAAAGAAATTATGGAAACAACACCCTACACAATAGTCACAAATAATATAAAAATACCTTGGTCTGACTCTAACTAAGGAAGTGAAAGATCTGTATGATAAGAACTTCAAGTCTCTGAAGAAAGAAATGAAAGAAGATATCAGAAGATGGAAAAATCTACCATGCTTGTGGACTGACAGGATTAATAATGTCAAAATGGCTGTCCTGCTGAAAGCAATCTACAGATTCAATGCAATCCCCATCAAAATTCAATTAAATTCTTCACTGAGTTAGAAAGAGCAATTTGCAAATTTGTCTGGAATAATAAAAAATCCTAGGATACCAAAAACTATTCTCAAAAATAAAAGAACCTCTGATGGAATCACCATGTGTACTACAGAACAATTGTAATAAAAACTGCATGGTACTTGCACAGCTACAGAGAGGTAGATCAATGGAATAGAATTGAAGACCCAGAAATGAATCCACACACCTATGGTCACTTGATCTTTGACAAGGGAGCTAAAACCATCCAGTGGAAAAAAGACAGCATTTTCAACAAATGGTGCTGGCACAACTGGGGTTATCATGTAGAAGAATGGGAAATGATCCATTCTTATCTCCTTATACTAAGGTCAAGTCTAAGTGGATCAAAGACCTCCACATAAAACCAGAGACACTGAAATTTATGGAGGAGAAAGTGGGGAAAACCCTCGAAGATATCGGCACTGGGGAATATTTCCTAAACAGAACAGCAATGGTTTGTGCTGTAAGATCAAGAATAGACAAGTGGGACTTCATGAAATTGCAAAGCTTCTGTAAGGCAAAAGGCACTGTCAATAAGACAAAAAGGTCACCAACAGATTGGGAAAAAATTTTTACCAATACTAAATCTGATAGGGGACTAATATCCAATATATACAAAGAGCATAAGAAGCTGGACTCCAGAATTTAAATAAACCCATTAATAAATGAGGTACAGAGCTAAACAAAGAATTCTCAACTGAGGAATATTGAAGTGCTGAGAAGAACCTGAAAAAATGTTCAACATCCTTAATCATCAGGGAAATGCAAATCAAAACATCCTTGAGATTCCACCTCACTCCTTTCAGTATGGCTATGATCAAAAACTCAGGTCAGAGCAGATGCTGGCCAGGATGTGGAGAAAGAGGAATACTCCTCCATTGCTGGTGGGATTATCAGTTTGTACAACCACTCTGGATATCAGTCTGGCGGTTCCTCATAATATTGGACATGGTACTATCAGAAGATCCAGCAATACATCTCCTGAGCATACACCCAGAAGATGTTTCAACTGGTAAAAAGGACACATGCTCCACTATGTTCATAGCAGCCTTATTCATAATAGCCAGAAACTGGAAAGAACCCAGATGTCCCTCAACAGAGGAATGAATACAGAAAATGTGGTACTACACAATGGAGTACTTCTCTGCTACTAAAAACAATGAATTTATGAAATTCTTAGGCAAATAGATGTATCTGGAGGATATCATCCTGAGTGAGGTAACCCCATCACAAAAGAAGTCACTTGATATATACTCACTGATAGGTGGATATTAGACCAGAAACTTAGAATACCCAAGATACAATTTGCAAAACACAAGAAAATCAAGAAGAATGAAGACCAAAGTTAGGATACTTCATTCCTCCTTAGAATAGGGAACAAAACACCCATGGAAGGAGTTACAGAGACAAAGTTTGGAGCTAAGATGAAAGGATGAATCATCCATAGACTGCTGCACCCAGGGATCCATCCCATAATCAACCACCAAACCCAGACACTATTGCATATGCCAGCAAGATTTTGCTGAAATGATCCTGATATAACTATCTTGAGTGAGGCTATGCCAGTGCCTGGCAAATACAGAAGGGGATGCTCATGGAACACAGGGCCCCCAATGGAAGAGCTAGAGAAATTACCCAAGGAGCTGAAGGGGTCTACCACCCTTTAGGTGGAACAACAATATGAACTAACCAGTATCCCCAAAGCTCGTGTCTCTAGCTGCATATGTAGCAGAAGATGGCCTAGTCAGACATCACTGGGATGAGAGGTCCCTTGGTCTTACAAACTTTATATGCCCTTGTACAGGGGAATGCCAGGGCCAAGAATTGGGAGTGGGTGGATAGGGGAGCAGGGCAGAGGGGAAGAGTATAGGGACCTTTTGGGATAGCATTTGAAATGTAAATAAAGAAAATATCTAATAAAAAATTATTATTCAAGTAAACAAAAAAAAACCAAAAAAACAAAACAAAACAAAACAAAACAAAACAAAAGAGTATAGGTCTGTGAGATCCACAGGAGATGTGGGTAGGGTGGGGAGAAAGAAGGCTGCAACACTGTTCCAACACTAGGGGTACAACTTGGTGGTTGGACTTGAGGGGGATGAGGGAGTGGAAAAGGTCATGAGCTATTCTGCTCATTAGTCTCATGTCAACCTGATGGAAGCTAAAGTCATCTGAAGGAAGGAAGTCTAAATTAAGAAAATGCTTCCATAAAATCCAACTGTAAGGCATTTCTAAATTAATGATTAATGAAGGAGGGCCCAGCCCATTGTGGGTGGTGCCATTCCTAGCCTGGTGATCTTAGATTCTATAAAAAGGCAGGCTAAGAAAGACACAGAAAACAAGCCAGTGAGCAGCACCCCAGGAAGACCTCTGAATGGGCTCCTACTTCACTGTTCCAGACCATTGGAGTTCCTGTCCTGTCTTCAGTCTGTATGCAAGTTTAAGTTAAAATATCCCTTTCCTCCCCAAATTGCTTTCCCCAAATGGTGTTTCATTGCAGCAATAAAAACCCTAACAAAGACATACTTGTTTTCCTGGCCTGCTCAGCTGGCGTGTTCTGCTGGAATGCCTGCTGGTACTCAAGGCTAGGACAATAGGATGATTTGGGGGAAGGAAGGTTCAAGGAGCTCTTTGTGATCCATTAGGACTGAAGTCAGAGAAGAAAGGGAGACTGAAGCAAGTGTTCTGCTAAAGGGCTAGTGATGAGACTGGGAGGCTGGATTAGGAGGATCAGAAGGGGAGTTAAAGATATGAAGTCAGCAGGAATCTTTTGAATTGTGTGTGTGTGTGTGTGTGTGTGTGTGTGTGTGTGTGTGTGTGTGTGTGTGTGGTATATTGGCTAGTTTCTTTGTTATTGTGGCCAAACACCTGACAAAAAGCAACTTAATAAGGGAATATTTATTTTGGATTACAGTATAGGAGAATGAAGTCTTCCATTTTCCCCCTTTTTAATTAATCATTTTGCTCATTTACATTTTCAAAAGATACCCCCCTTCCCGGTTTCCCCTCAACAACCCTCTATCCCATTCCTCCCTCTTGCCCATCCACCTTGCCTCTGAGGATACTCCTTCACCCACTCACCCACTCCTGCCTTACCTCTCTAGCATCCCCTTATCCTGGGGCATCAAGCCTCCACAAGAAAAAGGTCATCCTTTCCCATTGATGTCAGATAAGTCCATCCTTGCTACATGTGTATCTGGAGCCATGGATCCATCCATGTATACTCTTTGGTTAGTGATTTAGTCCCTGGAAGCTCTGGGTGGTCTGGTTAGATGCTATTTCTCTTCCTATGGGGTTGCAATCTCCTTCAACTCCTTCAGTCCTTGCCCTAGCTCTTCCATTGGGGTTTTCTGACCTCAGTCTGATGGTTGGCTGTGAGTATCTGCATCTATATTGGTCAGATGCTGCTAGAACCTCTCAGGGAACAGCCATACCAGGCTTCTGTCAGCAAGCATTTCTTGGCATCATCAGTAGTGTCCACATTGAGTATCTACAGATGGGATGGATCCCAGGGGAGGGGGGCAGTCTCTGGATGGCCTTTTCTTCTGTCTCTTTTCTAATTTCTTTGGAAAGAAACATTTCTGGGGTAAAATTTTTGAGATGGGTTAGGGGCCTCATCCCTCAACTGGGGGCTGTGAATATCTACTAGAGATGGTCTCTTCAGATTCTATCTCTCCTGTATTGTGTATTTCAGCTAAAGTTATCACTGTTGGGGTCCTGGAAACCTCTAGCTTCCATGACATCTGGGACTTGCTAGTGGCTACCCACAGTTTCCCATCCCTCCACTGCTATATATTTCTATTCAATTTCCTGACCCTTTCTACTTCTCTCCTGTCCCTTCCAATAACTTTTTCTAATCCTGTCCCCTCTTTTTCCCCTCTTCCTCTTCTCTCCCTCTCAGAGTTCTCCCTCCCTCTACCTTCTGTGATTAATTTGTTCCCCTGTCTATGTGGGATTGAAGCATCTGCACTTTGGTCTTCCTTCTTTTTAAGCTCCATGCAGTTTGTGTGTATTCTGAGCGTTTGGGCTAATATCCACCTATCAGTGAGTACATACCACAAGTGTTCTTCTGTTAACTCACTTGGGATGATATCTTTTAGTTCCATCCATTTGCATGTGAATTTTATGAAGCCATTGCTTTTAATAGCTGAGTCAATTGTGTAAATATACATTTTCTGTATCCAATCATCTGTTAAGGGACATTGTCCATTTCATCCAGATTTTCCTGTTTTGTTGAATATAGGCTTTTGTAATCGGATCTGATGATTTTTTTATTTCTTCAGTTTCTTTTGTTATATCTCCCTTTTTGTTTCTAATTTTGTTAATTTGGATACTTGTTCTGTGTATTCTAGTCAGTTTGGCTAAGGGTTTATCTATCTTATTGATTTTCTCAAAGAACCAGCTCCAGGTTTTGTTGATTCTTTATATAGTTCTTTTTGTTTCTACTTGGTTGATATCAGCCCTGAATTTTTTCCTACTGTCTACTCCACTTGGATGGGTGTTTTTGCGTCTTTTTGTTCTAGAGCTTTCAGATGCACTATTAATCTGCTAGTGTATGATCTCTCCAATTTCTTATGGAGGCTCTTAGAGCTATGTATTTTCCTCTTAGCATTGCTTTCCTTGTGTCCAATAAGTTTGGGTTTGCAGTGTCTTCATTTTCATTGAATTCTAGAAAGTCTTTACTTTCTTCTTTATTACTCCCCTGACCAAGTTATCATTGAGTAGAGAGTTGTTCAACTTCCATGTGTATGTGGGCTTTCTGGTTTTATGTTGTTATTGAACACCAGCCTTAGTCTGTGTTGGTCTAATAGAATACATGTGATTAATTCAATGTTCTTTTATATGTTGAGGTTTGTTTTGTGTCCAGTTATATGGTCTGTTTTCGAGAAGGTACCTTGAGGTGATGAGAAGATGGGGGGGGGTGAAATGTTCTGAACATATCTATTAAATCCATTTGGTTCATAACTTCTGTTAGTTTCAATGTGTCTCTGTCTTGTTTCTATTTCCATAAACTGTCCATTGGTGAGAGTGTGGTGTTGAAGCCTTCCACTATTATTGTGTGAAGTGCAATGTGTGCTTTGAGCCTTAGTATAATTTCTTTTACAAAAGTGGGTGCTCTTGCATTTGGGGCATAGACTTTCAGAACTGAGAATTCATCTTGGTGAATTTTCCTTTGATGAGTATGTAGTAACCTTCCTCATCTTTTTTGACAACTTTTGTTTGAGAATCTATTCTACTGTATGTTTGAATGGCTACTCCAGCTTGTTTCTTGGGACTAATTGCTTGGAAAAATTTTTTCCATCCTTTTGCTTGGAGGTCTGTCTTTGTCCCTGAAATGTGTTTCCTGCATACAGCAAAATGTTGGGTACGTTTACACATCCAGTCTGTTAGCCCATGTCTTTTTATTGAGGAACTAAGTCCATTGATTTTAAGACATAGTAAGGAACAACGATTGTTGCTTCCTGCTATTTTTGATGTTATTTTTATGTTTGTGTTGTTGTCTTCTTTTGAGTTTGTTGAAAGAAGATTACTTTCTTGCTTTTTCTAGGATCTAGTTTCCCTCCATGTGTTGGCATTTTCCATCTATTATCCTTTGTAGGGCTAGATTTGTAGAAAGACATTGTGTAAATTTGGTTTTGTCATGGACTATCTTGGTTTCTCCATCTATGGTTATTGTGAATTTTGCTGGGCATAGTAGCCTGGGCTGGCATATTTTTTTTCTATTAGTGTCTGTATGATATCTGCTCAAGATCTTTTGGATGTTACAGTTTCTGTTAAGAAGTCTGGTGTAATTATGATAGGTCTGCCTTTATATATTACTTGACATTTTTTCCTTATTGGTTTTAATATTTTTTCTTTGTTCTGTGCATTTGGTGTTTTGATTATTATGTGACAGGAGAAATTTCTTTTCTGGACCAATCTATTGGGAGTTCTGTAGGATTCTTGTATATTTATGGTCATCTCTTTCTTCAGGTTAGGAAAATTTTCTTCTATAATTTTGTTGAAGATGTTTACTGGCCCTTTGAATTTGGAATCTTTGTATATCTCTGGTTTGACCTTTTCATTGTATTCTTTGAGAGACTTTTGTGTTTCCTCTTTATGGGCTTCTGCCTATTTACCTGTGTTCTACTCTATTCCTTTAAGGGATTTATGTTCTTCTTAAAGTCCTCTACCATCTTTATGAGATACGATTTTAGATCTGAATCTTGCTTTCCAGTGTGTTGGGGGTATCCAGTGCTTGCTGTGGTGGCAGAACTGGGTTCTGATGTTGCCAAGCAGTATTGGTTTTTGTTGTTTGTGTTCTTTTGCTTGCCTCTCATCATCTGATTATTTATGGTGTTAACTGGCCTTGCTGTTCCTGACTGGATCCTGTCCTTCCTGTGAGCCTGTGATCCTAGTTATGTTAGAACTCATGGAGATCAAGCTGTCTCTGAGCGTGGGTATAGTTTGAGGGGATCCAGAGCACAGACTCTTCTCTTGGGCTCCACTCCTGGGCACAGCTGCAAACCGACTCAAGTCTACCATTAAGAATGTGATCTATCCATCTAGGAAGACTTGGGGTAGGAGAAGCCTGGCCGTGATTCTGGGACCAGGAATCAATGAATGATGAACACTGGTATCCTGGCTTACCTTTTTCTTTCTCCTTTTTATTTAGTTTGGAACCTCAACCTATGTGATGGTGTCATTCAGATTGCTCTCTTCTTTCTTTAGTTTCGCTCTGGAAACACTTTCACAAATATACCCAAACTTTAGTCTCCAAAGCTCTGTTTGTTTCTTAATCCAGTCAAGTTAATGACTGAAATCACCCATAAATTGAGTATGAACTTTCTGAATGGGTAGGTGGAAGAACCTCTTTACAAGGATGATGCTGACAATTGCATAACATATCAAATGTGCTTCTGTCTACCAGCTACATACTTAAAACTGCAAAAGAACATAAATTTTAAGTCAAATATAATTTTATCAACATAAGAACAAAACTTTGGGGGAATAACCTGAACCCTGGGCTTATCTGAACTTGCATTGTTCTCTCTCCCATCCTGAGTCCTTCGCTGTAACAGAGCTGAAGGGGAAGCTGGAAACTTTCTCCTGGAGTTCTATTGAAGCCCAGCAAGAGTTAGAGAAGCTGAAGGAGAAAGCAGCAGGAGCTAGAATAGCCGAGGCTCAGACTGCTGACTCACAGCTATGGGCTGAGCCAGGAGGCCAGTAGCAATATATCTACACTCCACAGTATCTCTCCAGGAACACAACTTTCTAGCCAAAGTAAAAGCAAAACAAATGGTTGCTATTCTACCTCTACTCCCAGATTTGATTGAATGTATCTTAAGTGAATTGCCACAAATTTCCTTGATAGCTGTTAGTAACTGCATTTGTGACTTCTCGTCATGGTCCTTTACTGTGTGTCTCAATGCCCTCTGTTTGCTTCTGCCCTTCTCCTGGTCTCTGTGTAATTATCATCCCTGATCTTGACTTCTGCTGGATTCTTTTCCTTACAAGCTGTCTTAGTGATGTTCCACTGGAGACAATCTCCGCACTACTGCATTCCCATTTCTGATGTTTCTCCACTCTACAGACATATTTTTCCAGGTCCAACACTCACACCAGCTCAAATGAAACTACATAACTGTTGTTATTAGGCATACATTTTGGAAATAATATCCCACCAAAATTTTACAAGTATAATTAAATTTGATGGGCTACTTCCATGACCTGATCACTTTTGTTAATTATTGTATTATGGTGTCAGACCAATGTACAAGGAAGCCTTAATGGATCAATCTCTACTTAAGCCACTTCCTATCCCAAAGTCTCATCTATAAAATAAAATTATCAATAGAGCTCTGCTGCTTGAGACTTTGTGTGGATTTAGAGACAAATGGAAACACTTGGAAAATGGCAAACAGTCAGCATGCACTTATTGAAAACACATACATAAAACACAATGACCATTAGTACAAGGGACTTTTGCTTTAGAAGTAACATTAATTACTTTACTGTTGCTGTTATAAAATACCTCAACAAAGCCAACTTAAAGAAGAGGGGCTTATTTTAACTTATGGTTTCAGGAGGATAGAGTTCATACTGTCTGGGAAGGCATGGTTGCAGAAATAGAAAACTGCCTAGACACATTAAACAGGACCATAAATCCTCAAGCTTTGACTTCAGAAATGTTCTTCCCCTAGCAAGTCTGCATACTCTAAAGGTTCAATAACTTCCCCCAAAGAATGGCCCAACTGGGGAAAAAGTATTCAAACACGAGCCTATGGATAACTTTTTCTTTCAAGCCACTACAAAACCTGAATTCTGTTATTTTCAACAAATGAAATATGACAATTCATACATTCTTTTGGGAAAAGTTTTAAACGTGGTATTTTTTTAAAGATATTTTGTTTATTTACATTTCAAATGTTATCCCCATTCCTGGTTTCCCCTCAGAAAACTCCCTATCCCCTCCCTCCACCCCCTGCTCACCAACTACTCACTCTTGCTTCCCTGTCTTGGCATTCCCCTACACTGGGGCATTGAGCTTTCTCAGGACCAAGGTTCTTTCCTCCCATTTATGACTGACATGGACATCCTCTGCTACATATATGGCTGGAGCCATGGATCCCTCCACATGTACTCTTTGGTTGGTGGTTTATTCCCTGGAAGCTCTGGGATACTGGCTGTTCATATTGTTGTTCCTTCTATGGGGCTGCAAAGCCCTTCAGCTCCTTGGGTCCTTTCTCTAGCTTCTCCATTGGGGACCCTGTGCTCAGTCCAATGGTTGGCTGAGAGCATCCATTTCTGTATTTGTCAGGCACTGGTAGAGCCTCCCAGAAGATACCTACATCAGGTTCCTGTTAGCAAGCACTTGTTGGCATCCACAATAATGTCTAGATTTGGTGACTGTATGTGGGATGGATCCCCTGGTGGGGAAGTTTCTAGATGGCCTTTCCTTCAGTCTCTGCTCCACACTTTGTCTCTGTCTCCTCCCATGGGTATTTGGTACTCCTGAATGTTAATTAAATTCACATGTTCAAAATAAGGTTACTTTCCTGATAAGTCATTTCCTTAACCTCCAGTCAACTCTACCATAAAGAGCCAAGACCTGCTGAGGTGCTTGTCAAAGGTGAAGGAAATACAAAATGGATAGTAGAGGAAGGTAGTTACAAATACCAATTAAGGCCACGTAACTAGTTGCAGAAACAAGGATTATAAAGTAATATGAATGTTTCTGTCTTATTTTGCTAACTAATACATTTGTCTTTCTTCAAATTTCTTTAACATCAATTGGTATTTAAGTTGAGACACTAAAAGAATGTTCCCAAGGGACATTGTCCCACTATAAATTTACAAATGCATTTGCAATTGTATGAGTAATAGTTATATCATGCTATGCATATTCACAACCTTGTTATTGTTTCATGTGGACATGAGATATTATTTGTGTCAAGTTGACAAGGGGTGGATTGTAGTGGCTATTCCTGGTAGTCAAATTGACTATATCTGGAATGAACTACCATCCAGAATTGGAAAGCTCACCAGTGATTTTGGTCTGGAGACTGGGAGATAGAAGTTTCTGACCAGGATCTTGGTATGGAAATCTTGAGGCATAGTGGCTATGAATTCCAGAAGATTAAGACAGGGAGATCTCTGAATTCAAAGTCACCTGAGATTAAAAGTGTGGTGGCACACACCTTTAATCAGGGCTACACCTTCTGCTGGAGACCTACATAAGGACATTGGAAAAAGGAAGATACTCTCTCTCCTTCACCTGCTTCACCGTGTGGAGCTGAGCAACTGCTAGATCCTTGGACTTCCATTCACAGCTGCTGCTGACCATTGTTGGGAGTTGGACTGCAGACTGTAAGTCATCAATAAATTCCTTTACTATTATAGAGACTAACACATAAGTTCTGTGACTTATACATCATCTACCATCATGAATAATGATGAAATGTAATATATGTGAATTAGATATCAAAAAAGGTGTTTTTAAAAATCAATTTTAAAAAATCAACTTTCTACACAGCCTGACAGAATCAATGAGATGTGTGAATTGCTCTGCTTCCCATTTGCAGCAGTTATAAAACTATATGTGCAGTAAAATCTGCACAACTTTATACTCCCCAAAGGCAAATGTTACCACATGTTCCATAAACAAACAAACAAGATCGATGTATTAGTTGAGGTTCTCTAAAAGAACAGAACTGATAGATAGATAGATAGATAGATAGATAGATAGATAGATAGATAGATAGATATGTAATGATATAATATATGTACATATGCATATATACACATATACATATGGCTGTCTTGAAATGGAAAGGCTAAGAAACTGGTAGTTGTTCTACTACAAAGTTGTATGTCTCAAAAGTCATAGTCTGGAACTATAGTCCTGGAGAAGTCCTGGAGAACTGGATTTAAAACCAGCAGCAATAGAAGAGATGAGATTGTGAGCAAAGGTGAGGAAAAATGGGCATAAAAAGCCAAGTGTCTTTCTTCCATGCTCCTTTATGTAGGCTGCTGCCAGCAAGTGTATCCCAGATTTGGAACAAGTCTTCCTACAGTTATGAAAATCCCTTATGATTGGCCAACCAATGACTAGCCCAACTTGAAATCCATCCCTTGGGTAAGAATCAATCACTGACATTATTAATGATACTCTGTTGTGCTTGCAGACAAGAGCCTAGCATAACTGTCCTCTGAGTGGCTCCACCCAGCAGATAATTGAAACAGATGCAAAGAGCCACAGTCAAAGCTTAAATAGAACCTCAGGAGTCTCGGGGAAGAGTTGGGAGAAAAATTGGGGGATATGAAGAGAACAGTTATTTAGGGATGTCATAGAAAGATGTACAGAATCAACTAACCTGGACCCTTGGGGGCTCCCAGAGACTGAACCACCAACCAAAGGTCAAGAATGGGATGGAGCTAGATCCCTGCAAACACATAGCATCATGATCTTCATGCAGGTACTTCAACAACTGGAGCAGGGGCTTTCCCTGACTCAGTTGCCTGCCTGTGGATCCTGCTCCCTTATTTGGGCTTTCTTATCTGGCCTCAGTGGGAGAGGATATACCTAGTCTTTCAGTGACTTGAGGTACTATGATAGGTTGATACTCAGGGTCCCTTCCCCTACTCAGAGGTGAGGGGGATAAAGGGATGGAAGAAGAGGCTATGTAGGGGGGGACTGAGAGGAAAGGGAGGTTTTGATTGGGATGTAAAGTGAATGGATGATTAGATAGATAGATAGATAGATAGATAGATAGATAGATAGATGAATTTAAAAGGAAGAATACTTAGAGTGTTAAGCAGATCCATTTATCTTGAATCTACTAGTTAAGTATGGAAGTAAATTCATTTTTTCTCTAAAAATTAAGTCCTTCACCCATGTGCTCAGCTTCTTGGGTTTTAGTTAATTCCATTTGCATTTAACTTGAATAAAGAGAAGCTATTAAAATAGAATAAAGAAAAAAATGAAGTTGGGCCAATTGAGAGATTTTAACTCAATGAGAGGCATGGCGCTGAGGGATTGGGAGTAATGGTCTCCTTTGCATTTCAGCCTCTCTGAGGCAAGCTGCTTCTTCCCTTTGCACCCTCATCATGAGTTAAGGTCCACTGACATTGGACTGAAACTTCTACAAACAAACTTTCCTTCTTGTAAGTTGATTGTCACTGGTATATTATTATAGTGATGGCAAGTTAACTAATAGGACATGTGACTATAGAAATAGAGTTCTGTTCTAGCTTTGTTCTTTTGCTATGACAAACAGTATGACAAAGGGCCAGGACATATTCCTTTGCAAAAAAAAAGCATTAAATGACAGAGGTGCCAGGTTGGGGACACATGCCAGTTGTATATAACTTGCCCACCTTACCACCCCCAGGACTACATACACATATAATAAAAGATGAAGAAAACAGTAAGAGAAGATAAAATGGTGGTAGGAACAAATTAAAGGAAGGAAAGAGGAGAGAGGAGGAGAAGGAAAGAGGGAGAGAGAGGAGATAGAGAGAGGAGAAAGAAGGAGAGAGAAAATATGACTTAGAACACACAATAAATATGGCCTACCCTGCCATGCAGGCAGCTTGCTGAGGAAAGATTAAGCATTGGATTTGTAGCCAGGTAGGCTGTGTCCTAATCCTGACTTAGTAACTTATTGGCTTTGTGCTTCTGAGTCTTTGGTAGCCTACTTTAGTATACACCAAAACGATACAATAATACACATCTCAGAACGTTCATTAAGAGGGTTAAACGAGATGGTATCTGTCAAGTGCTGAAAGCCACAGACTGCAAATACAGTGAGCACTCAGTCAATTCTATCTACCATTATTAATTTTGTAGCTAGATAATAACATCTCCTTAACTGTAGAGGCTTACAATTTGTAAAGAAATCTGCTCAGAGCCTGAGTTAATTTAAAATAAATTTGATTGGCTATTAGCCCTAAACATAGCCTTTGTCACGCCCTGACTAATTCCCTTGACAACTAGTTACCCAGAAGACTAATAATACTTATGAGTACTCAGGTAGCTTCTTAAGCTTTATTAATTAAATGTGCTCTTTGAAAATTTCATCCATATTCATAATGCATACGGACCCACTTCACCTTCCTTTTGTCTCCTCTTCCCTCCATGTACTGAGTTTAATGAAGGACATCTGTGTGACCATGACTGAGCTCTCCACCGGAGCCTGGTGGGATCAGAAGTGGACTCTTTCCTCTCAGGTGCTTCAGTAATTTAAAGATAAAGACAGTGAATGTTTCCTATAATTTGTAGTGTACAGAATTTTCCCATATGTGCAGAATCACTCCCTTTGTTATGTAAGCTATTCTCAGCAACCTCATTTAAGAGTGCATTGCCGGTGGCTAAAGGCAATGGGTATAGTTGGCATGTCACTCTTGCGTGCAGACTGCTATGTTCTTAAAACAAGTCGTCTGACTGACGGCTTACTCACTGAACATGAACTGCTCTGGTCCTTTCACTTACATGAAGAATAGACTTAGATACAGGAATCCATTTCTGCTGGTTAACTATGACTTCTACTCATTAGATTTAAAAGTTTCTGCATGTTTGAGTGATTAATGAAGAAGCAAGCACACGTAATCCAAGGAAATTATGTATTCAAGGAAATCTGAGTGCTTTTATTTTTAAATGTAGAGCTTTCTAAACACAACTATCATCTTCATTCAGGTTTAGGTTTCCATGCAGTTTGTTTTCATTTTTAAAAGTAATATATTTATCTATTTATTTTAGTACTATGCTATTTCTCCACTGAACCCAGTTTGGGCTTTGCTTTCCACTGCTGCAGGGTTGGTAATGGCTCTCACAGCAGGGAACTAACACAGGGACCATTTCACAGGAAGGCAGCCACTGAAGTGAGCTATTTCCAGTTCAAGGGAATCTGAAAGAGCTTTAGATAGCACAAGCTGTATTTCCCCAAGGGAGGGGGAGGGGGGCTACTTAGGGCAGTAATGTCTGTCTTAAAGAAAATTTAGTGAACATTTGGCAGTGATCAAAACCTTTGGCCTCAACAGGCCAAGAGTAATATCCAGAAAAAAAGCTGAGTCTGACATAAAGTCACTTCAAAGCAGGTGCTCTAGATAGAAGCCGCTTCTTGCAGCCCCAGCACATTCTTGTACACCAGTTTTCAAAAATCCCAATCTCAGGATCCCTTACACCTAAAATAAGGAAGCCTAAAATGTTCTCTGTATGTGCGCTATACTTGTCAGCATTTGTACTGCTAGAAATGACACGTTCCAGACTTAAACCAGATGCTATGAAATTACTATTAGGAAACATGGGAGGCACTTGATGACCCTCATCTGAGAAACACATTCTCTGGATGGGGAACTCAGAAGCACAGAGAAGAAAGCCACAGATACACAGATAGGATGATATCAGTGCAAAATGCATCTGCACTGCTGAGAACAGAACCACGGGATGAGAAAAGCATTTGCAAACTGGATCTGACAAAGAATAATATCCAAAGCGCACAAGAAGTCCAAACATCAAATGATGAAAATAGAAACAAGCAAAACAGACGTTGACTCCACAAGCAGTGAGTCTTCATCCTTTAACTTTGAAGGCATTTGATAGTCCTTTTCTGACAATAACTTGACTTTAACACTAGACAGTTGCCTGCAATTCAATATTCTCACATTGTCACTGTGACAAACATATATTTACTTTTCATTATCTTTAAAACTAGAAGTTAACTACCAGGTTTTTATATTTCATTGGATTTGCGGTTTTAATTTCTTGGACCTCGCTCCACACAGTGTTTATTTTACCTCTGGATGGAGAAAAAAAAATTAGTGAGAGACAAATTGCTAGAAAAACACCTCTTAACACTTCTTTGCCTGTTTATGGATTTTTGGAAAAACCTGCTGTGGTAAGAAGTTTCTCTGATAAAGTTTTACCAGAGTACTAATCATATATTTAAACTTGCATATTTATAAAACAATTTGGAAGTTTGTCTGTTTAGCAAGACAACAGTAGTAGATTCGCTGGTAGGGTCTGTGACATTCACAGTCACAGATTCTTGACCAAGTTTGCAGAATTAGACATGAGTTCTTTTCATGAAGTTAGCCTCAAATCCACCCAAAAAGTGACTGGTTACCTATGTCACAGTCATGCCACCATTACAATAGAAAACATATATTGTCTGCTAATCTTTCATCATAGATGAGAGAGGGGCCCACAAGTCCTCACTTCTCCCAGTGAGGATAATAGCAATTAATGGTTGTAGGGGTGGGGTTAACAGTTTCTTCAGTGGTGTGGCCACAAATACATGGCACTTGCTCCTCTGAATAACCTCTTACCCAAATTCAGTGGGCCACATACAGAAGACTTGTGAAGAAGTGTGCCAGCAAGAGTTGGGGAGGGGGGTATGAGGGCAGGGAACAGGGATTGTCTTAGTGAGCGTTTCTATTCCTATGGTGAAACAACATGACCAAAAGCAACTTGGGGAGGAAAGGGTTTACTTCACTTACACATCAGGGTAACAGTCCATCACTGTGGGAAGTCATGGCAAAAACTTAAACAGAACAGAAACCTGGAAGTAAGATCTGATGGAAAAACTATGGAGGAGTGCTTCACACTGGCTTATTCTCTGTGGCTTGCTCAGCCTGCTTTCTTATAGCATCCAGGACCACCAGCCTATGGGTGTCATGACCCATAGTGGGTTGGGCCCTCCTATATCTGAAATTAAAAAATAATTTCCTACAGGCTTGCCTACGGCGAGATATTTTGGAGACAATATCTCAATTGAGGTTTTCTCCCCTCAGATGATTGCAGTTTGTGTCAAGTTAACATAAAACTACCAACATGGAGATGAAAGTGACTAAAATTCATTATGTAAATGTAGGACATTCTTAGTGAATAACTTTTAAAGAAAAGAAAAGCCTCAGTCTTGTGTCTCTTATGCAATGTCTTTTTGCTCCCTCTTCCCCCTTTTTAGAGCAGTCTAGCTGATTATACAATTAAAAGCCATCAGTCATTTTTCCTTATGACTTTAACACTATTCTCTCTTAATTTGGGACATATCTGCTCTATGCTATGAAGTCTACTGGATCATTATGTGGTGTTATAAGAAAGAAGGCTCTGAGGTCCCCTGCTGTAGAAAGATAGAAGATAGCTGCTCTGAGTCAGAGAGACAGAGAATGAAAAAGCCTACTCCTTGGGGCAGAGATTGATTGAACTGTGAATTTATAAAATGGGGATTATTTGCTTTTAGGAAAGATTTATATTCAGATTCTGTCCAAATTACCATGTGATAAGTCACGTGGTTATTTGGTGTCCCATTTATTGTCAAATGCTCAATTTCCAATAAGGTCCAACAGCAGGCCAAGAGCTGTTTTTCAATGGAGAATAGTTGTCTGCAGATGATTATAGAGCTTTGCTTCAAAATCTCAAAGGTCTCTTCTGTGATTCACCTATAGGGGCCTGCCAAAGGGTCCAAACAGCATCTTTGTCTGCCACTGACACATCAGGTACCCTTATGAATCACATGGCACAAGTGGTAGAGCAGCCTGTACAGCAGCCTGAATCTGTTGAAGAGCCTTCCGCTGTTCCAGGCCCCTTCAACATAGCTAGCAGCTTTACAAGTTACTTGGTATATGGGTAGCCTGAATAACACACCCAAGTGAGGACTGCTGTCTCCAGAATCCAATTAGAAGCACTAAAAATTGTGCTTCTTTCTTAGTAGCGGAAGGGACCATTTTCAAACATGTCCCTTGCTTCTTAGAAGGAATATCTCTGCATGCCCCATACCACTGGCATCCTAAGAATTTCACTGAGGAAGATTGTCCTTGAATTTTGATTTATTTCCCATCCTCTGATACATGTATGTGTTACCAATGAGTCCAAAGTGGTTGCTATCTCCTGCTCACTTGATCCAATCAGCATAATATCATATATACGGTGGACCAATGTGATGTTTTGTGGAAGAAACAGACGATCAAGATCCCTTCTAACTAAGTTATGACAAAGGTCAGGAAGGAGAGTTATATCCTTGAGGCAAAACTGGAAAGATATACTGCTAGCCATGCCAACTGAAAGCAAATTGCTCCAGGTGATCCTTATGGACAGGTACTGAAGAAAAAAAAAAAGGCATTTGCTAGATCAGTAGCTGCATACCAAGTACCAGGAAATGTTTTAATTCATTCAAGTAATGGAACTATATCCAGTACAGCAGCAGTAATTGGAGTTACCACCTGATTTAGTTTTCAATAGTCAACTATCATTCTCCATGATCCATCTGTCTTCTGCACTGGCCAAATAGAAGAGTTAATGTAGTAGGAAGATAAAGGACTGTATCTTTTAAGTCCTTGATGGTGGCGCTAATTTCTGAAATTCCTCCAGGGATATAATACTGTTTTTGATTCCCTATTTTATTTGGCTGAGGGAACTCAAAGCCTTCCACTTAGTCATCCCAACCATGACAGCCCTCACACCACAGGTCAGTGAACCAGTATGAGGATTTTGCCAATTTCTAACAATATCTATCCCAATTATAAAATCTGGAACTGGAGAGATGACAACAGGATAAGTTTGGGGACCTGTTGGACCTACTGCGAGTTGGATATCAGCCAAAAATCCATTAATCACCTGATCTTTATAATCCCCTACCTTAATTGGTGGTCTACAATGTTTCTTGGGATCTCCTGGAATCAGTATTAATTCAGAACCAAAAACCAATAAAAACTCCAGAAAGTCTGGTTATTTCCTTTCTCCTAGTATGCAGTTACCCTTGTAAAAGGCCATGAGTCCTTCTGGGGAAAAACTGGAGAAAGGCTAACAGCAAACATTTTAGGTGTTTATCAAGGTACTTCCTCAGGGCAACCTGGCCACCCCTCCATTCAAGTATTTCTGGGTCTGTAAACTGGCTCAAGCCTGGAAATTGATTTCACTGGCCAAGATTGCCTTTTGCCTGATCCAAAGTTACTTTTCTTTCTTTCTTTTTTTTTTTTAAGAAGTTTTCTGTTTATGCAGATCAAATAGAAATGCAATAGGCTTCTTATCTATTTCATGCCTGGAAACACTGTGACTGATTAGCCTGTACCAAAGGTCCATATGAGTCATGCCATTATAATATATCCTCCACCTTTGCTGGCCATTATGGGTTAGGTCATTATGAACGTTGTTTTGTCTATGCTGCCCATTATAATAACTATGATCACCTTAATTCTGCCAATTTAGTCCTGCCACCTGGCCCCTGCTACTTTGTGGCTCAATTATGCCCATTGCATTTAATTCATCCAGTTGAGCAGCACCATCTTCAACTCTAAGGGTCTGGCAAAGGAAAAGGGCAATTTCAAATGTGCGGTGTCCCTCTCACGATTTTTGTGTCCTATAGGATTTGTGAAGGGCATGCCTTCTGGGTCTTCCTGTTGTAGAGAATTAGGTTTTATACAACATGCCCAATGTAGCATTGCAATTTCCCTGAGCCTTAAAATCCCTTCATCAATACGAAGCCAAGAAATACCAGGGTTCTCCAACGCCTTTTTAGTAGCCCACCTTTGATAAATGTTTTAGCCAACCATTCAAACAAACATTTGACACTTTTCTTTAAAAAAAAAAAAAAAAAACTTTATTTATTTACATTCCAGTCATTGCTTCCCCTCAGTCCCTTCTCCCACAGTTCCTCATCCCATTCCTCTTCCTTCTTGTCTCTGAAAGGGTGCTTCCTCCCACCCCACCAATCAGGCCTCCTCCTTCCTTGGTGCCTCAAGTGCATCTTCTCCCACTGAGGCCAAACCAGACAGACTTCTGCTACATATGTTCAAAGGGCCTCATACCAGCCCGTGTATACTCCTGGTTGATGGCTCTGTCTCTGGGAGATCCCTGGGGTCTGGATTAATTGAGACTGTAAGTCTTTCTATGGGGTCGCTCTTACTTTCAGCTTCTTCAATCCTTCCCCTAATTTATTTCTTTCTTCAGGGATTTGAAGTTTTTGTCACATACATCTTTCACTTGCTTGAAAAGAGTTACACCAAGATATTTTATACTATTTATGACTATTTTAAATGGTGTTGTTTTCCTAATTTCTTTCTCAGCCTATTTACCCTTTGTGTAGAGGAAGACTACTGATTTGTTTGAATTAATTTTATACCCTGCCACTTTGCTAAAGTTGTTATCAGCTGTAGGAGTTCTCTGGTGCAATTTTGGGGATTGCTTATGTACAATATTATATCATCTGCACAGAGTGATACTTTGGCATCTACCTTTCCAATTTGTATTTCTTTGATATCCTTTTCTTGTTAATTGCTCTAGCTAGAACTTTAAGTACTATATTGAATAGATAGGGAAAGAGTGGGCAACCTTGTCTTGTCCCAGGTTTTAGTGGGATTGCTTTTAGTTTCTTTCCATGCAATTTGATGTTGGTGGTTGGTTTGCTATATATTGCTTTTTTTATGTTTATGTATGTGCCATGAATTCTTGATCTCTCCAAGACATTTAACAAGAAGGAGTGTTGTTTTTTGTAGAAGCCTTTTTCAGCATCTAATAATATGATTATGTGGGTTTTTTTTTCCTTGAGCTTGTTTATATAGTGTATTACGCTGATGGATTTTTATACATTGAACCATCCCTACATTCCTGGGATTGTGGTGAATGACATGTTCTTGGATTCAGTTTTTTTTTAGTATATGTGCTGCCAAAGCGAGCACTTGGATTCAGTTTTTTATTGAGTATTTTTCATCAATATTCATAAATGAGATTTGATTGAAGTTCTCTTTGTTGGGTCTTTGTGTGATTAGGTTTTATATTTATATTTATGTTTTATATTGTTTGTGACTATTGTGAAGGGTTTTGTTTCCCTAATTTCTTTCTCAGCCCGTTTATTCTTTGTGTAGAGAAAGGCCTTTGATTTGTTTGGGTTAATTTTATATCCAGCTACTGCACTGAAGCTGTTTATCAGGTTTAGCGGTTCTCTGGTGGAATTTTTAGGGTCACTTATATATACTATCAAATCATCTGCAAATAGTGATTTTTTACTTCTTCCTTTCCAATTTGAATCCCCTTGCTCTCCGTGATCTCTTTCTTAACTTGTCCAACTCTAGGGTTGCTCCCTTTTAAAAATTTTTTCTACTTCCATTTTTAGTCTTATTTTAAGTTTCTTTTTTTATTTTATTTAATCATTTTTACAACCCAGATTTTATCCCCCTCCTGGTCTACCCTCTGACTGTTCCATATTCCATACCTTCTCCTGCTCCCCTAGCCCCCTTCTCCCATCTCCATGAGGATTCCCTACCCTCCAACCTCCACACCACCAGACCTCCCAACTCCCTGGGGCCACCAGTCTCTTGGGGGATAGGTGCATCTTCTCTGACTGAGTCCAGACCTGGCAGTCCTCTGGTGTATATGTGCATATGTGTTTGGGGCCTCATATCAGCTGTTGTTGGCAGCCCAGTGTCTGAGAGATCTCAGGGATCCAGATTAGTTGAGACTGCTGGTCCTCCTACCAAGTCACCCTCCTCCTCAGCTTCTTCCAGCTTTTCCCTAATTCAACCACAGGGGTAAGCAACTTCTGTCTATTGGTTGAGTATAAATATCTGCATCTGACTCTTTCAACTCCTTGTTGGGTCTTTTGGAGGGCAGTACATTTTTAGTTTTTGAACCATTTTGTCCAATTCCTTCATCTGCTTGATTGGATTGTATTTTCCTGTATTTCTTTAAGGAATTTGTTTCTTCTTTAATGGCTTCTACCTGTTTGCCCGTGTTTTCCTGTATTTCTTTAAGGGAGTTCTTCATACCTCTGAAAAGGCCTCTATCATATTCATGAGATGGAATTTTAGGTCATTATCATGTTTTTCATGCATGTAGCCAGGGCTTACTGTGGTGGGAGAACTGTGTCCTGATGGTGTGAAATTGCAACTTGACACAGCTGGGTTATCACAGAGAAAGGAGCTTCAGTTGGGGAAATGCCTCCATGAGATCTAGCTGTGAGGCATTTTCTCAATTAGTCATCAAGGGCCCCTTGTGGGTGGGACCATCTCTGGGCTGGCAGTCTTGGGTTCTATAAGAGAGCAGGCTGAGCAGGCCAGGGGAAGCAAGCAAGTGAAGAACATCTCTCCATGGCTTCTGCATCAGCTCCTGCTTCCTGACCTGCTTGAGTTCCAGTCCTGACTTCCTTGGTGATGAACAGCTGTATGGAAGTATAAGCCGAATAAACCCTTTCTTCCCCAACTTGCTTCTTGGTCATGATGTTATGTCCAGGAATAGAAACCCTGACTAAGACAAATGCTATCTCGAAAATTCCCTGGCAAATACAGAAGTGGATGCTCATAGTCATCTATAGGATGGAACACAGGGCCCCCAAAGGGAGGAGCTAGAGAAAGTACCCAAGGAGCTGAAGGGGACTGCAACCCTATAAGAGGAACAACAATATGAACTAACCAGAACCCTCCAGAGCTCGTGTCTCTAGCTGCATATGTAGCAGAAGGTGGCCTAGTCAGCCACCATCAGGAAGAGAGGCCCCTTGGTATTGCAAACTTTATATGCCCCAATACAGGGGAAAGCCAGGGCCAAAAAGTGGGAGTTGGTGGGTAGGGGAGCAGGGCGGGGGAGGGTATAGGGAACCTTCAGGATAGCATGAAAGCATTCTTAAGCATACAGAGATCATTAAAATGAGAAAATATGTGTCACAATACTCACTTTTAGTAGTTTTGTTTGTGTTTCCTTACTACAGTAGGCTGGTGTAAGCTGGTGGATTCTAGTCTCACCCAGAGTCACTGATATAAAAAAAAATCTGGTGATTCTCTATGAGGATTCAGGTGATATTATAGAGCAAGAACTAATGTGTGCCCTCCATCTAGAGTATATCCTTTACATTGCTTACTCAGACATAGTAAAGTAAAATAAGATTAACCTTTAAGCACTTAGGAATTTCCTGTAGTATATATGACCTCCTTCAGAAGACTACACACCACAGACCATGGGCTTTTCCCTGGGTAAAACCATGGAGATGTAAAGTGGCCAAGAAGTGGAAATGGGGTTCAAAATTTTTCTTGTATGAATACTTAGTTCACTAGTAGATAAATCTCAGTGTACAAGTTTCAACCAATTATGTTAGTTACTTCTCTGCCACTTCAGCCTGAGTCAGAGGGACTAGAAGCACTTCCTCATGTCCCCTTAAGGGGAGAAAGAATAAAACCCATTAGCCCTCAACCTCATTACATGCCAGGACAGAAGCTTAAGAAAGAAGCAGAGATGCTTTCCTGACAGGCTTCTAAATAAATACCTGTGCCTCTGATAGAACTACGCATCTTGAAGAAACAATGTTCAAATCCTATGTTGACTTCCTTCTCTAGAACTCAAGGCAACCTCTGTAAACCATTCTGACGGTAATTTGCACATTGTGCTTACATCTTCTCTGGGCCTGGAGATAAAGACAAGGGGTAGAGCATCTGCTTAGGGTGTGCAGGGCTTTGGATGGTGCCCAAGAACCACAGGAGACAATCAACTCAACTTTCCCAGTTTTTGGAGGCTATGCACACTAACACACTTACCTTGGTAAAAAGTGTTATCTTTAAGAGAGCTGTTAGTATGAACAAATGCCTGAAAGCCTCCATTCCAACGTTTTAAACAGCTCACAAAGGTCTTCAGTTTATGTGCATAACCTTGCCTTGTGTGCTGTAAAGTCACTGTGCATCATGAAACAGCTCTTGCTGAGTGCTTTAATCCCTTGCATTTGCCTTTTTGTCCAGCATACTGCTCTCATTACCTATAGCATAGTGTATGTACACACTATATACATAGGAATTTACATGAAGATATATACATATATACAGTTCAGTGATAAGTGATAGATAATAAATAATATAGACATGTGATAGATAGATAGATAGATAGATAGATAGATAGATAGATAGATAGATAGATAATACATAGATTTTGATGGATGATAGATTGATAGATAATACATAGATTTTGATGGATGATAGATTGGTGATATTGGAAACACTCCTGCCACAAAACAAATAACCACAGAATTTTCATTTTTCATTTCACAAACTTTTCATTAAAATATAAAATCTGGCACACACTTGCTTTTTCTGGGTATGATTATGAATTCTGGAGTTTTAGTTTTTGTTGTTGCTACTACTGATGTTGCTTTTTTTTTATTTTGAGGGAGTTTATTTTTGTTTCTGTTTTGAGACAGGATTTCATGTAACCCAAGCTAGCTCTATACTTGCTGTATCCAAGGCTGGCCTTGAATCTCTTGTATCTACCTAACAAATGCTGGGATTGTTGGTATATTCTACTATATATGGCCATGGACTGCTACTTTATTTTTTTAGTTGTTTTTCACCTTGGTGCAGTAATTTGTCAAGACCTAAGTTTGCGGCCTCTTGATTGCAGTGTTTGTATATTGTCTTCAGTGTACCTGAAATTACTGTAGTTCTATATTTCTAAATTATAGGTCTAGATTACTTACCAAACTATGATCAGAAAACATCAAGCATTCTGATTACCCTCTTTGCAAAGGAACAAAATATCCTAGCATTAACGTTTTCATTCCCCTAAGTTGTTCAGCATAGAGTGAGCAGTGTTCTGGAATGTACTGGGACAACTAAGATTTAAATAAACGTTCTGTAACACACAGCAGACTGGCCAAACACTTCCCAAGAAAACAGCACCATTGGGTTTGCTTGGAAGACTGAGAAAGTAAATGCACACAGCAGATGGTCTTTGCAGCAAACGGTACCATTTACCCAGGTTCTGCATATATCTCCCTAGATCCACTACCTCTGTGACCTGAAGCACGCCCAACATGTCACTTGATGTGGCCAACGGGTAAATTAGATGGAAATGAAATTGTGCCAATTCCATTAAAAAACTTTAAAGTATCTTGTAGGTTTCTATTTGCTGCGGGGATTCCATTGTCTCTAGAAGTCCATGTCTGGGCTTCCCTGTTGTTTAATCAAGTTGCTCCTAGAAGTCAGCCTATATCACCTGAGTCTAAGCCAACCTACAGACATATGAGATAACCTAATGAAGATACCAACACTAATAGCAGAGGCCAGTCTAGCTCAGTAGACTCCCAGGTGGTCCATAGGCATAGGAAAAAATATGACTTATCATTTTAGGCAATTGGGGTTTTGAGATTATTATACCAACTGATACATTCTAAGTAACAAAATCTGAAACTTTAGGCATACCTACTTCAATTTCTAAGTTTACATAAATTAAACAATGGGGAAGTTTGTTTATAAAAGGTAATTTCTTAACTCCTCTCAAAACTAAAGCTGTCAGAGAAAAGCAAAATATAAGACAAATGTGTGGTGGAGTTATAAGTCATATTATATTATGTTGTTTATTGTATTTAATTATTTTAAGGGATGTATCATAACACATGTGTGGCGGTCAGGGGATATTTATGTGAAAACTGGTCTGTCCTTCTATTATATGAATTCCAGAGATTGAAGTAGGCTTCTCAGACTTACCAGCATATCAAATGCCTTTACCTATCTTGCCAACTTACCAGCCATTTCCTTAGTATTTTAAAGGCAGGTGATATATATGAGAGCACCAAACTCTAAGAGCTAGACAGAAATTAAGAGAAGCATAAACCAAGATATAATTACAATGGCTTAATCATGCAGTATCATTCAGCAAGTACATCCTTGCACGTGAAAAATTTACAAGCTACCAGTGCCCTTGTCCCATCACACAAAGCTGAAAGGAAGACCTAGTCCCATTTCAACAACTATCAGATAGAATATCAAACTGAAGAGATTCCCCTATCTCTGAACTGTGTAACCCAATCAAACTTTGTAGAAGGTAAAGGCATCAGAAACCGTGGTAGTGATTGGACAGTTACTTTTAGGAAGTGCTATTGTTTTAGATCTACAATGTCACCCATGGGTATTGATAATGAATGGACATCCCCTGCTAGGGATAATTTTTGGGAAACTGTGGAACCTTGGGAGGTGAGCCCTAGCAAAACGAACTAGGTCAGAAGAGGCAGACCTTTGAAAGTGATACCTCACCCCTGGTTCCTGTCTTTTCTGGCCAATACACACTTCTGCTGACATAATAAGAGCTCCACTGTGTTTCATAGTATGATAGACAGGAACCCTCCAAGCTGAAAAACAAAGATAAATCTTAGCCTCAAAGTTCTGCCAAGTTCTGAAGTTAGCCTAGTAGAAGAGGATTTTTCAAATGTTTTCTTAAACATATTTAGTGTGTGAGTATGTATGTATGCATGTACACATGTATATGTACCATGGCATGTACATAGAGGTCACTATATAGCTTTCAAGGGTCAGTTTCTCATTCATCTTGAGGACCCAGGAAATTAATTTCAGGTCATCAGACATGGTAGCAGAGGTCTTTACATACACAACCACATCACTAAAAGTTCCATCTTAAAGTGGTCATGATCCAGATAAAGATGAGGTGGTAAAGAGTCATCATGTTTTCCCTTGGACCGTTTCCACAAGCCACTTGCTAGCATTAATTAACGAGCATGTCCAATTTCTAAAAGTCTTCCAAGTAGAAAGAATCTCATTAGGGCTAAGTATTTGTCCTTTTTTGTCTAAACTGAAATAAACCCATTCCACTGGTATCATGGTAACAAATAGTATAAAAATGTGTATGAAAATTATGTTAATAATATTTGATCTGGTGACAAGGTATCTCCAATTAACAACTGTGTCAAATTAATGAAAACGTGCTATTATCTGTTTGTTTTAAATTAATTATTGTATTCTCAGCTCTATGAGCGAATATTAACAAATTAAATATTTATGGATATAAACTTAAAAGAATAAAATATGAGGCATCTAATTTTCACATGCCAAGTAGCTTAAAATTTCATATTTATTTTTTGAGCTTTTTAAATTTTTTTATTAGATATTTTCTTAATTTACATTTCAAAGGCTTTCCAGAAAGATGCCTATACCCTCCCCCGCCCTGCTCCCCTACTGTACTGGCTAGGTTTGTGTCAACTTGACACAGCTGGGGTTATCACAGAGAAAGGAGTTTCAGTTGGGGAAATGCCTCCATGAGATCTAGCTGTGAGGCATTTTCTCAATTAGTGATCAAGGGCCCCTTGTGGGTGGGACCATCTCTGGGCTGGCAGTCTTGGGTTCTATAAGAGAGCAGGCTGAGCAAGCCAGTAAAGAACATCCCTCCATGGCTTCTGCATCAGCTCCTGCTTG
>LR749923.1:0-239448 GCA_902729485.2 Mus minutoides
CCACATGGTGGCTCACAACCATCCGTAACGAGATCTGGCTCCCTCTTCTGGAGTGTCTGAGGACAGCTACAGTGTAACTTACATAAAAAAAAAAAAAAAAATCTTTAAAAAAAAAAAAAAAAACTGGACCATGATGTCACATGAACAATGCCCATATATAAACCTTTTACAGAGCCCGAGTCAGATAAAAAGAAGTCTGTGTATTTGTTACCAAGGTTTGTCACACACATGTAGAGAAGTTATGTGTATGACTGCCTGCGGGTGTGTTTGTGTACCATGTACATGCCTGGAGCCCTCAGAGGCCAGAAGAGGGCGTTAAGATCCCCCCCCCCCCAGGAACCGGAGCTGGAGCTACAGATGGCTGTGAGCTACCATGTGGGTGCTGGGAATTAAACCCAGGTCCTCTGCAAGAACAGCCTGTGCTCTTAACCACTGAGACCAAAGCCACAGCTTTGACTTATGTGATTGTTTTGTTTGGCATTTTTCTGAGATAGCATCTTACTACGGAGCCCGGGCTGAACGTGAACTTAGGAGCCTCTTGCTTTTGTCCTGGAATTAATTAATACTATCTGGTGACCCTAAACTGTCAGTGTCATTTTAGAAAGACACTAAACACAACTCCAAAATCTAGACTAGCTGGCTCAAAGTAAATAAGGGAACGAAGAAAATGGAAAAGGACAGAAATTCCAGGTCACCAAGTCTGCTTTCCTGCATCTCTGGTAGCTATTCTTCACACCATGAGTTTCCCAGATGCCGGAGCACCGTGACCTGTGAGTCATACAACCTAAGGATAACTGGGTCCCGAAACGTCAAATTGGACAGAGTCTGCCTGGGGAATGCTTGCTTGACTCAAAAAGACCTTATGCTCACTCAGAACTAGGCAATCTCATAAGAATTCCCCAGCAAAGGCCAGCCACAGTGCCCAACTCCAGGAGGGGGAATTTCTGGGGACAGGATGTGTTTATCACAACAGCAAATGGTTGCACACCTGGTGAGTTTAAAAAGATGGTTTCGCAAGACGTGCCCATAGAATTGTACGCACAGCATTTGACCAGAAATCCTTTCCCGGCCTCACTCATATTTAGAGTACTGCTCGACACCCACTGTCCAAACACTTTTCTGTTAGCCTTTTTATTCCAAACTCCTTCTGGGATTTCCTCGGTGCAACTGAAAGAAAAAAAAAATGGTGGAAAGGGATGTTAGATGGGCGGGGTCATGGTAGGACAGGACGTCGGGGTTTCTACAGATGGTTTCCAAAGAAAACAAGCTGTGGCTGTAGGGTAAGCATTTTCAATGTCATTCTTAAGCTGTATCCATGACAACAGGTGATAGAATCTTGTTCCTTATTCTCACTTTTTTTTTTTTTTTTTTTTTTTTTTTTTTTTTTTTTTTGGTTTTTTTCGAGACAGGGTTTCTCTGTATAGCCCTGGCTGTCCTGGAACTCACTTGGTAGACCAGGCTGGTCTCGAACTCAGAAATCCGCTTGCCTCTGCCTCCCAAGTGCTGGGATTAAAGGCGTGCTCCACCACGCCCAGCACTATTCTCACTTTTCTTCTTCCTTTCATTTTCGTTCTCCTTTCCCTCGCCCCTCTGTCCCTCCCTCCTTCCTTCCCTTCCTTCCTTTTTTTTCCTTCTTGTTTTTTTGGAATAGGGCCTCACTGTGTACCCCGAGACTGGCCTCAAACTCTAAGATCCTCCTGCCTCAGCCTCCCAAGCGCTGGGATTACAGGCGTGCGCCACCCTGTCCAGCTTGGCTCATCCATTTCAAGAGACGTCAAGGTCCTCATTACTTGGGAGACTTGTCCGAACACTTCTTCCAGGTCCAAGAGGGTAACGGGTAGCCATCAGAGGAACAGGACGCCTGGCTGGCTGAGGCGTTTGCTAGTACTTGAGGTTTCTCTGTAGAAAGTAACATGCAGTAAGCTCATGGAAGATAGATCTTTCCAGAATCAGTTCAGAGCTAATTTCAACTTAGGCTGCCTCTTTACCCCAGGTGCCGTGTGCCCCTGGAGCGACCCCTTATTTAGGATGCTCAAAGTTTGTTTGGTCCCTTCCTCCTCTGTCACAAAACCTTCTTTTTTTTTTTTTTTTTTTAAAGATTTATTTTATTTTATTATATGTAAGTACACTGTAGCTGTCCTTAGACACTCCAGAAGAGGGAGCCAGATCTCGTTACGGATGGTTGTGAGCCACCATGTGGTTGCTGGGATTTGAACTTATCACCTTCGGAAGAGCAGTCGGGTGCTCTTACCCACTGAGCCATCTCACCAGCCCCCACAAAACCTTCTTGACTGGTGGAGGCAACACCTCTGTGACCTCCTCGAGGGAGCTGAAGTGTAGAACCTCCATCTATCTGCAAACATCAATGTAACACTTAGCTTTAAAAATACCACCCAGAGGACCCGGGTTCAATTCCCAGCATCGACATGGCAGCTCACAACTGTCTGTAACTCCAATGTCTGGCATCCTCACACAGAAATACACATGGGTAAAACACTAATGCAGGTAAAAGAAAAAAAAAATCTGCAAAAACCCTAATGAAATATATTGTCTTTTTCTTACTTTTGCATAGACCAAAATGAAAATCATTAAAAGAAATAAATAGCAGGTGACTGTACAGCCTTTCCTTAGTGTTCCTTTCATAGCGCCAAGGCAGTAAGTCACAGCACCTCGGAAATGAAACATGTACTAGCTCAGAGAACAAATATAGAAAGGGACATATATTACTATAGCCAACACACAGGAAGCATGGAGCTTACAAAAGCAGTTTCAGAGGCTGGAGAGATGGCTTAGAGGTTAAGATCACTGGTTGTGGTTGCAGAGAAACTGGGTTCCCAACACCCACATCATGGCTCACAACCATCTGTAACTGGAGTTCCAAGAGGATCAGTCGCCCTCTTGTGGCCTTTGTGGGCACTGCATGCATGTGGGCCAGAGACATACGACCCACAAAACACTCACGCAAATAATCTTAAAAAAAAAAAAAAAAAAAAAAATTAGTTTGATAGCATTTCTTCTAAGCTGTGTTTGGCTCTTCTTGATTAAAAATTAATGGAGGAATAAAATAGACAAAATGAGATTCAACTTACTTCTTATATTCAGCGTGAACATTTTGGTGAACTGGGCGTCATCATTTTCTGCATAGAATATGTACTCTCCTGGCTTGTTCTTATGATCGCAAAATTTAGATATGCTGTTTGAGAAAGAATTAAAGATGAACTCAGCTTGGTGCTTCCAGGAGAGGCTACTGTGAAGAACAGGATATAAAAATTTATAAAACGTACAAATTAGGACTCAGAGGTTAAGAGCACTGACTGCTCTTCCAGAGGTTCAGAGTTCAAATCCCAGCAACCACCTGGTGGCTCACAACCATCTGTAATGGGATCCAATGCCCTCTTCAGGTGTGTCTGAAGACAGCTACAGTGTATTCACACATATAAAATAAATAAATCTTATTTTTAAAAGTACAAATTAATGGGCTTAATTACAGCATTTTCACCCATCATCATTATCTTTGTTCTTATTTTTTCCCCAAACCCGATGCCTTCTGTCACCATAACAGATAGCTGAAATAAGTCAACTTGGAGAGAGAGAAATCTGATTGGAGCACACAGCTTCAACCCACTGTTGGTTGTCCCTGTTGCTCTGGGGCTGGTGAGGGGGTACAACATGGCCAGAGTGCAAGATGTAGCAAAAGACAGGAAGCGGGACATCCCAGAATCCCCTGGCGCAGTCATCCATCCACTGACTTCCCACAAGGCCTTGCCAGACAGAGGCTTGCAGTCACTCCTGGCTCCACACAGCGAGGACGAGTGGTCAGTGCGTGAGGGCCCAGCTATTCTCCTCGGCTTCAAAAAGACCACAACTCAAATGAGCTGTGGAACCCCACAAAAAGAATAGTTAAAGCTTTAAATCAAAGGCGTTCAGCTGCCAAAGAGAGGCAGAGTCGGTATAGAAAGTTCTGTGGATTTCTCAGAGGCAGGGCGGGAGTCCCGTTTGCTACGAGTGCAAAAGGGAGAGACCCAAGGAAAAGCCACCACAATCCTGAGGGCAGGAAGGTCACAGGGCATGGAAGAGAGGTTGGGCTTCCTGACTGAAACAGGAGAAGGTGCTGCAGTGTCTGGACAAAGAGGGCTAAGAGGTAGGATGGGGTTCATTGATTAGGACCCTTAAAAAATGACCTAGAATTCAGAGGTGAAAAGTGGACGTTTTCACTGGACGTTTGAAAACAATATCCATAGCATGTGCAACTTTTAGATCGACCTGATCGTAGTGGGAGACGCTATTGGCGGGAAGTCTAGAGATGGTGGTGACAGTCTAGGAGCCCATGAGTTCATTCAGCTACCAATGGAGACCTGACCGTGAGAAGAATCAAGTCTCCAGCAGCAGATCTGAAGACAGAGTGTTTTCATTATCCTAAAATTCACAGCGTGATGTTTGAAGCAGACACAGTTATGGGAAGTGGGCATGGTGATGCACACCTGAGTCTCAGAGCTTGCGAGGTTGAGGCAGGAAGATCGTAGGTTCGAGGATGGGCTGGGGTACACGAGTAGCTACTGTCTCTAAAGCACATAAAGGGATGGGAAACAGAGCAGATATGCTAGGATGTGGGAAGCGCCATCCCTAGAGAATTAAAGTTGGAATTTGAGGTTTCAGGGAATGTTCCTACAGAGGAAGAATGGGAAAGGCAGGAAAGGACACACAAAAGAGGCACTGAGGTAAACAGAATTGCAGGTGCTGGGGTGCATATGCAGAAAGGCAGCTGCAGGCTCCCAGGTGGCCCCGAGATACACCTGGACAGACAGAGCTTTGAGTCAGGGCTGCCTTCACACCAGTGCTCTAAGTGCCCTTATTTCTCAGTCGGATGCTCCTGGCTAGCTAATGAGATGGAAGTCACTCTTTGCGCCAGCCAAGAGTTTCCAGCCATTGGTCTGCAGGTGAAGCGCATGCTAGAATGCTGGCCTTCCATGTCCACTGCCCTGCGTTCAATCCCCGGGAACACCCAAAGGAAAATAAAATGCTTTCGGCAATTAAAGACTGAGAATTATATACTTTTGTTCCAGTTCTAACCATTTTTCTTTCCTTTCTTTTTCTGCAGGAAGTATGGCTAGGGGAGGAGACAGGGTCTCTTGTAGCCCTGAGTGGCCTAGAATTAGGAGGAGGAGGAATGGGAGAAGGAGGAGGAGGAGGAGGAGGAGGAGGAGGAGTTTTTAGAGACAGGGTTTCTCAATGTAGCCCTGGCTATCCTGGAACTCACTCTGTAAACCAGGCTGTCCTCGAACTCAGTGATCCATTTGTCTTTGCCTTCTAAGTGCTGGGATTAAAGGCACTATGCCCAGTATCTTTTTTAAGAGAGAGAGTCTCAGCCGGGCGTGGTGGCGCACGCCTTTAATCCCAGCACTTAGAAGGCAAAGACAAATGGATCACTGAGTTCGAGGCCAGCCTGGTTTACAAAGTGAGTTCCAGGACAGCCAGGGCTACACAGAGAAACAAACAAAAAAAAAAAAAAAAAAAAAAAGAGAGAGAGAGAGTCTCTGGCATCTCAGACTGGCCTTGAATGTGCTACAAGATGGCTTTGAACTCCTGCTTCTGCCTTCTGAGTGATCTAGTTTTGTGGAAGCAGGGTGAGCCAGGGCTCTGTAGGAGCAAGGCAAGCGCCTTATCACCTGACCTACATCCCTACTCCCCATTTCCTATCCTGGCCTTCTGGTGGAAAAACTGTGGGAGAACCCCAAAGGCCAACCAGGGACTGGGGGGTGGGGGCTTGGGAGGCAGCCGAGGGCACAGGCACATGCCTATGCCTCAAACCGCAGTGCTCTGGAGGCAGAAATGGGAATGTTAAGAGAGAGATCTAGGTCAAGGTCAGTGGTTAAGAGCTCTAGCTGCTCTTCCAGAGGATCCAGGTTCAGTTCCCAGCACCCGCCTGGTGGCTCACAGCTACCCATGACTCCATCAGGGCATCCAATGCCCTCTCTGGCCTCCACGGGCACCGGGTGTGCGCATGGGACTCAGAACACATACATTCAGGCAAACACTAATACACAGAAAATGAAAATATATAAATCCTTAAAAAAGAGAGTCCAAGGCCAATGTGGCTCACATAATGAGCCTAGGCTGTGTCGAACAGAGGGAGAGAAGGAGGAGTCAGAGACAGCGACGGAGACCTGGAGGGGAGAGGAGCTGAGTGACTGACACGTTGGCCGGGGACCATGCTCAGAGTTCCACTCAACTTGGTAGAGAAGCTAATGACCACACAATGGTGTGTGTTGTGTGGAACAAAGCACGGGACTGCATGACGATTTGTCTTTTCTGTCCATGGTACTGTCATCTCCATAGGGTGTGGCTAGCCTTAGACAGAGCCCCTGAGGTATTTTCTCTTCAACAATATCCAGGTAGGATATCGATCACATAACTTGGTGGGACACAGAACCAAATGTCCAGGCAGATTTACCACTCTCTTTTGTCTATCTGACCCTGACAGGCCTCAGACCTGCATTCTTCCTGCTTTTAGCCTCCAGTGTTCTGGAGTGACAGGCCTGTGCCATTACACCTGGCTCTCTCCCATGTGAACGACCCCAGCAGCAACGAGAGGGACCGTCAGGTACCAGGCAGCTCAGAGCCTCCTTTCTTCCAGGTTTTCCCACCTCCCCTTTCCAACTTGGCATCAGGAAATTTGAGTTGCCAGTGACATATCTTGGAGACCGAGACAATACAGTGTCATTACAATTAGGAAGAGGCCCTCTCTACCATCAGGTTACTTTCTCCTTCCTTGTATTTAGCTCCCAGAGGGAGGAGTTGAGAAAGGCCAACCTTGGCTCAGGGGCTCTGGAATCAGCTTATGACTCATAAAGAGTGTTAGATGGAGGGCCAGGTAGGTGGCCATTTCTGTGAATTTGAGGCCAGTCTGATCTATGTCTCCAGTTCCAGGCCAGCCAGTACTGTACAGTGAGACCCTGTTTCACCTTTTAAAATCTTTAACACTATATAGCTATTAAAATTATAACTAAGGGGCTGGAGAGATGGCTCAGCGGTTATTAGCGCTGACTGCACTTCCAGAGATCCTGAGTTCAATTCCCAGCAACCACATGGTGGCTCACAACCATCTGTAATGGGCTCCAAAGTCCTCTGAAGATAGCTACAGTGTACTTATATAAATAAATAAATCTTTTAAAAAATGATAACTAAGATCTAACAATAGAATGATTACATTAAATACACTTATTACATATGTTTAAGACAGTGTCTCACTGTGTGGCTCCAGAAAAGAGCCAGGGCCACGGTTACAGACAGCATGAGTAAAGACTTAGTTGGGTCTCTTGGTATTGCTCTAGAGACAAACATCTTCCCCTTCCTTTTTGTATATACTCAGGCTCACGGCTCCCCTACCCTCAAGCCCTATTCCATTAAAAACGAAAATATCAGCTCTGCCACAGGTCCTGTCCAGGAGCTTCTGTGTGGTCACTCTTGTCCTGAGCAGGCTCCTAGTGGGTCATCCAGACTGCGAACACAGGAGAGAGCCCCTGCTTCACTTTGGAAACACCGAGTGGGAGCCTAGTGGGGACAGAACTGAGACGCGTGGACGACAGGATGAAATATCTCCAGGGAAAAGTTATGTCACGCTCATACTTTTTCTACCACGACACTAATGTGGATTTAGTATTCATCGGTGAGTCTAGATAGTTTGCCCCCAAAGTAAGGATCGAATCTCCTTCAGTCTCTTTTTCAGAAGTAAAGGGCTCCTGCAGCTGGAAACCAGACACAAACACGAAAAGGCGAGCCCCAGGGAGCCTCAGGGTGTGATTTAAGGAAGTAAATTGCAGAAATGAAGCTTTTAAGGTCGGGAAGCCGAGAGACTTCTGGCGCGCGCCACAACCGCATCCACGACCACATCGGGGCTTCTGCAGGAGTCCAGCTACTACACAGATTAAAAAAACAAAACACCAAAAAACCAGCAACCCTCCCACCACATGATCTCAATCCTCTATCATCCCAACTCAGCTCAACAGAACCGCAGAATCTACTAGGGAGCTAAGGATGCCAGCTCCTGGGCTGGAGAGATGGCTCAGAGGTTAAGAGCACTGACTGGTCTTCTGAAGATCCTGAGTTCAAATCCCAACAACCACATGGTGGCTTACATAAAGTAAATCTTTAAAAAAAATTAAAAAGGATGCCAGCTCCTTTGGTGTATTAGCAAATTTGAAACTTTTTACCATCAAAGTTGAATAGAGGTTGAGGTACCTCTTACCTCAACCAGAGCCTACACAGCAGAGAGAAGGTTCATAGAACATGGAGAAACACTGCTCAGTGCATTCTCTGGGAACCTTCAGAGAATCTCATGCCAAGCACTAGGTGCCATGCGTGCTGTACGCAAGACAACACGGGCACAGCTTTCTCCAAGACGCCATGTCCAGGAGTGGCGGTGAGTCCATTTCCTGGTTCACACACACATTTCCTGTATGAGGCACGGGACGGAGCTAGGGAGGTGACAGTGAGGCCATCTTTATGGAGGTTCTAAACTCAGAGCTGAGATGTCACATCTGGGAAGCTGCTCCCAGGTGACTGGAAGTGAAAGGGCCACAGGACAGCTCTAGCTGGGAGGGGACGTGTCTGGGGTTCAGGCTTGTAGGTTGGAGCCCCAGGATGAAATGCAGCTACCCAGTCCAGCAGGGTAGCCCCTGATGCATGACAGACACAGCTCTGTGATACCCCAAGAGGGTCTGCTGTGTGTCACCAGGTCACACAGTGACAATATGCATCCTCTGGGGGAGAAGGAAAATGGTAGTTTCTTACCCACTCACATGGCCCTTTGCTGTATAGTCCAGGCTGGCCTGGAACTCAGAGATGAACCACCTCTGCCCCTGGACCGCTAGGATTAAACGTGTTGCTGCCTCACGACCTTAACATTGGTTAAACCAGATTTAACTCCTCCTTTACCTGAGTCAGGTTCACAATCATCCACAGTAGTCCCTAAGGCTGTGTTAGCTCTCACACGACCACAGAGGGGCTGGCAAGCCAAGCTATCCTGAACATAGGCTCCATGGTCATCGGGTCCTTCCTGTCTGCTCCTTCTGGAACTCAAGTTCTGGATAAGAGCTTATGTGAGCCAGGTGTGGTGGTGGTGCATGCCTCGATGCACTCAGGAAGCAGAGGCAGGAAGATCTCAGGGAGTTTAAGGTCAGTCTGGTCTACATAAGAAGTTCCAGGACAGCCAGTGACACAGAGAGAATAAAAACCTTTCTCAAACTGTCCCCTTCTCCCCACCAAAAAAAAAAAAAAAAAAAAAAAAAAAAAAATTCCAAATAGGGAGCAGAAGAGGTGGCTCAGTATATAAAGCTTGTAGTATAGCAGGAGAATCTGAATTCAGATCCCCACCATGTAAAAGTTGGGTGTAGTAGTAGCCTTAGTGCTTGCTCTGTAGCCTTAGTGCTGGGGTATGGAGGCCACACAGAGACACAGAGATCTGGCTTGAAGGTCAGTCAGTCTAGCCAAAATGGTAAGATCCAAGTTCAATGAGAGTCTGTCTCAAAAATAAATAAATAAATAAATAAAAATTTAAAAAATAGAGAGATGAGTCAGAGGTTAAAAGCACTTGTTTTTGCAGGTGACCTGGGTTTGATTCCTAGGACCCACATGGTGGCTTACAACCACTCATGACTCCATTTCCAAGTGATCTGACACCCCACCAGACACACGTCTATTGATATACATGCAGGCAAACACTCAGAAACATTACATGAAGGATTGTTTTAAAAACAGTGGAGAACAACAGAGAATGTTGATCTGGCCCCTGCACATGGGTGCGTGTGCACGCATGCACACACACACACATATATATACCCCATAAGACATCTCTACCCCCAGGCAAATTTAGAGGTAGAGAGAGAACTCAGGGCTTTAAAGCAAGCATTGCTCTTCCAGAAGACATGAGTTTGATTCCTAGCACCTACATGAGGTGGCTCACAACTGCCTATAACTCTAGTTCCATCCAGGGGATCCATCAATACACATACACACACACACACACACACACACACACACACACACACACTCACACACACACACACTCACACACACACTCAGAAACACACACACACACACACACACGCTTTTTCAAAGGCCAATTATAAATCACCAATGGGAATTTAAAAAAAAAAAAAAAAAAAGCACACTATCATGAAAGAAACTCCAGGAGCAGCATGGAGAGTAGAAAGAGCTCAGCTCTTGTCATAGTGACCAGAGCAATGAGCCACAGACAGCCCCATTTTCTTTTGAAGTCCCCTGCAGATGTGTATATGAAGTAAAGAGAGGGGAAAGCTGAGCACACTCGTTGATCTCTGTACCTCGGCATACCTCAAACAATCATTTAAGCATCGCCTCCGTGTGAAAATTATTAATGAGATATTCTACATTCCTGTTTTGTGTGTTTGTTTGTTTTTTGTCTGCTTGTTGTTGTTGTTGAGACAGCGGTTCTCCATGAGCTGTGCTGCAGATTTGGAGCAGCGGATAAGAACAAAGCCACACTGCCATTGCAGAGAGGGGACTTGAGCTGGGTTCCCAGTACCCACGTGGGACAGCTCACAGCCACTGTAACTCCAACTCCAGGGGAATCCCAAGCCCCTGGCCTCCAGGGACACCGCAGTCACACACACACAGACTGCCACCCACATGCACATGGCTAAAACTAAAATCTGTAAAGGAGAGAAAGAAAGAAAGGAGAGGCACCATAGTTAACAGAAAGCTGGCTTTTGCTTTTCAAAGAAGGAATGAGAATTTCTCCTCCAGAACACTCTTGAATATAGTTGAGCAAACCCCCCAGGAGAATGAGATCCTCTTTTATGACTTATGCTCAGGCTATTTCTGCATTTGTGTTTGAGAACATAAATCAGGACACCTAGGGGAAATATTTTCAGTTGGCAAGGAGGTCCGACTCCCCCATCACTCACGACCACACTTAGCCGCCCGGTACTGTCAGAGCTCAGCATTTAGACAGGAAACCACAGTCTCTTGACAGAAAACTGCCAGGATTCTGTTTTTATGCAGCAGGCTTTAGTCCCGGAAGAGAAGGAAAAGTGGCTCTCCTCACAGGTGCCGTTTGCTTTCAGTCTTCAGTTTTCTGACTCAACAATAAATCAACTCACAGACTCAGGGGGCTGAGTCTATATAGCTCAGGGACAGAGGTGCTTGATACTGGGGGGTGGGGGTCAGGGGGATTGGGGGTAAGCGGTGGAGGGGGGCTGCAAGGATGAGGGGTGGGGAATGGGGAGAGTGTGTGTGTCCTTTCTTGAGGGAGGAGGGCTGTGCTGTGTGTCTCACCTGTACCCATCCTCCAGTCCTCTCTGTTCACAAGGAAACGAGGCTTGAGAGAAGATCCACGTGCATCGGATTCGTGGGTATGCTTTAAACCTGACCGAGAAGCAGAACTTTTCGTATGGGTCAATTTCATACTCTTCTTGCGAGCTGGTAGCGTTTATAAACCCTTTTTCTGTAAAAAGAAAATTTACAAATTAGATATTGATATTAGTATAAGGATAATATATATCTTATATATATATATATATACATATCATAAATATATTATATATGATATATATTCATATGTATATCTATACATCATATATATGTGCATGCACACACACACACACACACACACACATATATATATATATATATATATATATATATATATATATATATACATATATATATATATATACACACACATACATACATACATATATGGTTCTAGCCCCAGCTAACTTGGAATCTCCTTTGTAGACCAGGCTGACCACATAGAGACCTGCCATACATGATTTTTTTTTTTTAATTTGTCAGCTTAATGAAAGAAAGCATAGACAAAGGTGAGCTGTGGTTTGGGCTAGTCCAAAAAAGAAACAGAAGAGGAACTCAGACAGAGCCCATCATCTTTTGTAGACAGGATTTGCATTAGGGATGAGATCTTAGAGCTGGAGAGATGACTCAGAAGCTGAGAGGACGTACTCCTCTTGCTGAGGACCCAGGGACAGGATCCCCATAAGATAATCTCCAGGTACGAGTGAAAGAGCCATGCAGTAGGTGACATGGGCAAGGTTTCCCCGAGAGCCTCTATACTGCTCTGCTTCCTTGGCTTGCTCACTTGACCCTATGTGGCTTCACCTAGATGTGGATGTTACGCTAAACACCTCACCTAGTCACCCAGCATGAGAATAGTTCCCACTGTCAAGACTCACTAAGGACATTCCCAGAACAAGGATTCTTTAGGCACGCGTTTAGTACCAGGTCCTGGGACTCCAAGGATAGATGTGACATCAGGATTGCCCCATCCATAGGCAGTTTACAGTCCATGAAGGACAAAGTCAGATACACAGATGGATTCCCTTGTGATGTGGTCTGAGAAAAGACAGTGACATCTGAGTGTATGTGACTGAACAGGAAAGCTGTTGGGGAACCTCACTATGATGGTAGTAGTCCTCCAAGACCAGATAGTGCCAAATGGGGGACTCCCTTTCCTAGTAGGGTTTCCCTGTCTCTGTCTGGAAAGTATCCTTGAACACGGGTGGCTGGCCTTGTCTGGAAAATGAGCTTGTACAGAGCTCTGTGCAAGGCTGCATAACTCAACATACACATCTTGTTCTGGCTTCCCACCTGCATAATTAAATACTGCTTTATAATCAATCAACCCTTCCTGTCCAAATGATGTTACAACCAGTTAGCCCTTTTAACGCGTACCCCTAAAAAAAAAGTCCTCATATACCCTATGCAATAAAACAATAAAGACTTGCTTCACTGCAGCAGTCTCTAGAGGTCATTCTGCCATACTCAGGGCCATCTGGACCCTACTCTCTGCCTTTGCTCCCTTTGTCCTCTCAGGCTGGTAGCCAACAGCCTCTGAGAAGGAGGGATGGGGCAGGGCACAGAGAGCAAGGCAGAGGGAAGCTTATCTTGACCATGCTATTCTTTTTTTTTTTAAGATTTATTTATTATTATTATACATAAGTATACTGTAGCTGATTTCAGATGTACCAGAAGAGGTCGTCAGATCTCATTATGGGTGGTTGTGAGCCACCATGTGATTGCTGGGAATTGAACTCAGGACCTTCAGAAGAGCAGTCAGTGTTCTTATCCACTCAGCCATCTCTCCAGCTCTGACCATGCTATTCTAATTCAGCCTCTTTTACAATTTTTAGCTAGACAGATGGTTCAACGGTTAGAGCCCTGGATGCTCTTCCAGAGAACTTCAATTAATTCCCAGCACCTTAGGGCGGCTCACAGACACCTGTAACTCCCATCCCAAAGGATCTGACGCTCTTTTTTCTGGCCTCTGTAGGCACCACACACACACTGGGGCACAGGCATGGGTGCAGAAGAACACCCATGCACATAAAATAAACGTAAAAGTTAACTTTTAAAAATTACACTCATGTATTGTGTTTTGGGTGGGACTGTGGTAAAGGCCACATGTAGAGGTCAGAGGACAACCCACAGCAGTCAGTCCTCTCCTACCGGGGTCCCAGGGATGGGACTCGGGCCACCAAGCTTGGCAGCTATGGTCTTTCTTGACTGAACTACCTCACCAACCTTTCTGTTCAGTTTCCTGATGGAAAATTATACTGAAATCTGAATCTAGATTGCCTAGTCCACATTCCACATTGAAAGCAACTAAAGACACATGCAGAGCCAAGCTTGGTGGCGCACACCTTTAATCCCAGCACTGGGGAGGCAGATGCAGGTAGATCTCTGTGAGTTCAAGGCCAACCAGTCTACACAGTGAGTTCCAGGACAGCATTAAAAACAAACAATCAAACCCCAGATTTCGTGAGCGGCCCGTTACCTAGGATGGTCACCAACGCTGACTGGCTGGGGTGCTTTGAGGAAGAGCAGGTGTAATATCCAGTGTCGTTCCTTCCCACGGAAGACACAAAAGCCAAGAGAATCCGGATCATGGTCCTGTTTGTGGAGTAGGTACTCATCTCAAAGTAGCTGCCCTGAGTGTTAATGAAACGAGAGTCTGTATTCCGGGTTTCCTGCCCACGCTGGGAGCTTACAGTAAACACCAAGTTACCTCCTCCAGGGCCTTGTCTTCCAGCTCCCAGGTGAGCCCGAATCCATGGTTCACGTGGATGGCCTTGCACCTGATCCACAAGGGTTCCCCCACTTTCAGGAATAACTGGGGCAGTGTGCTCTGAGGAGCCTGATTTAGATCTAGAAGATAAAAATATCCAAAAGATGACCCCCCAAAAAAAAAAAAAAAAAAAAGCACATCATTTTTAAAACTTTTGCCGGCATCGGTGTCGGCATCCCGGACATCACTAATCAACTCAAACAATGCAGAGCTGAGAAGATCAGGGCCTGGAGAAGGTCTGGAGTCATAAAGCAGAACAAAACTAAAAAAATAACAGAGTAAAACCACTTACTAGAGATGGAATAACCTTTGTAGCAGAAATCCTCCCTTACAGAATCTACAGCGTTACATTGTAAAAGGTATGCCCCCCCCCCCCCCCCGCATCAAGGTGGCTCAGTGGGTGGAGGTGCCTGCTGCCACCAGACTGAATGACCTGAATTTGATCCAGGGGCCCCATATGATGGGAAGAGAACAGATCCCCGTGAGTAGACCCAGAGGTAGACCTCTACATTGTATGCTGTAGCGTGTGTGTGTGTGTGTGTGTGTGTGTGTGTGTGTGTGTGTGTGTGTGTGTATACACACATTAAAGAAATGGAATAAAGTGGTGTAAAAGATCTGGAGTGGAATTCAGTGGCAGAGCACATGCTATGATTCCCTGGGTTTGAGCCCAGCACCTAAGTCAAATAAAATCAAATTGAATCAAATCAAAGTCCTATGAAAGAAGGATTAAAAGCCCAGGCCACCAAGCTTGGCCATACCTGTGTGTTTAATTGCTTTTATTCGGATTTCAGTATAACTTTCCATCATCTTTCTGAAGTGGATGATTATCCACACAGATGCCATCATTGGTCCCTTAGGAACCATCACTAAGGACACGTAGCCGACAGTCCCCCATTACCTATGGTGAACAGCTTGGTGCATTCTCGGCCCAGTGCATTTCTAGCACAGCATCTGATGTCTGTTCCGAACAACTCGTGAAGTACCTTTTCCTCCTTTCTGACAACAGCAGGGCCTTCTTCTTTACAGCTGCAATGATAAGGTAGGTTTCCTTGAGGAAATGCTTCAAAATAGCAGCTAACAGGCTTCCAGCACTGCTCAGGGTAGACCCTGTGCTCAAGGTCACCAGCACTGGGAGACTGGGGTGGGGGGACCCAGCATGTTTAGGGGATGAAGTTACAAAGCATATTTTTAGGGATGGAAGAAAAGAGCAGATGAAAAATTAACTCAACTGTATCCAGCCTGGAATCTGCAGGGACCAGCTAGCTACTCTGTATCTAGGATAATGTTACAGTATTACTTTATTATTTAATACTTTAGATTTTATTTTATTTGGTGACTTTTTTTTTCCATAGACAAGCTATCTACATATAGTTCAGGTTGGCTTTGACCTCACTATGTGGCCCAGGCTGGCTTCAGGCTCGCAGCAATCCTCCTGCCTCAGCATCCTGAGTGCTGGGATTACAAGTGTGTGTCATTACACACAAATGCTTCTCTTTCTTCTTCTTCTTCTTCTTCTTCTTCTTCTTCTTCTTCTTCTTCTTCTTCTTCTTCTTCTTCTTCTCCTTCTCCTTCTCCTCCTCCTCCTCCTCCTCCTCCTCCTCCTCCTCTTCCTCCTCCTTCTTCTTCTTCTTCTTCTTCTTCTTCTTCTTCTTCTTCTTCTTCTTCTTCTTCTTCTTCTTCTTCTTCTTCTTCCTCCTCTTCTCTTCCTCCTCCTCCTCTCTTCTTCTTCTGGTTCTCATTTAAAGGCAGGCCAAAAAGAAAACATGGAAGAACTCAGAAAGAAAATGAGGCAAGAAGCATAGCTGGTCTGCGATGTAGCTCGACATGACTGGCATGTTTTCTTCCAAGTACAGAGGAGGACTGGAGAGTAAAGGAGCAGGTTGAGTTCCCAAAGCAAACTGGAGAGGAAAGCTGAGGTATGACTTCCAAGGAAGACCACCAGACCAGGTAGTATGCACAGAGAGACACCCCTCTTCTGCCTTGCCTGGGCAGGAAACGCCCCCACGAGGCTTTCCTGGAGCATTCTGGGCTTTCTGGGTGGTTGTCATTATTGTCTTTCTCCAGCAAGTCAGGTGTACTTTCCTTTCAAATCTGAAGTCACCATCTTCCTATCACCCCGAAGACCACTGCTGTCACACTCACGTACCCTTCCAACCTTCTCAGTCTATACGCCTATCACATACATCTATAGATGCATACATGTGCACACACATGTGTGGCACACACTCACAGTTGAGGTCACCGGTCTTCTCTCATGAAAGTCAAGGTCACACTAACAGCAATAAGGGAGCAGATATGGTTTGGACTTTCCCTCTCTTTTGCTTTATCCCACTTGGTCTTCAGCAACTATGTAGTGTGGCTGATTTGGCTAGTTCAGGTGGCAGGGCTTCTCACTCCGTGGGAACTCAGCTGTAGCTCAGGCAGAGGCAGAAGGGGCCTTGCACTCTGTGCCCAGCGCCCTGCCTGGCTGGCTCTGTGGCCTGGCATCTCAGCTTGCTCCGTCATCCAGGCAACTCCATTCTTCTTTTAAAAAACCTGTCTGTTTTTGTTTGCATTTTTTCCATCCTCACTCTTGAGATGAACAGAGAGCTTAATTAACTTATCTGAGGACACACAGCTTATTACATAAACAAGAGTCCAAAGGTCTCAGGCTCTGCATTCCAGCTCCTTAACAATTCTATAGATGGCCTCTTGAGAGGAAACATAATGATCACAAATGAAACATTTACTCATAAGAAACTTCCTATCATAAGGAGATCACGGTTCCCCCTACCCCAAGGCTCTGGAATCCAACAACCCCACAGTTCAGTCTTTTTTTTGTAGTGCAATGATTGTGAGTCCCTCAGCTACTTCAATGGCCCTCTTGCCAAAACCCACCCATTTCCCCCCATCATGAAATCCACAGCAGTGATTCTGTTGAAACGAAGAAGGAAACAAAAGTCAAATTTCATATATGGTATGAAGTCAACGACAGTAGAAAACAGCCACCATTCTGCCAGGAATGGTGGTCACGGTCACTGGGAGGCGTGTCTTACCTTTCCTTGTGGGAGCTGCAGAGGACCCACTCCACAGTGGGCTCCGGAACACCCTCGGAGATACAGAGCAGCGCGTCCTGGTTTTCCATCTTCCTAAAGTAAGGTCTTCTTAGCACGTACAGCTGTGTATCTAAGGCACCATAGAACATGACCGTTTCAACATTTCAGATGGTCTCAGCAGCCCCTCAAAACTTCCCACAGCTATTCTATCTCACCACAGCAGAGTCTGGCTCCTCCCCAGCCTCAGGTGACATCAGGTTTTTGTTTTGTTTTGAGACAGAGTCTCACTCTGCAGCCTTGCCTGGCCTGGAATTTGCTCTGTAGACCAGGCTGATGTTAAACTCACAGAGACCGGCCTGCCTCTGCCTCCCAAGCTCTGGGATTAAAGGTGTGCATTAGCATGCTACGTGTGATGCTGGTTTTATCCAGTTGTCAGTTTCTGAGGGTTCACAAGTCCATAGATAAAGCAGTAAGGTGAAATCAGGAGATGGGGTATAAAAGGAGAGGAAAGGAGCAAGAGCACAGAGGTCAGCTCTTATAAAAATTTAAAATTTACTTTCTTTTTGTCATTTCATCTACAACTAGGTGCAAGTTAATAAAATGGAGAAAGGTAGAAACAGTAGGATGCAGTTAAAATTGGAGCAGAATTTAGAGGCTGAGCTTAGCCTGCCATTCAGACTAGAGCTTACACACACACACACACACACACACACACACACACACACACACACTCATACTCATACATACATATGCACACGTTAAATACACATACAAAAATAATGACAGTTTTATTCAATTACTAAGAAGGAGATATTTTGCTTTAGCTTTGCTCCTTGTTTATTTGTAGATGCTCTTTATATATTATTACTATTTGTCTGTAGTTAATCGTACAGATAGTCTTGGAGACTGCAAGTATCTTTTCTCATTCTGTGGTAGTTTTCATCTTTTACCCCAGTAATTTCTAAACTTGATTCCAATTCTACACTCCACTAGGGACATCAAAGTTTGTCCAACCTGTCAGCACTCTAAAGTGTCATGTTCCCAGAACTGTTCTGAATGGGGACAAGACATTTGCAGACCACAATGTCATGTTGTGGTTTTCAAAGTTTCCAACCTTTGAAGCCTTACTTCAAGTGCTTTCCCCTTCTCTTCAATAGAGTACTGAAGCCAGAGGTGGTGGTGTGTGTCTGTAATCCCCAGTGTAGGAAGTGGGAAAGATCATGAGTTCAAAGCCAGTCTGGGCTGCACACTGAGATCTTATCTTAAGGAAAGAAAAGCCTTGCTGTTGGCTTGAAGCATCTTTAATTAGGAGCTGAGGCCACAGGGAGCTAATTACTATGCTAATTACTATTTGTGTGAGTTAGCTCAGGGGAACTGGGGCAAACTCTCCCTGTATCACTCCATCTGATCCAGCCCATATCTCAGCTTCCTGCCCCGCCCCTGCTCCCTAAACTGCCTTAACTGAAGGAATCCCAAGTGCTCTGCCGTGGTGGTTGCTCTGTAATTTTTTTCATCTGAAAAAAATTTTTTAATTAAAAGCAGCATAGCAGCAGGAGTGGTGGCACACATTTTTGTGCCACACATGGGTGGCAGAGACAGGCATAGATCTCTGTGTATTCAAGGGCAACCTGGACTACAGAGGGCCAGCCAGATCTATGTAGTAAAACTCTGTCTCAGAAAAAAAAAATCCATTAATTTAGAACACAACTGCTTGTGCAGTGTTGCAAAAGAGAGAGAAAAAGGAGCCCATGAAGTCTGTTATCTTCACTGGGCAAAGACCCCCATATACTTAATGTCCCGCAAGAGGCCTAAGGAGGTGGGAATGGGGCAGGGGTGGAGGCCCAGGCCAAGAGCAGCACAAGACAGCTCTTGAGTTGTATATTTCTGGGGCTGTGTTCCTGTTTCACTCACTTCTCTGAGAAAATGGGTGAGACCGCTCTGTGCTTGACTTTGCCATGCAGTCTGTGTGATCCAGGATGATGACCCTCGGGGAATCTAGAGTGTTTCCCAGTGCTAGGAGCTATGCCTGTAGGACCACAAATGCCACCAAGGCTCAGAGTGGGGTGACAAGCAAATGCAGTACTGGCTCTCGTGGGCCCCCAGTTTTGCCAGTCACAAGCACATCAGGTGTCTGTGTTCATATAAACACACAGGCCAACCTCTGTGAGGGTCTGAGATGGTGCATGCGGAAGTCCATAGTAAAGGGCCTCTGATCACTCCTGACCGTGGTCACTCCTGACAGGCCCCTGTGTGGCTGCACACTGCCTCAGCTTCGTGAATGCGCGTCACCCACAGGGAAAAGGGCAGCCTGGCAAGTCCTGGCAATGTGCGGCAGGCAACTTAGTGGGTGCCAACCCTGAGCCTGTGGTACTGCCTGAGCCCCCAAAGACACAAGGCTCTACATGTGGCCACCTCTGCAGTCACAGGAAGGAAAACATGGTACGTGTAACACCGTGTCTGCAAACATGAGTCCTGTGGGTAATGAGACCAAACGAGCAGAAACCAGAGAGCCTATGTTGGGGGCACCTCTGCTGCCTACACGCCACCAACCATGAACCAATAGCCAATCAGTCTGACAGTTTACATCTGCATAAACCAACGTCATCCTCAGCAGCCGCTCTGGCTGTATGTGATTATTTACTTTCAGATTTTAATACATTCACATGAGATAAAATAAACAAATTTGTTCCTCGTTTACACTAGCTTAACTGCCGAGCCACTGCTCCAGCTCGGAGGTATGGATTTTCATTCCCCTTCAAAAGCTCATAGTATTAGAACCAGAAATAAAACCCAGGACATTTAGTCAGCATGATGCCAAGTGCTTGCAATCAAAAGACTTAGGAGGATGAGGCAGGAGGATTATGGGTTCAAGGCTACATACTAAGTTTGATGTTAGCCTGTGAAAATTTTGAAGACACAGGAATATTATTATTATTATTATTATTATTATTATTATTATTATTATTATTTCCAAGTCAAAATACTCTTTGCAGTTCTTCCAGGTCTGTGTTAAAAAGTCCTGAGTACCTGCCTTTGGTGACCCTAGAGGTGAGTGGGCACATACTAGGTCCGGAGGCACTGCCTTGGGACGCAGGAAATGCCCAGGAGCGAGCCACACTTACCTTTTACATTCACTGTGAACAGTACTGTGTAGTTGACGGCTTCACTCTGAATACGGAGTAGGTATTCTCCTGCCTGGGTCTCTGTCACGTTCAAGATGGCCATGGAAATGATTCCTCTGCAGAATGAGAAAGAGGACTGGATACCCTGGAAAACACTCAGGAGCAACAGCACTAGCTTCTCCATGAGTCAGAGGGTGAGCGCTGTCTTCAAAGCTATGGCTAAGGGCTGCTCTGTGCGGAACCCGGCTCTGGTCCAGCACCCAGGCTCAGCTTGGGCACAATCAGCTCAGCTGTGACTTGTACCTAACACCCACCCTCAGAAGCGAGTTTTGGCTCAGTTGTAGAAGAGGGCTACAGCAGTGAGAAAAGCAGAAATTTTACAAGGTTATGGGGGGTACTGTTAGTTGTTATAAACATTTTGTACAGATGTATCTCATATCCAATAACAAAATACTTATTTTGTCAGGGCAAATCAAGGTTACAAATTGCATATGTAATTTATATGTATATCAACCTTTAAAGTTAACTTGTTTTAAATATTTATATTTATGTATGTATCTAAATATTCACTTATTCTTATTGTATGCATATGAGTGTTTTGCCTGAGAGTATCTATGTTCATCACTTGCACAAAGTATCCAGGGAGGCCATCAGATCTCCTGGGACTGAAGTCACAGACGGTTGCCAGTGGCGGTGTGGGTGCTGGAAACCAAACCTGAATCCTCTGGAAGAGCAGCCCGTGTGCTTAACCACTGAGCCATCTCTCCAGCGCCCTGCATTTTATTTCTCTGAGCAGCACTGGATTTGCCCGAGCCACCACACACCCTCCGTGATATCACTATTGTGTGCAGGCCTAGTTTGTGCTAACAGAAGAAGAGAGATGGGCTCATCACCACCAGCTGGTGTCCACAGATGCCATTAATGTCTCTTTTTGGGCAGCACCTCCTACACATGACAGATACACAGCATTGTGTGTCCATATCCTAATCCTACGTGAGTTCATTATTTCAGCAGACATAAGTCAAAACACACATGGATGGATTCTCAGTCAGGCCTAGTGGTGCATACCTATAAATAATCTTAGCACTTAGCGTTCCTTAGATAGAAGCAGGAGAATCTTGAATTTAGGGAAAAGCAAAAATAAACAAGGGCAGGGGTCCAAATGAACTGCATTTTATGTGGGCAATTTGATTTGTCTGAGACTGGTTTGGTCTGTGCCCACCCTCACCTGTTTTGTAAATCAAAGTGTGGCTGGCAGCCCAGGGAGCTGTGCTTAAAGACCCAGAGGCAGGAAAGGTCCCCTGGGGTGGTGAGCTGCACTTGCAGGGTGATGGACCCAGCCTCGGCCACCTCCACGGTGGCCGCTTCATATACCGTCCCTTCGCTCTGGTGCCTTGGGGTACACCGGAGGTCTTCTGGGGATCCTCGCACCTGTGGTGTAGAGGGAACAAGGTGGAGTCAGCTTTTTTAGCATTGAACCTGTTTGCATATCTGCTGACATTCTGCATATATGGTGGTGGTTTGAATGAAAGGGACCCTCAAAGGCTCATAGGGAGTGGCACTATTAAGAGGTGTGGCCTTGTTGGAGTAGATGTGGCTTTGTTGTTTTTGTTTGTTTATTTGTTTTGTTTTTGGTTTTGTTTGTTTCTCTGTGTAGCCCTGGCTGTCCTGGAACTCACACTGTAGACCAGGCTGGCTTTGAACTCAGAAATCCGCCTGCCTCTGCCTCCCAAGTGCTGGGATTAAAGGCGTGTGCTACCACCGGCTCAGCCTAGGTGTGGCTTTGTTGTGTGTCACTAGGGGTGGGCTTTGAGGTTTCAGAAACCCAAGCTAGGTCCAGTGTCTCTCTCTGCTGCCTGCTGATCCTGACGTAGAACTCTCAGCTCCTTCTCCAGCACCATGTCTGCCTGTGTGCCACCATGTTTCCCGCCATAATGATAATGGACTGAACTTCTAAAGCTGGAAGCCAGCCTAATTAAATGTTGTCCTTTATAAGAGTTGCCATGGTCATGGTGTCTCTACAATAAAACCCTAACTAGGATAGCTATCCAACTCTGCTGGTACCTACTAAGAAGGTATCACTGTGCTGGAGAGATGGCTCAGTGGTTAAAAGCACTGAATGCTCTTCCAGAAGAGCCTGTTTCAACTCCCAGAAATTGTAGCTAACAAACTGTCTGTTCCAAGATGTCTGATGTGCTCCTCTGGCCTCTGAGGAAACTGTTCACATTATGTTGCACATAAATACACATAGGCAAAACACTCACATATATAAAATAAAATAAATACTTCTAAAAATTGAGGTCACAGTGAAGAAAAGTGGAAAATGACTGAATAGCCAATTCATATGAGCAAGAGATGTATGGAGGTGGCCCCATCCGGGTTCAGACCACAAGCGTCAGCTTGCTTGTCTTTGAGACCCCAGAATGAAGCACTTCTTTGAACCCTGGAGATGCCCACCATAGGAGCACACTCAGTGGATGCTATTTAGACCACCATGAGGAGAAGATAAGGAGAACAAAGGTTCATGAATGTGCAGTGACTGGTCTGAAGGCTCTATACCCCTGCCCTGCTGAGAACATGAGACCATGCAAATGGAAAAGCAGTGGGTACTGAGCACTGTAGCTCAATGGGCAGGGTGGTAGAATATTGTGTGGCTGAGCAAACCCCCCCTCGCCCCGCCCCAGGTTCCAAATCCAGTACTGGAACATAGAGGCATAAACAGAAAAACTAAAGGGCTCAAAGGTAAGCTCAACCACATGGCACATGCTGGGCACACATGGAACCAAAGGGCTGGTGGGTAAGCTCAGCCACACAGCATACACCCAGTGCACATAGACCCCCTGAAGAAATGCAAATCACAGGAGGGTTGAACAGGTGCAGAACAGGGAAGGGCAGTCCAAGTGTAAGTGATCAAGCAGAAGCAAAAGGGAAGGCTAGAAAGTGGGAGGTCCCTCTGGTGTGGGTAAGAGTCCATGCCCAGGGAGAGCTGTAAGCTTTCAGTGGGAAGGCAGGAGGTATGGAAGAGCCTGAACCTTGTGCCTTCTCTGCTGGAAGAACAGCTAAATACAGGGATCCATCAGTCCAAGGGGCTTATGTTGCAGGATATTTGATGACACTGTAAACCCCGAGATTGTGTTGTTTACTGGAAAAACCTGTTTCTAGTTGTTGTGTGGCTCAGCCTTAGCACACAACTTTAATCCTTCTGGCTGGAATATAGACATACCCTTAGTATACACCTTTAATCCCAAACAATGAAGCTAAAGTTAGTTTGTAGAAGGAAACACCCATGTTTGAAAGCAATGTCTAGGGGCTGGTGAGATGGCTCAGTGGTTAAGAGCACTGACTGTTCTTCCAAAGGTTCAAATCCCAGAAACCACATGGTGGCTCACAACCATCTGTAATGAGATCTGATACCCTCTTCTGGTGTGTCTGAAGACAGCTACAGTGTACTTAGATATAATAATAAATAAAATCTTTGGGCCAAAGTGAGCGAGGCCAGAGTGAGTGGGGCCAAAGTATGCCACAACCATATGTACTCATATACATAAAATAAATAAATAAATCTGTAAAAAAGGAGAAAGTAATGTCTAATTGAGTGGCAGACAAAGTGATGAATCAGAGATAGATTTGACATACACCTAACTCTCATGAGAAGAGAGAGGAAAGGGAAGCTACTTAAAAGAGAATAGGGAAGAGAGAAAAGAGGAGAGAAGGCAGTTTTACTAGGACAGTTGTATAGAATAGACAGGTTTCAAAGAGAACAGAATGAAGACAGAATGAGCCAGGTAATGAGAAGGAGCCAGAAGATTAGACCATATTGCCAAAGTTAGAATGAGGCCAAGCAGAGCTGAAAGAAGCTACTTTGATTGAATCAGTCTCCTAGGAGAGGAGTTTGAGCCAGAACAGCTGAGTTAACCACACAGGCTGCAACACTAAGAGATCTCCCTGCCTCTGCCTTTGCTACACCCAGCTTCCATTTGTTTTGAGATTTTTCTATGTAACCAAGGCTGCAAGCATACCATATCGAAGCTACATGATCTTAGTTGAGGTTTGGTTTGGTCTGTTGCTATGTATTGTAATGCTAAATTCTGTAGGTAAATTCTTAGGTTTAACAGCCTTTGTTATGCAAACCTTGCTCCTTAATTTAAAACTGTTGAGGTTTGGTCTGTTGCTATGTATTGCAATGCTACATATTGGCCCTGGTTACTTCGGGAACTAGGAGATCCTCATGTAGATCAAGTAATACTATGTAACCTTGCCCCAAAGTCATCCCTGATTGGTCAGTAAAGATACCTACAGCCTATAGCTGGGCAGCAGAGAGATGGGCGGAGTTTCAAATGCCAGGCTTGGGATATGAGGCAGGAGACCACAAGGGAAAGGAGAAGTTGGAGAGGGAAGACATCATAGGGTAGATGAATCATGAAAACATGGCCATGAGGGCTGGCCAACTGGTGTAAGAGTGGCCCAGGCAGAACATGACAAATTATAACTTGGGGTTATTGTTGGGGAAATAGATTCTAACAGCTTAGAGGGAAGCTATCTGCCCAGCTCTAATGCTTTAGAAATTTATCATAAATATAAAGGTTTTGTTCTTTTATCTGGGAACTAAATGATCAAAGGTGGGGTAGAAAGCCCTGATTGATGAGTAAATATTTTCTACAACAGATCTTTTTCTTTTTTCTCTTTTGGTAATGTTGGGGATCAACATTGTCCATGTCCTTATCCATGTTACCTGGGAGGCATTTTGTCATTAAACCTCCCCTCATGCAAGGCTTCTGGATATGATCAAACAGCCTAACATATCTGCAGCCATCATAAGAGCCATACAGTCGTAAAAAAATAAAACAAAGGGCTGGAGAGATGGCTCAGTGGTTAAGAGCACTGACTGCTCTTCTAGAAATCCTGAGTTCAATTCCCAGCAACCACATGGTGGCTCACAACCATCTGTTATGGGATCTGATGCCCTCCTCTGGTGTGTCTGAAGATAGCAACTGTACTCATATACATAAAATAAACAAATTTTAAAAAGATAAAACAAATTAAAATGATCCAATTTTAATCTAAAAAGAAAATAAAGGAAAAGAAAAGAGATTAGAAAGCCAGGTCAGTGGTTAAGAGCACCAGTAGCTCTTACAAAGGGTCCAGGTTTGATTCTCAGCACATACATGGTGGCTCACAACTATCTGTGACTCCAATCTCCAGGGACTCGATACCCTCTTTTTTTTTTCTTTAAGATTTATTTATTATTAGCAGGGCATGGTGGTGCACACCTTTAATCCCAGCACTTGGGAGGCAGAGGCAGGCNATATATATATATATATATATATATATATATATATATATATATATATATATATATATATATAGGCAAAGCATTCATATGTGCAAAATAAATCTAAAAAAACCTTAATGGTCCATTTTTTTTCAAAAACATAGAATGGTCCTCAAATATATGTGAAGATGTTGAAACCCACACAAATGAAAACACTTCTCATCTCTGAGACTAGCAAACACTGAAAAGTCTGCCAACACATTCTGATAGTGTAGCTTTGAGGAAGTGTGCAAGTTCACATGCGGCTACAGGAATTCACACCAAGCCTCTGGAGGGGAATTCAGCAGCACACCTAAGCAACTCATATACACACTTGCCATCTGAGCTAACACTTACAGAAATATGTTCCCAACAACCAGTAACATCAATTACAGTGCTACTGGCAATGTGCAAACAATGGAAACAATTTAAATGCTCAAACAGGAGAGCAAATAAACCAACCACAATATATCCATTCAGTGGGGTATGATGCAGTAATAATAATAATAATAATAATAATAATAATAATAATAATAAAGGACATGCTCTGGGAGCTGACTTGCAGGGATTGCCTGTACCACTCAGAGACTACTACAATGCTCTCTGACTTCAAGTGTGTGGTTGTGCACACAGAATAGGCAGGCATGAGACACACACGCATCTGCTTGCATACAAGGAATCCTGGACTAATACCTAAAAACTAAAGGAATGCACTAACTAGAGGAGAGAGGCAGGACTCAGTAGTAGAGATGCAGAGGAGATATTTCTCTGAGTAGTCTAAAATAAAATACATGGGTATATGTGTGTTCCTATGTGAATTTATGTACATCCCACAAGTATAGGTACCTGCGGAGCCCAAAAGGCATCCCAAAGAGGCCATCAGATTCCCTGAAGTGAAGTTACATGTGGTTGTGAGCTGGGTACTTTTTTTTTTCAATTTTTTATTAGATATTTTCTTCATTTACATTTCAAATGCTATCCTGAAAGTCTCCTAAACTGGGTACTTTTGAGACTAGGGTATAAACCAGGATGGAAAATAAATAAACAAATAAATAAGCAAGCATATCGCAGGTACGAGCAGGTCTCTCACTTTCAGAGAGAAGTATAAAACAGAACTGAGAAGGCTGGACTGAGCCCGCATGGCTATCAGCATTAATTAACTTAGGGGGAGAGAGAGATAGAAACAATGGAAAGTCATGTGGTGGTGCTGAGTGTCACCCTGAGTGGGTTCAAGATACTACACAAACACTAAATGTCATGAGTCAGAAACTAGACATCTAACTCAGTGAATAAATACGATGGGGGAGAAGATACAGCTCTTCCTCATAATATAATTCCAATTAATAGATATAGAAGAAGCCAGGCATCTACCTGAGGATGCTCGGTCATTCACAACACCACTGGACTATAGATTTCCACAACGATGTCTCAAGAACTAATAGTCCCTTTCATCCTCAAGTCATGGCCTTTGTCACAGTGACAAAAGTAGATTGAGACAACATCCCAGCAGAGCAGACTTACTTCCATGAGAAACTGAGGGTGAAAAATCATCTTTTCTGCAGTCCACACTTGCATGGCTATTTGTTAGCAGGCTTTGGGAATTACTAGGTCTTCACATGATTCTCAATATTGCCTAAGAATACTATATTAGAATAGTAACACATGATTAAGTAGTAGGGGCCAAGCCTAATAGTCATTCATTTGCTTTAAAAATTGACTTTAGCCAAGTGTGGTAGCACACATCTTTAATCCCAGCACTCGGGAGGCAGAGGCAGGTGAATCTCTGTAAATTCAAGGCCATCCTGGTCTACAGACCAAGTTCTAGAACAGCCAAGGCTATACAGACAAACCCTGTCTCAAAACAACAAGAACAACAGCAATAAATCAATGTTTGGGGCTGGGGAGTTGGCTCTGAAGTTTCAGTAGCTACGTTTAAGTTGCTAAACGTGACAAGCTGAGTTTGATTCCTAGTTATGTTGGAAGTCACAAACCCACTTCCAAGAGTGACTGTCTTCTGATCTGTGCAACTCACCCTGGGTCATGTGTATACCTACCTGCTCACATACATACATAATATATAAATATATGTTATTAAAAACCACATATATGCACATATCTATTTTCTTACATTGGAAAGACACTTAAAAGTTGAAACAACAGTACCACATAATACTCTTTTTTCTTTTTAGCTTTTCGAGACAGGGTTTCTCTGTATAGCCCTCGCTGTCCTGGACTCACACTGTAGCCCAGGCTGGCCTCGAACTCAGAAATCTGCCTGCCTTTGCCTCCCAAGTGCTGGGATTAAAGGTGTGCACCATCACGCCCAGCTCACATAATACTCTTATATCCACACTGAAATGCTACTATGCTGTGATCTGCAAACTTCGAACTCAACCTGTCCTGGGGTGACCAGGAAATGAATATAAAGCAAATACACAGACGTACATAGGAAGAGCTGGGGTCGGGTGGAACATGCAGTCTTGTGGAGATTCACCAGATGCCGGATGCTTATTATATTCAGTGTTTACTCTATACAGCTCAACAAGGAGGCAGGTTAGCTGATTTGGGTAGGGGATCAGTTGGAGCAATTTCAGGCTACAGTCACCCAAGAGGAAGAGGCTAGAGTGATAGTTTCTGCAAACTCTGTGGGCATCCTTACTCAGACCTTACCTTTCCCCTGAGGCTGACCTGTGGAGGAATTACCATTCCCATGAGTCCCTGAAATGATAGCGTTCCTGTCAACCAAACCACACACATTCACTTAGGACTTCGTCTGTTCTCCACACTATTATACTAAAATGCCTTAATGTTGATAAGTCAGATCATTACACTGCCAATACTTATTTAAAAATTAAAACCAATAATGCTTCTGCCAGGAGGGCATGGTAACATACATCTTTAATCCCAGCACTTGGGAGGCAGAGGCAGGTGGATCTCTGAGTTTGAGGCTAGCCTGGTCTACAGGGTGAGTTCCAGGACAGCCAGGGCTACACAGAGAAACCTTGTCTCAAAACAAACAAACAAACAAACAAACAAACAAACAAACAAACAAACAGTTTCTGCCATGAAAAAAAATGTTTTAAATTGAGGTATTATGTATGTATGTATGCATATATATGCATACATACATACATACATACATACATATATAATATTGCTATTGAAGCACACTTCATATTGCTTTTAAAACTCAAGATTATTTGTAATCTCTGATAGTTGGGGGTGGGCAAGCCATAGCATTATATATACTTTCTATCTCTGGGAAAGAAAACAGTTAATGAATCCTAAGCTGGAAATGTCTGTAGAGTTGGCTGATCTATTCTTATTTGCTGTATAGACAGTTCTGTATTGTGTAAGTGTCCTTCATTTGAGTTCATTCACTAAACACACATTTGAAGAAGTAGACAGGTTGGAATAGCCATGTCAGATGACTAGTATCAAAGAGTGGTGGCCGGAGAGCTAGCTCAGGGGTTAAGATAACTGGCTGTTCTTCAAGGGGACCCGAGTTCAGTCCCCAGAACCTACATGGCAGCTCAGAGCCTTCTGGAATTCAAGTAACAAGGGAGTCAGTGTCTTCTTCTGGCCCCTGTGGACACCATGCATGCATATGGTATACAGAGATACATATAGACAAAAACATCCATACATATTAAAAAAACATCCATACATATAAAATTAATAATAATAATGACAATCATATTTTAAAAGAGAGAGCAATGGAGGTTAGAGAATTGGCTCCATGATTAGAGCACTGGCTGCTCTTGCAGAGGACCCAGGTTCAATTCCCAGCACTGACATGATGGCTCAGACTAACCCTCAGTGCTGGAGTTCAATCCATGGCCTCTCACCCTCCAGGAAGTGGTTGATGTCATGGTAGCAAGTAAGTTGGCAGTATAGTGTTTGGTACAGTAAAGGGATAGAAGTGCCCACTTAGCCATGGCAGGTTTCACTAGTCTATGAATCTAGCCTCCAGGGCAGAGCAGTGGTGTTAGCATTACGTTACCATTCTGTACGATGATGGCTTTCCTGCTGATGAACCATTGTTCTCATGACTGATTAAAACACACTTGATCACAGGCAGATCTTGATTTGTAATGGTCTCAAGAATCATTACTGACAAAACAACTGTAAAACAAAGCAAAACAAAAAATAATGACTTTGGTACGGGCACACTGTAGGGAGAAAATCAGCATATATCGTGCCACAGAACAAGGGAACGAAATGCAAGCAGGGGAAACGAATGGACAAAAGCGAGTACAGGAAGGGAAGTTTTGTGAAAATTGTTGTAGCTCTGAATGACAGCAGGGCATCCCATGGAGCTAGCTGTAACCATGGCAATGTTCTCCCTCTGTGCTGTCCAAATGGTGGCCACCATCTACAAGTGGCTGTTAAGCGTTTGAAGTGGGGCTATTGATACTGAGAGAGAAACTTAGGTTGCTAATTCTGGGGTCCCATAGTGGACAGTTCTCTCTCTCTCTCTCTCTCTCTCTCTCTCTCTCTCTCTCTCCCCTTCTTCTTCTCCTCCTCCTCCTTCTTCTTCTTCTGTTGGAGAGCACATCAAAAACCTCAGAAATGCGTGCTAGGTGACTCCTCTATCGATACGTACTTTCCAGGGAGGTACATCCAACCCCAAGCCCTCAAGCTTAGGTATTTTTAGAGCCTTTTGGAGGTATTTGCTTATTTCGTTTTAATTAATTTTGAGCTAGCACACAAAGCGATGTGTTTCATTATGGTACTTTTCATGTTGCGCTTCATTTAAGCTTCTTGGTTAAATAAATGTAAATATCCCAGCATTCATAGCGATATTTGGACAAAAACAAACAAACAAACAAAAACACAAAAACTCTATACAAAGACCACCAGAATCAAATTTATTCACCAACCCAGTGGCTCTTACATTGCCTTTAGCAGTGAGGGACTGCTCAAGAGTGTGTTTCTGTCATTCAGAATATCTTTTACTGGCCCTTGAGTGATAGATCTAATAGAGGCAGGAAGTGAGTGTATGTGCCCAGCCGATTCTGTCCCTTGTAATCTCAGAGCCTCTGGGATATTAGTTCCCTTCTCATCACAGTCTCTAGCGTTTTTACTCTCCACTCTTTTAAAAATGTGATTTTGCCAAGTGTGGTGAGGTATGTCTTTAAGATCTATTTATTTATTTTATGCATATGAGTATGCTGTTGCTCTCTTCAGACACACCAGAAGAGTGCATCAGATCCTATTACAGATGGTTGTGAGCCACCATGTGGATGCTGGGAACTAAACTCAGGAACTCTGGAAAAACAGGCAGTGTTCTTAACTGCTGAGCTGGTGCATGTCTTGTCTTTAATCCCAAATTCCTTTAATTTGAACCCTGCCTTGTCTATATAGCATGATCTAGGCCAGCCAAGATTATCTAGTGAGACCCTGTCTCAAAAAACCAAACCAACCAAACAAGCATAACAACCATGATGCCTTTATGGTCTAATTCACTTAAATTGAATACGTTAGAGCATTTAACTTAGGAAATAGGTATAATGTGTTAGTTAAGGTTCGACCTATACAAGCACCCCAACACACACACTCAAATTGACTATGAGCTTTTCTTTTATCCTCCAAAGTTTCCTGCTTCAAACAGGTGCTGTCCTCAGATATACCCAGCTACACATGGGATTCCAGCTGCATTCTCAACAACATCTGCTACAACAAGACCAACAGTCTTTCTGTTATTTGAACTTGTATCATCATTGCATCTGTGTGTGGGCCACAAGTCAGGTAGCTGAGCTAGTGTGGTACCCACTTTGTTTTGTTTTGTTTTGTTTTTGTTTTGTTTTGTTTTTTGAGACAAGGTTTCTCTGTATAGCCCTGGCTGTCCTGGAACTCACTTGGTAGACCAGGCTGGCCTCGAACTCAGAAATCCGCCTGCCTATGCCTTCCGAGTGCTGGGATTAAAGGCGTGCGCCACCACGTCCGGCGTGGCACGCACTTTTACGGGCTGAGTCATCTTCTGCCTATAAGACTTTCCCTCTTCATGGAGCATACTACCTCAGGATAGACAGTATCTCCTCTAGCATGGTGTTTGTTTGTTTGTTTGTTTGTTGTTTTACTGTAGTTTGACCAAGTCAAGTTCTTCACAGTTTACTTTGAATTTTAAACGGTTATATGTATTTGTAACACATGGTGCTTTTAATGTCACACTGCATCTATGTCTGATCTTTGTTTTCCTGGTTGCCTTGCTGAGGCTCATGGGTTTTCCTTACCTTTCATCGACCTTGGTTACATCGGCTTGTCACTGTTCTGCCTCTCTCGTTCATTGGGTTTTAACCCTGGTCAGGATTATTTTCTTTAACTTGGCTTATATGGAGCTGAATCTGCTATTTTCCTTTTGTTCCTTCTTTTCTAGTGTTTTTGTTTGTGTTTGTTTTTGTTGTTATTTGTTTTGTTTGTTTGAGACAGGGTTTCTCTGTATAGCCCTGGCTGACCCGGAACTCATTCTGTACACCAGGCTAGCCTTGAACTCAGAGATCTGCCCATCTCTGCCTCCTGAGTGCTGGGATTAAACTTGCACAAGACTGTGGTTAACTTCCTTTCAGTGTTTGTCTGTTTGTTTGCTTGCTAGCTTGTTTAATGTGAAGCCACTGCTTTGAGATCTTTATTCTCTTATAGTGGCTCTCACCTATGATCCTGGCATTGTAAAGGCTGAGTAGGCAGATAATGTCCATGAATTTGAGACCACTCTTTAGGCTACAGAGCAAGCCTCTGTCTCAAAACAAACAGTCACGACACTGTAGCTAAAAGCTGTAATTAATTGCTAATTAATAAGTAAATGTCTAATAAGAATCTAATGTTCTAAATTTGGGGCTGGGGGCATGACTCAGTAAAAGAGGGCTTCCCTCAAACATGTGTGCTCAATTGAATCCCTAACAAAAACAAAAACAAACAAACAAACAACCCAAACCAGAAAACAGCAACAGCTCGGGCTAGAAGGGAGGCTCAGTGGTAATCCCTGCTCAAGTATGGCCTTAGAGGCACCTCACATGTTATCACAGTCATCTTATTTTCCTTACTGTTCAGTTCAAACTACCTTTGATTTTCTGGTTTCTTCTGGACCCATGGACTCTTCATAACCGTGCTTTGATTTCTCAAATACGTTTTTCTGCTAGCAATTTCTAATTTGATACTGTTTCTGTCAAACGATACATCTTTTACATCTGGAATCTTTCGAAGTTTGTTGGAGTCATGTTTCGTGGCTCAGAGAAGATGCTGTCCCTGTAGGCACATCAGCTGCGAGTGCCTTGAGGGGTTGGGGGCGGACGTTCAGCTGCTGTTATCTTAGCAGCTTGGTCAACAGAGTTGATCAAGACTTCTTTTTCTCATTGATGGCTTCCTTCCCAGTGCTAATGACTGACAGAGACTGAACCCTGAGAAGATGATGGTCGATTTGCTGGATTTTCCTTACACCTCAGCCAGAGCTCCCCCCCCCCCCCCCAGTTCCCAGCTTCCCTAGATATATGGATGGATGGGTAAGAGTCTTTGTTCTTTTTACAAAACAAGCCTTCCATTACAAGTGACTTGGATGCTGTTAAAGTCNGAACTCAGAAATCCGCCTGCCTCTGCCTCCCGAGTGCTGGGATTAAAGGCGTGCGCCAACATGCCCGGCTTTGAACCTGGGTTTCTGTTTCACCAAGACTGGCCAGTAAGCCACTGGGATCAACCTATCTCTACATCCCCTCAGCCCAGTGTTATGGAGGTGTGGCCTTCAACTGGATGCAGTGGATCCAAATTCTGATCACTCCTCCTGTATGATAAGACTTTTCCTGGAGGGATGTGATACACACATCCCCTCAGCCCAGACGGGGAGCCCACGACAGAGCAAAGTCCAGAAGCCACCAAAGTCCAGACGCCACCAAAGTCCAGCTGGCTTGAACCAGTGAGTTTTATTGGCGTTACAAGAATATGGGTGAGGGGTCACTTACAAGAGCAGAAATGACTCAAAGACTGATGCATCACCAAAGTCCACCCCAGCATGAGTGACAGCTCACACAGCTGGGAACCCGGAGCCCAATGCACAGCCTGCAGGCAGCTCAGCAGGTTGGAGAGCATCCTTTCCAAGTGACTCCATTGGGCTAAGCCTCTTGCAGGCAGCTCTGCTAGTTTCTGTTTCTTCCGAGCAGCTGGTTAATTATAATCATCCCAAGAGTCATCTCTGCAGCTTCTATTGCTTACTCTGGTAGCGACCTAATGAATTCGGTCAGTTGTAGGGGCTTCTTGAAGCTCTTTTGAAGTTATTTTATCATCCCTGCTTAGGATGAAATGTTTCAACTTCAGGGGAAACTGTTACACAACACAACTCTAACAAACCATTTGTGTCTATAATATACAAAGAACTCTTCAAAGCCAACAATAGGAAAGTCACAAAGCAAGGAAATGAGTAAGTGTGTGGGAATTGCATCACATCACCAGCCACTTGGGGAAACACAAATCAAAACCACAACATGCTGTGAATTAGAATTGGGAGGTGGGGAGGGAAGCCGGCAGCAAAATATAAGACCAGGACCCAGACTGAGAGGGGAACCAGGAACAAAACCAGCAATCTTGACTGCAGCCCGTGCAGACAATAGTGTTGAGCAACTGCAATCCCTATGTGCCCTTGGGGCAGATGAAGATGGTTACACATTTATGTAGCCTAAACCCATCTATACGGTACCATGCATATGTATTTACCCAGGAGAAATTAACACTATGCTCCTATAAACCGACTGTACTGGAATTTTTACAAAACCACTCATAATCGACAGAAACCAGGAGAAAATGAAAGTTCAAAAGGCAGCTTAATAGATAAATAAACTATGACATAGCCACACATTATAATACTATTCAGCAATAGAAAGGGAAAATGCTGATATATAACAGCATGAGGTAGCCTCGAAGAATTTCTGAGAGCAGATGTGGTGGGGCACAGCTTTAATCCTAGCACGCAGGAGGCAGGGGCAGGTGGATCTCATGAGTTCTAGGACAGCTCTATGGAAACACCAAAAGGCCAAAGATATTATTCTATGTCTGTAAACAGAGTCAAAGACTGCATATTATACAGTTCCACACACGATCTTTGACAAGAGGGGGAAAATAGCAACAGCAAAGAGATGATTGACCGCCAGGGGTTGAGTGTAGAGAACTGGGGGTTTACAATGATCACAAGGGAATTAGGGGTGCGGTGGATGTGCTCTGCGTGTCGACTGTGATGTCAGTTGTCTGCTTGCTTCTAATAAACTCTGGGAAGCAGACATTTTAAAAGGTGACACTACTGTAGCAGCGTGACTCATCACATCTGCTTGTAAAAGGCTGATGTGTAACTTGACATCATCAGTGCGATGGTTCTTTCCCAAGAATCCATTCCAAAGTGAAAATTCCCAGATCATTGTGGCAAAGCCACATGGGGGCCCCATTGGAATTAAAAATGGCAGGGAGGCTCCCAAAATTATCTGCTTTGAAAGGAAAAGATTGGCTCAGGAGGGTGCTTCCAGGAGGATGACGTTAGTCTAAAATCAAAGTCTAGGTTAAAGCAGTTCTCTCTTGAGAAGCCCACACTTCCTCCTGCCTGCTCATACCCTCCAACCCGCTTGACTCACACTTGAGCCTCTAATAAAATCTTTTTTTTTTCTTTTGAGACAGGGTTTCTCTGTATATCCCTGACTGTCCTGGAACTCACTTTGTGGACCAGGCTGGCCTCAAACTCAGAAATCCACCTGCCTCTGCCTCCCGAGTGCCTGCTTCGCACAACACCAGAACTAGGTAAATCCAAGTGTGGTAGTGCATGCCTGTAAGCCCTCCTGAGCTTACAGCCCTCATGAGGCAGAGGCAGGAGAGTTGCCTCCACTCTCAGGCAAGTCTGGTCTCCATGAGTTCAAGGCCAGCAAGCTGCAGAGTGAGGCTGTTTCTCAACAAGCAGACACAGAACTCAAAGTGAAGAAATAAATATCTGCTCTCTGACGACAGAGCTATGGGTTTACATTATATGAGACAGGGGAATGCCAAGACACCTCATCTCCTTTTTTTTTCTTTTTAAATAATACTAAGAAGAAGTTTAGAATTGTTACATGTATAAGTGTTTGCCTGAATATGCCACATGATACCTGATACTTTCAGAGTCTAAAAGAGGACATCTGATCCCCTGGAACTGGAGACACAGATGGTTGTGAGCTGCCATGAGGGTATTAGGGACAGAACTGAGTCCTCTCCCACCCTCATTTTCCATCCAAGCATTAGCCACGCCCTAGCATTTTACCAAGTTGTTAGCCTCAAATCAGCTCAGCCTCTGTATTACCGTTATCACAATTAAAGTCTTGACTGTGTCTGGCCTGGATCACTGCCAACAGCTCCCCAGCTGGTCCCTGTATGCCGGTTCATCTCTCCATCCTCCACACTGACACCACACATCCTCCACCTGAAACCTCCACCACGCTCGGCAGGGCTCTTCCCAGTTTTTGGGTGGACTCACAGATCCCTTTAGAAATCACGTACGTAATGAATATTTTTCTCTTAAAGTAAATAAATAAGGGCTGGTGAGATGGCTCAGCGATTAAGAGCACTGACTGCTCTTCCAAAGGTCCTGAGTTCAAATCCCAGCAACCACATGATGGCTCACTACCATCCGCAATGAGATCTGACGCCCTCTTCTGGAATGTCTGAAGACAGCTACAGTGTACTTACATATAATAAATAAATAAATTCTTTTTAAAAAAGTAAATAAATAAAACAATGTACATGGGTGACGGAGAAAGAGAGGGAGAGGGAGAGAGATATAACAGATGCCCTGAAACCAGCCAGAGGTTCTTGGCCTCCATGATAAAGGCCAAGCTCCCAGCCAACAAGATGGCTCTGTGCATGAGAACTGCCAAGCATGAGAATCCAAGCTTTGATCTCTGGACTTTCGTGGTGGAATGAGACAAGTGACTCCCTCAAGCTGTCCTCTGACCTCCATACACATGCCTTGGTGTTCCTGGGCACATAAGTGCGTGCAACACACACACACACACACACACACACACACACACACACACACACACACTAAATAAGTATAAAAAAATCTTCTGAGTTAGAACATTATAAAGATAGCCATGGAAATCCTAGAAACCTTAGTCACTTAGGATTAAGTCTTAGAGACTTAGACCCAGCAACCAAGACAGGGATTACCGTTTTCCTCAAGTATGTTACCCTGAACCTGGTTTTCCTCAGGTATGTTACCCTGACCCTTGTTCCTTGCTGAGTTTCCTTCCTACTTGCTGGGAATGTCCTCTCCCTCTGCTTTCCCCATCACACATCTTCTCAGCATTGGTGGAATGATCTCCTCTCAGAAGCTTGGCTATAGTTTCTGTCTGGGTTAGAGGCTACACTTCCGTAGATGCTTCTAAAATTGTACCACAACTCCAGCTCTGTGGCGTAGCTGGCACCTCAGCCACCAGCAGCTTAGCCTTAGCCTGTGAATCCTTTGAGGGCAGTGCTGTGAGGCAATTTGGGGGTGATGTATGGTACCTGGGAAGGTTCCAGGGACAGAACTAGGCTCAAATGCGTGCTAGGCTAGGCAAGTGCAGTAATACGGAGGCTCAGCACAGCCCTGGGGAGCATTACATGGGTTCTAGAAGTAGACCCCACTCAAAAGCACTTAGAAGTAGTGAGGGAGGGAGAGAGAGAGAGAGAGAGAGAGAGAGAGAGAGAGAGAGAGAGAGAATGGAGGGACTGAGAGACAGAGGCCATACACACAGATTGACTCCAAGCCTCCTACGGGTATTTTCAGACTCTGTCTCCCTCTCTGCAAAGCATACACCTAAGTCAGGCACTGCAGATTCATCTGATGAAGGGGCTGTCTCCTGTTGAAAAAGAGAAACTTCAGTGCAAAGCCTGAAGTCCTGAGATGTCTACCTGCATTTCCTCCAAGAACAGAATAAGTAGCATTGGGAAGCCTAACTCTGATCACAGAGGATCTTGTTTTCCAGACAAGGTTTCTCCATATAGCTCTGGCTGTCCTGGAACTGACTCCGTAAACCAGGCTGGCCTCAAACTCATCGAGATCCATCTGCCTCTGTCTCCTGAATGCTGGGACTAAAGGTGTGCACCATCACTGCCTGGCAATCACAGATTTTGAAGACAGAATTTAGTGTGTACTTTATAATTTTTTAAAAAGATTCATTTATTTACTATATGCAAGTACACTACAGCTGTCTTCAGACACACACACCAGAAGAGGTGTGCATCAGATCTTATCACGGGTGGCTGTGAGCCACCATGTGGTTGCTGGGATTTGAACTCAGGACCTTCAGAAGAGCAGTCAGTGCTCTTAACCACTGAGCCATCTCTCCAACCCTCATACCTTATAATTAAAACTCAGTATTTGAGAGAAAAAATTGACAATATCCTGCTCCAGTGTAGACTATAATTCTATGGAGAATTCTTGGCTCCCAATCAACATAATAATGACAGTAGTGAAAACACACACACACACACACACACACACACACGCATACATTTTACTGTTTAAACAACCCCCCCAAAATACCAATAGTTCCTCTTTTAGGATCTTATGCAATCCCTCTAGCCGCAAAAGAACATTGTGTGTGTACTTTACATTATTTTTATATTTCCTTCACATGTGTTGGTATCTAAAGAACAAAATGCCATGAGTCAACTTAACAACCGTTTGTGACTTATACAACAGCTTTCGTCATTATTTCTGTACCATGGAGGAGACAGTCGCTGGAGAAACTAACCAAATCACCCAGGCACAGGGCTCATGAGAGACCCTGTCTCTTAAAGGAAGAAAACCTTTTGACCTTGTAACCACGGCTAAAGCTTCCTTGGAAGCCACAGTGAGGGAGAAAGTCCGACAAAGTTGCACAGGCATGGCGACCCTAACACTTGGAAGGCTGAGGCAGGAAGAACTCAACAGGCCTATCTTGTTGGTGAGACTCTTTGTCGGGGGGGGGGGGGGACCAAACACAAGGCACCTCAGACTCTAAACACTCCCCTCAGGTAAACCCCTTGAGAGTCCTGAGATGATCTCTGTGAGTGACTATCGGGTAGACCAAGCTATGCAGTATGCTAAACCAAATTTGTATTCCTATTTTCTGTAAGGCCCCTTTGTAAGTCCTGAGAGGACTGGGTGTGGTAGCATCCATGCCTGTAATCTCAGGACTGAGGAGGCAGAGGTGGGAAGAGTTGGGGCCAGTTTGGGTTATCCCCAGACCAAAAAACCCTTCCTCAAAAAGTCCCAAAGAACCCAGGCAGTGGTGGTGCATGCCTTTAATCCCAGCATTTAGGAGGCAAAGACAGACAGATCTCTGAGAATTCGAGGCCAGCCTGATCAATGTAGCAAGTTCTGGGACAGCTAGGGATACATAGAGAAACCCTGTCTTGAATAAAAGAAATAAAGAGTGGGGGGGAGGGAGGGAGGGAGGAAGAGAGGGAGGAAGGAAGGAAGGAAGGAAGGAAGGAAGGAAGGAAGGAAGGAAGGAAGGAAGGAAGGAAGACAATAAATGCAATATTTTATTTTATATGCTAATTGATTTTTTTAAATTTACAAATAAAAAGTTGCCATGATTTTTGTTTTTGTTTGTTTGTTTGTCAAATCAAAGTTTCACCCAGAGCTAGGAATGGTAGCACATGCCTTTATCCCTAGCACTCAAAGCAGAAAGAGGGAGGTGGATGCCTGTGAATTGAGGCCAGCCTGATATTACAGAGTGAGCTCCAGGTCAGCCAGGACTGCACAGTAAGACCCTGACTCCAAACCAAACCAAAAATACATGCTAGGTAATACTTAGAAGGTATTTTGAGTCAGCAAGAAGGATTTTTCCCTCCCTCCCTCCCTCCCTCCCTCCCTCCCTCCCTCCCTTCCTTCCTTCCCCCTCTCTCTCTCTTTGGATGGCAATCTCTGACATCAAATTCAGATTTCATTGCCAGGGGCTCCCGCTGCACTGATTTCTGAGTATCATTAGAGAGTGAAGACAGGAGAGGCCCAGTCTGAACTGAGGAGATGGTATGGGGTGGGGATTCTCAGTGGAGCACAAACCCTCCCTGATGATAAAATGTTGTCAACACATTTGCTCAAAGCACCATTTAATAAACTGCTTCTTGCTAGGTACCATGGCCCGAGCCACAGGAGTTTAGGACCAGCCATAGTGTAAAGACCAAATCCAAACAGCCTCCCAGCCAGGCTGTGAAATATACCTTTACAGTCTTGGCACTTAAGAGGCTAAGCTATCCTTGGCTATATAAGATTCTCTCTCTCTCTCTCTCTCTCTCTCTCTCTCTCTCTCTCTCTCACACACACACACACACACACACACACACACTCACCCTATCCTAAACCAAACTGCTTCTTCCCCACATGACAAAGATTGTATTCAACTTTGCAACTGATCATTTATTTTACCTCAACTGCAAGAAGATTGCTTTTTCCACAGGCATATAATACAATCTGTCTATAGTTAAGAAAATTTACAAGGTAATGGACTCCTACTCTTTTCTAGTTGAAGCATCACTGAAGCATGCTGTCTTTATTTAATTTTTTTAACCCTTGTGTGTCCACACAATGTGGATATATGTATGGTTCACACTCATTAGTGCAGGCATGTGTAGGCCAGAATGCACTTCCAGAGGGCAGAGGAGACCCTCAGGTCTTTTCACCCTCCACCTTGTCTGAGGAAAGGCTGTTGCTTGCTGTTTCACGGCTGGCCTAGCTGATACATGTTTTCTAAGGATTCTCCTGTCTCCCTCCCCATATCCCTGTTTCCCTGATATTACACACCAAGCTTAGCCTTTAAATAGGTTCTGAGGATTCAAACTTGTGCTATGTTTAATCTCTAAGTATTTAACAATCAAAATATCTGTCAGTAGTACTCTATTTCTTTCCTTATTATAAATACACATACACACACACACACACACACACACACACACACACACACACACACACATATATATATATATATATATATATATATATATATATATATATATATATATATATGAAAACAGTTGCTGAAAAGTTAAACTAACTAAAAGGGACTCTCATGGGGCAGGAGAAAGGGTTCAGTGGTTAAGAGCTCTTCCAGTGTACTGGGGTTTGGTTTTCAGCACCCACATGGTGGCTTACCACTATCTGTAACTCCAAGCCTAGGGGATTTGGCGCCCTCTTCTGGCATCTCTGTACACTGCACACACATTGTACATATACATACATGTAGACATACCTGACTACCTGAATTTGATCCCTGTGACCGATGTAGTGAAGGGACAGAACTGACTTATACAAGTTGTCCTCTGACTTCCACCTGCTTACTGTGACACACACACACACACACACACACACACACACACAGAGAGAGAGAGAGAGAGAGAGAGAGAGAGAGAGAGAGAACAGAAGGAGCTGGGCAGTGGTGGCACACATCTTTAATCCCAGCACTTGGGAGGCAGAGGTAGGTGAACCTCTGTGAATTCAAGGCCAGCCTGTTCTACAGAACAAGTTCTAGGACAGCCAGCGATATACAGAAAAACCCTGTCTGTTTCAAACCCCACATAGCACCAAAAAAAAAAAAAAAATGAAATGCTTTCCTTGGGAAAGACAAACACTATGGCTCTGTTAAATAGAGTAAGACTGGCTATCCGTACCTAAGCTGAGACACTACCATCCCTTGCCTTTTTGTCTACATTGTCCAAAACCGTTCTGTCCTTGGCACAGAAATAAGCACTCAATAACATGGATTAAATTTAAATTTTCCTCCTCATTTGTGCTTCTGTTCGCTTTTCTCATCTGAAGTTTTCCTAGGAAATGCAAACTCCAGCTTTAAAAATGACCCTTATTGGGCTGGTGAGATGGCTAAGCGGGTAAGAGCACCCGACTGCTCTTCCAAAGGTGATGAGTCCAAATCCCAGCAACCACATGGTGGCTTACAACCACCTGTAATGAGATCTGACGCCCTCCTCTGGTGCGTCTGAAGTCAGCTACAGTGTACTTATGAATAATAATAATAAACGAATCCTTGGACCGGAGAGAGCAAGTGGGACCGACTGGAGCGAGCGGAGCCGACTGGAGCGAGCAGGGCTGGTCAGAGTGAGCGGGGCAGACCAGAGCAAGCAAGGTTGACCGGAACGAGGGAAAAAAATGACCTTTATTTTATTACATGTTTGTATGTATGTGTGTCTGTGCATTAGTGTGTTTGTGTAAGTGCTGGTGTGTGCATATGCTCAGAAGTATCAGCTCCCTTGAAGCTACATTAGAGTAGTTGTGAGCTACTTGACATGGACATTGGGAACTGAACTCTGGTCCTCTGCAAGAGCAGCCTGCACTCTTCACCATTGGTCCATCTCTGCAACCATCCCTTCCCCATCATTACTATCTCCTGACCTCATTATTTTCATAAATAGGCACTTTCAAAACCAATGAAAACATCTTAACCGATAACTAAAAGTTACTACAAGTGTCATTTCATTTATAAAATGTAGAGCATTCTTTAATAGCATGGAAGAGTTCCCCCTATTAACCCTCGGAAAATTTACTACAGGCTGATACGAAGTTCCTATGAAGAAATTAATAGCTAATGTGAACTCAGATGAAGCAAGAATTAAAAACTAAAGCACTAGATTCAGGGGCCATCAGAGGTCTGGTATCCAAAGGGCCCATATATTTGAGTGCTTGGTCGCAGTTGGTAGAACTGTTTGGAAAGGGTTAGAAGGTGTGGCCTTGGAGGGGGTGTGTCACTGGTAGTAGGCTCTTAGGTGTCAAAAGCCTACACCATTTCCAGTTAGCTCTCTCTTTGTGTGAATCAAGATATAAACGCTCAGCTGCTGCTCCAGTACCATGTCTGTCTGCCTATTGCTATGCTCCCACCATGACAGTCACAGACTCTCATCCTCTGGAACTATAAGCTCCATTAAACTTATTTTGTTTTCTATAAGTTGCCTTGGTCATGGTGCCTCTTTCTAGCAAAAGAAAAGTAACTAAGACAGGTTGGTACCAGGAGTGGGGGGTGGAGGACTTCGGAACTTTAACCACTATAAAAAGAGAATGCACTGTTCTACTAAGCACTTGGAAGACAATAGTGTTGGGAGTAATGTGGACCAGGGAGGCCCAGCTCTGGAAGTTTTACAGGGGAAAAATACTAGCAACTGGGCTTGAGACCATCTTTCTGATATGTTGTCATAGAATGTAGCTGCTTTTTGCCCTTGTCCTAAGAATGCCTGGGACTGATTTCTTTGGCACAGGTTATTTCAGGGTAGCCTTATATTGACCATGTTGTGTGGTTCTGCGTGATCACTCTCATGCAGATCTACAGTGAAAAGGGGGCACAAGCAGGGCAAAAAGAAATTTTAAAAATGTACAGTTTGAGTCGAAAAAGAGCACCAGGAAATTTAAGTTGAAGCCAAGTCTTGTGCTCAAAGAGATAAGAAGCTTAAAGAAAGGCTTAAAGTGAAATGGAATCCAGGGAGTCCTGCCCTCAGGCAGAGACCCCACTTACTTTAGCTGAGATTCTACCTTTAGTTATGAAGCCTATAGGAGTACACTGGTTATGGAATGTCCCTTCGCAGTTAAGGAGAGAGACTGAGGCCAGGCGTGTGTCAGGGAACTCCCTGCATGGAGACCCACAGAGGCCAATGCTAAAAGCTGTGAAAGTGAAGTCTGGACTGTGTTGGAGACACTAGGATGTTGGGGATACCAAAGCTATGGGATTCCTGCCAAGGACAGCTTCAGACCAAGAACCAGCTCATCAAAGAGAAGTGTGTCACAGTCAGCAAGGCTGGAAGAGCAGAGCTGTCTAAGCTTTTGACATCAGACAGAGCACAGGATTTGGAGTTTGCCCTGTTGGGCTTTAGTCTTGCTTTAAAATCCAGTATTTCTTCACTACGTTCCCATTTTCACGTTCCAAATGAAAATGTATTTTCTGTACCATTGTTTGTTGGAAGTACGCAATTTGCTTTTTGGCTTTTGATTTTACAGGGAATTACAATTAAGAGACTGCCTTGAATCACAGAAGGGACTCTGAACTTTTAAACTGTGTTGAGATTCTATGGGGACTTTCAAAGTAGGATTAAATGCACTTTGCATGATGATAGGGCTAAAAGCCAGCAAGTGGGGGCCAGGGAATGTACTGTCTTGTTCTGAGGAAGAAGGGCCCCCTTAGGCTCATCTATTTGAATGCTTGTGCCAGAGATATAAAACCGATTGGGAAGGATTAGGTGTGGCCTTGATGGAGTAGGCACCTCATTAGGGGTGGACTTTGAGGTTTCAAAAGCCCAAGCCATTCCCAACTAGCTTTCTCTGTCTCATGCTTGTGGGTTTAGATGTAAGCTCTCTGCTCTAGCACAGTGCCTGCCTGCCATGTCTGTGTCAGCCCCGCCCCCAGAAAAGTCATGGACTCACCTTCAAAAACTGTAAGCAAGCCTCCCCCTCTCCCCATAAAGTCTTTCTTTTATAAAAGTTGCCTTGGTTATGGTGTCTCTTTACAGCAATAGAAAAGTAACTAAGGCAAATAATAACAAAGTCAGCAACAAGAATGTGACTTGCTGCTCTGTGAACTCTTTGGCCATAATGAAAGAGACGGTATCTCAGTTGTTGTAAGATTGAAATCCTCTCTTTGAAGTAGCAGTGCCCAACATAGATAAAGCCACATGTATGTGAGGCCAGGAGTTTGAGCCCCAGCACTGAAGAGAGAAAGGAGAGGGACGAGGTAAAACAGTGATTTGTTCTTTGTAAATCTCACCAACTGGCAAAAGTGATATAGAGGAGTTTGAGAAGTGGGGATAACTTGGAAGCTGAGTCACTCTATGTCTTGACCCACAGTGGTTATAGTGGTTATGTAGGTACACTGATATATACCAACTGGGGAGTGGACTCGGAAGATTTTGCGTATGTGTTGCGCTTTGAATCTGGAGAGGGATTAAGACATTTCCTAAGAAGGAGTTCAGTGCAGTTTGAGCATGGTTGCAAGTCCTACTCTGATCCTGAGTTACTTCCTTAGACCCCTGTAGCCCTTTAGAAAAATCATCTCTGCTATGGGAAAGTCTCTAATCTCATACACAGCCAAAGCTAACCATTTTGCATTAATAGAGCCTAAAAAGAAAAGCATGCCACACAATGCATTTGAGACGTCCCTATGCATCAACTACCCTAAGAAAGGTAAAACATTTCCCCATCCTTTTCCTTTATGGCCTACGTTTTTTTTTTGTTGTTGTTGTTTTTTTTTTTGTTTTTTTTTTTGTAATTGCAAGAAACCGTTTCTGCTCATTTATATTGCAAATGTTTTCTCTATTTGTCCCAGAAGGTTCAAGCCAGAATCTTAAATGTTGGAAATGAAGGGGAAGTAGGTTACTGGGCAGACTGAGGCCAAGCCATGAGTGCCCCAGGAGGCTGCAAAATTAGGGCAGGGCCTGATCTTCTCCTGACTTCCAGAACTGTCTCCAACTCAAACTCAATCCAACCCCCTTGTAAGAAAGCTGACGCAAAACTGATCAGAACTGGGCAGGATGGGGACTTTTTTCCTCCTATAGTTAGTTACCGTTTTCAATCACAACGATGCTGCTACCCAAACAGGTAAATCTAGGAGTCCTTGAAAGTGTCACTAGGGTTTAATCCTAAAATAAGAAAAGAATGGAGAGGGGAAGGGTAGCTAGCATTTTAATTTATTAATCTGTTTTGCATAGTATTTCCAAAGTAACTAGCCACTGAGCAAACCGAAAATTTGCACAGGTGGAGGTCGCTAGCGGGGATGACCGCTCTAGCAGAGGATGCCGGTAGTTTTCCCATTAGAGTTTGCTCTGTCAGCCTACATCTCAAAGAGGTGAGAACGCACCGGCTCAGAGAATCTACAGTACCTAGGGGTCGGGTCAGGAAGTCTCGGGCCACCTGTGCTGCTAAAGAAGACTCTCAGAGGCTGACTGAGCATCCAAACCCAAGTCCAGGCTCGGTGGCCTGGGGACTGAACTGCAGAGGAGCCCTGCGGAGGGGGCGGGGGGGGCAAACCGAAGCCAAGTTCACTGCTTGCAAGGGAGGGCGCGAAAGAGGGGAGTGATGCAGCAGCGAGGGGAGCGCGAGGTGGGTATGAGGGAGTGATGCCCGCTTGGCTGGGGTGGAGAGGGGGCGAGGGGCCTTACCAAGCAGCAGCAGCCGCCGGTCTCTGCTGCGCTGCGCCAACGCCCGCATGGCCTCCGGAGCGCACGGTAGCCAGGCCGCCGGCCCAGCCTGTGATGCGGTCCCAGCGGCGCGCCCCGGGCTGCAGGTGGCTCGCTGAAGGATGCGCGTCACTGACCACAGATTCCCTCGGACTGGTGCAGAGCAGAGGGGGAGGAACCTCTCTCCAGAGGCCGCGGCCGCTCGCGAGCCCCGGGGCTGCTAGGCGGGCTGAACTGGCGCAGTGCTGCAGCCGAGCCCACGTGCCCGCCGTGGTCCCCAGCCTGCGCTCCTGGCACCGGGACTGCGGCAGGGGAGACTGGGTGCGGTTCGGCTGGGGAAGTTGCCTGGACTCCGTGGCTGAGTCTCTGGACCTCTGCTTTAAATTCCTGAGGGTGAGAAGAGTGGTGACACACAGACCTCCTTCTTCACGCGCGGGGATCTTTGATGTCCCGTGATGGGCACTGAATCGGTGCCATACACTAGTGATCCTGTGAGTTTTGTTCCACATCTGGTAGATCTGCATTGTGGACTGATTTTCTTTGTCTCCCTGTCCTTTCTTATAGGATGTCCAAGACTCCCATCTACCTCCGACCCAGAAAAGCTGGACAAGGTTTCAAGGTCAATAAATTAGAGAGGTTAAACAGACACCCAAACAAATTAAGACAGTGCACCTCAAAGGATGTTTGAAGTTGTCATCTCCTAGTTCTGACTTTTGGTCTCATTGTGTTTCTAGGTGACAATTATTTCCCGTGATCAAGCTGAATATTGAAAGCACAGGTTAACAGCCCTGGCTTCCCCATGAAGGAACCCTCCTGAGCCATTTGTCCTCTGTGTCCTAGTTCTTTCCCCATAATGACGTCAGTAATATCGCTCCATCACAGCAATCCTCCGCTCCTCATTCTTTTCACCGTTTTTCTCTTCAGGCATGACCCCTGAGAGCATACAAGCACACTAACAGCACTGTTTCTTCTCCACTCAGTCAACAGCACTCTCAGCCTTCCCTCTAGGGGAAATTTCAAAGTGACGTCCACGGGGCAGCCACTGTGGAAAATGACATGGGCTTGGTGCTTTAGGCATTTTAAGGTCAGGTGACTGACCAATGGATTCCACTTCTGGAATTGCAACAGGAGCATGAAGAAATATTCCAACATTCCTGCACACCGCAGTGAGACTGTCCACTGGTCCGTGGCCAGATGGAGCGCATTTCATCTTTAAATAGGGAGAGCAATTCCCACACAGCCACCTCTCCGGCCTATTCATGGATTTTTATCATCTGAAATCTTTGTGGGGCTAAGAGATGTAGCTCAACGGTAGATTGCTAGCTTAGCTCTTGCAAGGCACAGGGTTATACCATTATCAATAAAAAAAGAAAAAGAAGGGGCTGGCGAGATGGCTCAGGGGGTAAGAGCACTGACTGCTCTTCCAAAGGTCCTGAGTTCAAATCCCAGCAACCACATGGTGGCTCACAACCATCCGTAATGAGATCTGATGCCCTCTTCTGGAAAGTCTGAAGACAGCTACAGTGTACTTACATATAATAAATAAATAATTCTTAAAAAAAAAAAAAAAAAGAAAAGAAAAGAAAAGAAAAAGAAACACAGACCAAAAACCTTCCAGGTGTCGTAAGTTCACTCTCCGAGACCTGTGGTGCTCAGGCAGCTGAGATGTGTATCTATGGTTATCGGTTATTCATCTGGAACCAGAAGTCAAAGCTTAGGGCCAGCCCATCCCAGGACAGTTCGAAGAGGCCTTCACTTGGGAAGTCACTTCTTCAAACCAGGTTTTTGTTTGCTTATTTTGCTTTTAGGTTTTCCCTTTTAATAAAATGGAAAGAGAAGACACTAACACTGAGATCTTCCAGTCCTTGTACATTTGCAATTACAATAATTGACTTTAAAAACAATTCTAGAGCTGGGTTTGTTGCTATACACCTGTAATGCCATGAGGCAGAGGCAGGTAGAGCATCAGTCAGCCTGGGCTACATAGCAAGACCCTATTTAAAAAAAAAAAAAAGACAGTGGAGGTAGGGAGATGGCTGAATACAAGCATGAGGATGCCAGAACCCAGAGCACTCTTAACCTACTGAGCTACACCCCCCCAGCTCTGATAGAGAGACCTCTAATAAGTGTCACCTATGAATAAAGAAGTCTTGGCCAATGAGGTGTAGCAGGAAATAGGAGGTGGGATGGATATCTGGGAAAAAGAGAGAGAATTCTGGGAAAGAGCAGCCACATAGCTGAACTAAGATAGAATAAGAGAGATAATTGAATTATGAGCTAGTTGGAGAACAAGCCAAAGCTTATGGCCTAAGCATTTATTAATAATTAGTCTCAGAGTTGTTATTACAGGAAACAAAGTGGTATGGGAGAAAAAGCCCTAAGTTACAAACTCCCATTTGTTTATTGAATCAGGATCTACCCTCAGAGGACAGATGAGGGCACTGGATCTCTTGGAACTGGAGGTATAGGCAGTTGGAACTTAAGCTGAGCCCTCTGCAAGAAGCAGTAAGTGTTCTTAAAAAAGGAGTCATGTGGCTGGGCAGTGGTGGCACATGCCTTTAATCCCAGCTCTTGGGAGGCAGAGGCAGGTGGATTTCTGAGTTCAAGGCCAGCCTGTTCTACAGAGTGAGTTCCAGGACAGCCAGGACTATACAGAGAAACCCTGTCTCAAAAAAAAAAAAAAAAAGAAAGAAAGAAAGAAAGAAAGAAAGAAAGAAAGAAAGAAAGAAAGAAAGAAAAGGGTGGGGGTTGGGGGGTATGTCTCCAGCCTCATAAGTTGAAAATTTAAAATTCAGTCCCCGGAACCAATGTGAAAAAAGCCAGGCATGGTGTTGAATCCTTGTTTTGTTGTTGTTGTTTATTTAAGATTTTATTTATTTTATGTATATGAGCACACTATTGCTGTCTTCAGACACACCAGAAGAGGGCATCGGATCCCCATTACAGAAGGTTGTGAGCCACCATGTCGTTGCTGGGATTTGAACTCAGGACCTCTGGAAGAGGAGTCGGTGTTCTTAACTGCTGAGCCATCTCTCCAGCCAGAATACTTGTAATCCCAGAGCTGAGGAGGCTGAAACCAAGATTCCCCACAGGGCCCTCATGGAATGTCATCCCGGCCTCCTGGGTGAAGTCTAGGCCAGTGAGAGATCCTGACTCAAAAAAAAAACCAAGATGAGAGGTAGAGAAGTAGCACAGTGGGTTGAGAGTGGTTGGTGTACATGCCTGAGGACCTGAGTTCAAGTCCTCAGCACCCACATGTAAAATAAGGCAAGGTGATAGTGTGCAAGAGTGTTTATACCCTCAATGCTGTATAGGGACAGGAGGTATAGAGACAGTAGGGTTGCCCTGGGCTCAGTGAGAGGCACAGGAGTATATACCCATACACACCTACGCATGCACTATATATATATGTACCACACACACACCAAATAGATGTTTTTTTTAAAAAAATAAAGTAAAATTAAAATTAATCCACAGAATGGAAGAAAAAAATTGCTGGGCTGGGGATATAGCTCAATTGGTAAAATTGGGCTTAAGCTCAGAACCACACAGAGGGTGGTGGTACATGCTTGTACTAGAACCTAGGAGGCAGAGGCAAGGGGATCAGAAATTCCAGGTCATTCTCAGCTACACAGCAAGCTGGAAGCCAGGTTGGGTTACATTTGATCATATTTTAATAGACAGACAGACAGACAGACAGACAGACAGACAGACAGAGTGCCAGCTAGTTTTGTGTCAACTTGACCACAAACTAGAATCATCAGCGAGGAAGAAGCCTCTATTGAGAAAATGTTTCCATAAGATCTGGCTGTAGGGCATTTTCTTAATTAGTGATCAATGTGGAAAGGCTCAGCCCATTGTGGGTGGTGCCATCCCTAGGCTGGTTGTCTTGGGTTCTATAAGAAAGCAGGCTGACAAGTACACTTGCTCCTTCTGTGGCAAGACCAAGATGAAGAGACGAGTGGTCGGCATCTGGCACTGTGGTTCCTGCATGAAAACAGTGGCCAGCGGGGCCTGGACCTACCACACCACCTCTGCAGTCTCAGTGAAGTCTGCCATCAGAAGACTGAAGGAACTGAAAGACCAGTAGAAGCCCTGCTGTCTGAGACTTGCCTAACCTGCAATAAATGGGCTATTTACGTAACAAAACAAAACAAAAAAAGAAAGCAGGCTGAGCAAGCCATGGGGAGCAAGCCAGTAAGCAGCACCCCTCCATGGCCTCTGCATCAGCTCCTGCCTCCAGGTTCCTGCTCTGCTTGGGTTCCTGCTTCTGATGATGAACGGTGGGAGACTGAACCCTTTCCTGCCTAGGTTGCTTTTGGTCACAGTGTTTCATCACAGCAATAATAATCCTGACTAAGACAGACAGATGACAGACAGGGAAGCGTGGTTCCCAGAATCACATCTAGGGGATCTGATCCACTTCTGGCCTCCACCGGCACCAGGCACCATCACACATGTATGTACATAAACACACACAGAAAGAGAGAAAGACAGATAGACAGACAGGCACATATACATAAATATAAATATTTTTAAAAACCAAGCAAAATCCCCCATAACAAGAACAGCAACAGCAAAGGGTGGATAGCACCTGAGGAGCGACACTCGTCACTGACCTCCGGCCTCAACACGGCAGCTCACGAACCTACACACCCAAATGTACCTGCACTCGTGGGAACACACTCACAGNACAGATAGACAGACAGGCACATATACATAAATATAAATATTTTTAAAAACCAAGCAAAATCCCCCATAACAAGAACAGCAACAGCAAAGGGTGGATAGCACCTGAGGAGCGACACTCGTCACTGACCTCCGGCCTCAACACGGCAGCTCACGAACCTACACACCCAAATGTACCTGCACTCGTGGGAACACACTCACAGGTCCTTGCAAAAAAACATGTCACGGGATTTTCACACTGTGATTGTACAGGGGCAGTGCTAATCTTCCTGCACAGATATGATTTTTAGTATATGTGCTGCTGCTGAAGCAAGTACCAAGCTCTATGTATTTTTTAAAGGTCTTATTTTTAAGCGTGTGTGCATATGTGTGTGCATGTGTTGTATGCGTGTGTGTGTGTGTGTGTGTGTGTGTGTGTGTGTCTGTGCAGGTATCTAGGTATGTACCCATATGAGTGCCAGTTTCTGAGGAGACCATAAGAGGGCACTGGGTCCCATGGGGGCAGAGTTACAGGTAGTATGGGAACCAGATTCAGGTCTATTGCAAGAGCAGTTAGTTCTCCCTCGTAACGATGAGGCCACCTCTCCAGTTTGTATGTTAGATTATCATCATCATCATCATCATCATCATCATCATCATCATCATCATTACTATAATCATTTAAAATCTGGGACATGATATAACTTTATGGTCAAACCTCCCCTTTAAACTCCTTTTATACAGCTTGTCCTTTCCTGACTTGGTATGTTGCCACCCCATCTAGTGGCTCCATTTCTCAGCACCCGTCTGCTCCAGGTCCTATCATGATGCCGTGAGGTACACCATCCCCACCCTCTACCCTCAAAGAACTCAGCTGCCCTTGCTGCAGACCACTCCTTCATCACATCAGTCCATCCGTTCTATAAGAATGCCTGTGCCTGGCGAGCGTCCTCTCTGAGATGGCCTGTGCGCTGCCTGTATCTTAATTCAAGTTAATTAATTAGATCTGTGCGATTAGCCTGGAAGGTGAGCTCCTGGAGATGTTTACAGGAAGGGGAGGGGAGAATGTGATTTGACGGACGGTGGCTACTATGGGATGGCCCCATGGGACTCACCGAAGGAGTCAGACTCTCAGTGAGAGAGGAGGTAAGGTAATTGAAGCAAAGCAGATTGAGTTCACGGGGCACTTCGATTGGAAAGGGGAATTGGGAGAAACTAAGGCAGCACACATTTCAGGTCATGGAAAAGAAAGAAAGAATACTTACAACTCTTGTCCATACATGGCAAAGATTCCACTGTTGAGCAGCAACTTGCCACCTCTGAAGAAAACCAGGCTGCAGGGAGCCTCGGGGGGTGGGGGTGGGGGTGGGGGGGGCTATTTTTTTTCTACCCTTGTTCTTAGCTCCCCCTCTTCCCTGATCCTAAAAATTGCAGCATTTACAGCAAATGTAACAAAACAGCTTCGGTCATTCAGAAATTACATATGTATATGCATGTAAACATTTATGATACTATACTTAATATTTTATATATTAACCCTTAACACATAGATCATGTAGTATGCATAGTGTATATGACACACCAGATCACATCGCTGAATTTATGATTGACATTAAAAAAAAATTCTGTTCACTGAAGACTTTCTCTGCTTCAATCATTGCCCAGTGACTTTCTTCTACCTTCTAAAGGCCCTTCCACCTCCCAATAGCACCATTACCTGGGGACCAGCACGTGAGCCAAACTGCAATGGGTGTTTTGGGTTTTGTTTTGAGACAAGGTTTTGTTACATAGCCCAAGCTGACTTTGAACTTGCAGCAACCCTCCTGCCTTAGACTCTTAAATGCTGGAATTGTAGGCATTGGCCACCATTCCCTGCTTCCTCCCTTCCTCCATAGACTATAATGGTTTCCAGTTTTGGCTAAAGCTCCATACGTCTTCCTTAATTCATGAGTATATGGATTGATGACACAAGCTATGGGGCTGTCAATTGCTGCTTAGCAGATTACCTCAAACATTAGTAACCTGAAACAACCTTTTTTTTTTCTTTTTCTTTTTCTTTTTTTTTTTTTTTTTTTTTTTTTTTTTTTTTTTTTTTTTTTNAATCTCCTGCTTTCTATGTGTCAAAGTCTTAAGACTCAGGGTCTCCTGCAGACCACCTTCAGAACTAAGACTGCAGCTATTTTAACTTTGACCTGCAGGATCACCTAAATTCAAATGTGTGTACCATTAAGTCCAGATATCTCCATGGGGAAGTTTACAGTCTGTAGAAGAGCGGTTGGGCAGAGTGTGCCTTTTGTCATCTTGGCAATGACACCCCAGTGCTTTTCCTTGTCTTCTGTGTTAGGAGTGAATCTTTAGGACCAGCCTGAATTCTGAGGACTGTATCACACAAGGATGTGCCAACTAGCAGGCAGAGACTCTTGGGCTCATGTCATGTGGAAGGCGATATTGGGAGCCAGTCCCTTCTGACTCTTTTTACTTCCTGGCTGCCCTAAGATGTTACTAAGCAATCACAGAGTGAAACATCTGAAACCGTGAGCCAAATAAAATCTTTCCCTTTGTGAATGCGATTTATGGTTTGTTTGTTTTTGTTTGTTTGTTTGGTTGGTTGGTTTTTTTTTTTTTTTTTTTTTTTTTTTTTTTTTTTTTTTTTTTTTTTTTTTTTTTTTTTTTTTTTTTTTTTTTTTTTTTTTTTTTTTTTTTTTTGTAGAAATCTAACATTTCAGTCTGGATGCTACTTTTTTTTTTTTTACTGTGAATATTTGAAGCCCATTTGCATTTCATAAAAAGAGTTGAAAAGTAGATGTTTGGGGTTGGATGTGATGATCCACACCTTTAATCCTAGCAGCCCAGAGGCAGAGGCAGATAGGTGAATTTCTGAGTTAGAGGCCAGCCTGGTCTACATAATCAGTTTCAGACCAGCCTGGGGTAAATGGTAAGACTGTCTCAAGAACACAAGAAAAAGTAAATATTCGTAGCCAAATTGTTCCAAATATTCTTAAAAGTCTCTAAAAAGTGAGCTGAGTATTAATTTTAAATCTCATCTCTTTGGTTCTAAAACAAAACAAAACTAGTAAGATGAAGTGAAATGTGAACATATTACTAAGGGAGTAGAAAGAGAAAATGGGAAGTTATGGGGACAAAAAAGGAAAGAAATTGCCCATGGGGTGGAGAGATGGCTCCGTGGTTAGGATGGGTGTGATTCCCAGGACCCACACTACAGCTCACAATGACCTGTAACTGTATTCCCGGGGAACCCAAAATTCCTTTCAGGTTCTGTATGCACACGGTGCACATAAATACATACATGGTACAAAATATACACACAAAAAATACATTTATGAAAAGACTGTCTAAGAATAAAGACATGTGTGATCAAAGTTAGATGAGTATGTATAGGGAAATAAAAACAATATAAAAATATTAAAAAGTAAAAATACTAGTGTAGCCAGGTGGTGGTGGCACACGTATTTAATCTCAGCACTTGGGAGGCAGAGGTAGGTGAAGCTCTGTGAGTTCAAGGCCAGCCTGGTCTACAAAGTGAGTCCCAGAACAGTCAGGGTTACACAGAGAAACCTTGTCTTTAAAAATATATATATAAAATAACGGAAGAAACATCAAGATAGAGAAGGAGCCTTTTGTGGGTGGCAGTGAGGCACACTTCAGGAGCACAAAGTGATAGGACGCTGCTTGCCAACCCCAAAATGCCACACACCGCCACTGTACTGAATGCAAATCTATGCACCCAACCTTGTGGTGGCCAAGTTCTGCTTCTGGTACTTTGTGGCATGGCTGAAGAAGATGAAGAAGTCATCGGGGGAGATTGTGTACTGTGGGCAGGTGTTTGAGAAGTCACCCCTGTGTGTGAAGAACTTTGGCTTCTGGTTGCGCTACTACTCCCACAGTGGCACACTCAACGCGTACCTAGGGTTGAGACCACTTCAGGGTCGAATGACCCTTTCACAGGGGTCACAAATCAGATATTCTGCATATCAAATATTTGCATTACAATTTTTTTTCGAGACAGGGTTTCTCTTTATAGCCCTGGCTGTCCTCGAACTCACTCTGTAGACCAGGCTGGCCTCGAACTCAGAAATTTGCCTGCCTCTGCTTCCCAAGTGCTGGGATTAAAGGCTTGAGCCACCATGCCGGCTGCATTACAATTTAAGAATCAACAAGAATAATGTTATGTTTGGAGGGGTCACCACAGCATGAGGAACTGTATTAAAGGGTCGCAGCATTAGGAAGGCTGAGAACTGCTGGCTTAGAGGATATGCATGTTCTCAATCATAGCAAGTTTTCCTTTCTTCAATTATGACGGAGAGCTGGGTATAATAGTCGAGGTTGGCAGTTGTAATCTCTCAGAACATCTGTCCTTTAAAAGTGTCAGCTAGCCAGGCAGTGGTGGCATACATCTTTAATCCCAGCACTTGGGAGGCAGAGGCAGGTGAATTTCTGTGTTCGAGGCCAGCCTGGTCTACAGAGTGAATTCTAGGACAGCCAGGGCTAAACACACACACACACACACACACACACACACACACACACACACACACACACACAAACAGGAAAAGAAAAAAAGAAAATGCCTCACAGATGGATCTCAATTGAGGTTCTCTCCTTTCAGATAACTCTCAGGTATTATTTAGATATATAACTTGACATGTTGATATAAAACTAACCAGCACATGAATGTTCTGTACTGAAATGGTTGTTGCTGAGTTTTGATCTTGTTGTGTAAAGTACTGTGGTTGTTACGTTGTTTCTTCTTCTGAGTGATGCTGGGGATGGAGCCTGGCACCTCAGCCATGTTGGGTAGCTGCTTTCCTGCCCGAGAACAGCCCAGTTGAAAGAAACTGTCTCTTACTTCAGCCATGACTAGACATTCTCTAATCTTGGTGGGTACTTCCATTTATAGAACAAAGACATCAAGGCAGGTATGGTGGAGTTTGTTTGTAACCTCAGCACTTAAGAGGTACAGTCTGGGGCATTGGGATATTTGTAGGCATAATGTGTTTTTTTTTTTGTTCACTGTGTAAAGGTCATCCTTGTATTATTCAGACGCTGGTTTCTCTGCCACTGTATCTTGTTGCAATCATGGCATTGTGATGTTTATCCCAAGTATCTCCTGTTTCAAGTTTGTGTACACATTGTTCCCTATTTATTTTCTGACTTGTCAATAAGAGCTGATCAGCCAATGGCTGGGCAGAAGAGAGAATAGGGCAGGACTTCCACCAGCCAGGGCTGGGGAGAGAGAGAGAAAGGAGAAAGAAGAGATTCACCTCAAGGAAAGGGGGGGGGGGGTCCTGGAGGTATCATGGGAGAGCACTCCTGAAGCCCAGAGAGTCAGGCCAAAACTAAAAATCAGGAGAGAGCTTAGAAGGTTAGGATAGATCAAGGTATCGCCTAGGTATTATGTGGTCAAGCTTGATTAAATTAATCTTGTAGTCTGTCTCATTCATTTGGGAGCTAGCTGGGGATCGAGAAATACTGCCACTTTTAAAAATACATTTTAAAATTTCAAGGCTATCTTTGGCTACACAGTAACTTTCAAGGCAGCCTGGACAACATGACAACCCCCACTTTAAAAAAAAAAAAGATTTATTTATATATATGAATGTTCTGTTTTTACGCACATCAGAAGAGGGCATCAGATTCTGTTATAGATGGCTGTGAGCCACCATGTGGTTGCTGGGAATTGAACTCAGGACCTCTGGAAGAATAGCCAGTGCTCTTACCTGCTGAGCCATCTCTCCAGCCCCATAAAACCATATTTCAAAAATGCAATACAGGGGCCTGAGAGAGGGCTTGGACTGCAAGTGCCACCAAGCCTGATGATCTGAGTTCAATCTTAGGAGCCCACATGACAGAAGGATAGAACCAACTCCTGCCAGTTGTCCTTTAACCTCTGCATATGTACAAGCATGCACACATAAGACACACACACACACACACACACACACACACACACACCATGTAACAAAGAAACTCAATGAAACAAAGAGAGCAAACCCTTCAAGAAAGGAACTTTTCAGAGGTTCCAGCTGATAACCCAGCCCCCAGAAGTTGTGGCTGAGGGCCACATGAAGCTCTGCTTCTGGCCATTCACCCTCAGGACATCAGCAAAGCAGTAACCTTCTGCTATGGGCTGCACCTGGAGGACCTCAGCACTTCTTACTGCCATGCACCCATGCATAGTCTGAGGCGCCACCACAAAGGAGGCATCCTTACACTTGGTTTGTGTATGCCATGCCTGACTAAAAATACCAAGGGCAAGGAAGCTCCACTCTGGTGAGATCACTCTGGTGAGAGAACTGAAAGAGTTCTCTCAGGCTCTAAGACATGGTATCGCAGTGTGATCTGCGCCCTGTCCCGTCTCGCGGGAAGAAGACACAGACCAACCGGGTTCCGCGACTCAAGTTCGTTTATTCAGTCTTTTATGCATGCAGTTACAGCTTAAGGGTAATAATGAATTCTCTTTTTCTTCTTCTTCTCTGGAACTATCCCCACCGGAAGCAACCAATTAAACCCTATCCTGGCCACACACAGAATGCCACGTAGCTCCTGCTCATACGCCAGGAATTCTCGGGCTTCAACTTTACATTTTCGGGCTTAGAATCATGTCACTGTCAACACAGCCTAATGCCATATTGGGAGTTATTTATGTCAGCAAGACTGATAAGGCCGAGGCAGGCAGCGCCATCTTCAAGGTGCGGCCGCTAGGCTCTCTACAGCTCTTTAAGGCGCGGTCACTAGGCTCCCTACAGCAGTGCACCTACTACAGCCAAGAAGCAACAGAGAAACTACTGTGAAATCTGATCGCAATTGAAATGTACAGTACAGCAGGGCGTGGTGGCGCACGCCTTTAATCCCAGCACTCGGGAGGCAGAGGCAGGCAGATTTCTGAGGCCAGCCTGGTCTACAAAGTGAGTTCCAAAACAGCCAGGGCTATACAGAGAAACTCTGTCTCGAAAAAAAAACCAAAAAAAAAAAAAAAAAGAAATATACAGTACACAAGCTGATACTCAAAGTGTATCATGAAGACAAGGGCCTTATATAATGCCAAAAGAGGTATCACCCCAAATAAGAGATCTATCTTAACATAGAAATATGAAAAAGAAGGTAACAGGGCCTCTCTAAAGGCCCACAGCTCTCAACAAATGGATCCCAAGGATACTGAAGTGAACGGAATACTGCAGAAGGTCTAGACAAGCATCATGCTAAAAACTGTGAGTGAATTCACGCAAATGAATGGCTGACTGGTTAAGGGAGACAATGCAAGGCATACAGGAGACATTCGGTAAGGAGACAAAGGTCCTGAAGAAAATAAACAAGAAAATATATAGTTCTGTGGTTTTGTTTGTTTTAGTCAGGGTCTCATTATGTACTCACAGAGATCCTCCAGCCTCTGCCTCCCTCCTGACACGTGCTACCACACTCAGCTACCATCCTGGCATTTGGGAGGTGGAGGCAGGGGAATTAGAAGTTAAGGGCCAACGTTCACTTTGAAGCAAGTTTCTAGCTGACCTGGGCCACAGGAAACACTGCCTTGACTAATGAAGAAATCTTAGGACTTAAAATCTCAATGAATCAAATAAAAGTTGAAGGCCTCACCAACAGATGAAGGACAGAGCATGAGAGAGAACCTTAGGGATTGCAGGCTAAGTTGAAGGGTTCACACCTTCACACACAAAAAAGAAGAATTGGGAAAGAGTGAAAAGAACATACAAGGACCTATGGGACACCATTAAAGACTGAACTTTCCATCACAATCAGAAGAATTACTGACTAAAGCCATAGAAAACTTAATCAGCAGATTCTCCAAATCGTGGGAAAGAGACATAAAGCCAGGTAGAGGAAGCATTTATTATCCCAAGTAGACACAACTAGAAAAGAACCTGTAGGGGCTGGTGAGATGGCTCAGCGGGTAAGAGCACCCGACTGCTCTTCCAAAGGTGATAAGTTCAAATCCCAGCATCCACATGGTGGCTCACAACCATCTGTAACGAGATCTGGCGCCCTCTTCTGGAGTGTCTGAAGACAGCTACAGTGTACTTACATATAATAAATAAAATAAATCTTTAAAAAACAAAAAAGAACCTGTTACAGAATATAATTAACTAATAGCTGTGCCTGCTCAAGTGAGTATGCTAGAGAGATGAAGGTAATGAATGGTACAGCAGATGGCAGGAAACCCCACAGGATCATTGAGGAAGCAGTTGAAAAGCAAATGCCAATGCCTTAGAAAATGACAGCTCTGTGTGTGTGTGTGTGTGTGTGTGTGTGTGTCTGTGTCTGTGTCTCTCTGTCTCTCTATCTCTCTCTCTCTGTCTGTCTGTCTCCCCCCTTCCCTGCCCCACACATACATATGTATTACCCACGGAATGGAAACATGATGATCTAAAGAAACTTAAACAAGTCGACAGTAATCAAAGGGAGCACAGCATTATGGAAAATTTTTCCAACAGAAGCCCCAGACAGGAAAGATCCAGGCCCAAATCTTGTCAGATCTTTAAAGAAAAGCTAGTATTAGTGCTCTTCAAACTGTCCTGCAGAATAAACACTGAAAGAATGTTTCCAAACTCCAATCTACAAAGCTGCTATTACATTGTTAAAAAACCTGATATAATTACACCATCAACAAAACTATGTAACAATACCCTTCATAAATACAGCCGCAAAATTCATCAATTAAGATACTTGGAAACAAAGAAACAAGCAAAAAGAGACGTTTGGAACTACACTAGGCAGTGGTGTTGGACTTCTTTCATTCTCTTAATCTCAGCCCTCCAGGGGCAGAGACAGGTAGATCTCTGCTCTACAGAGCGTTCCAAAAAAGCCAGGGCTACACAGGGAAACCCTGTTTGAAGAGAGATAGAGAAAAAAAGATGCTTGGAAACATATTAATAACTCATACATGATAATCAAGTTGGTTTTAGCCTATGGATGGTTCAACATGACAATAAGCATAATATAAAACACATTAAAAAATCAGGGATAAAAGTTATTTGCAATCATATCATCTCGGTGGATGTTCAAAAAGCCTTGATATTTATTGCTTCACATTCCTTCATTATAAAAGCCCTGAAAACCTCAGTAAGGAGGCTCTTGTCTCTTGTCTTACTTAGGTTTCTATTTCTGTGATAAATACCATAACCAAAAACAACTTGAGAAGGAAAGGGTTTATTTCATCTTACAGGGTGTTATTATCCAGGGAAGTCGGGACAGAAACTCAAAGCAAGACCCTGGTCACAAGACAAGGGAGAAGGCTCAGACAAGAAGAATTTGACCTTGGGCTAGGACAAGGCTCAGGATGAATACAGCTGGGGAATGTGTTGTATTCCTCGTATCTTGGTCAGCCTCATAAACCCCTAGACCATGGGACTCTGTTTATTGCCTTGTTTGTCCCTTGACTACTTTGCATTTGATCTAGAACGGACCCTACTCTTTGCATGTACCTAGAATGGTAAAAAAAAATCAGATTGGGAAAAAAAAATGCTTAGGCCCTAGCTGGGGTCATGTTATAATGTTGTCTAATAGTCTTTTCTTTTTTTAATCCTTACTCCCTCCCTCAAGACCCTGTTAACTGACTGGGCTGCCTTGGTCAGGTATTTCAAATTTTAGGCAAAGCAAATTCGGCATGAGAACACAATAAGGATACGGACAGGAAAGGGAGGAGCCAAGTCACCCCTGTTACAGACCGCATGACTCTATACTTAGCAGACCCTAAGGACTCCACCAACAGACTGTAGAGTTGATAACTCTGGAGAAGTAGCAGTATTCAGAAATCAACATCTTTTCACACACCAGTAATGAGTTTATGGAGAAATAGATCAAGAAAATAACCCCATTCACAATACCAGGAAAAAGCCAGACATGCAGGGGTAGCGCAGTCGTAAAGCAGTTGTCCACTATGCAGAAGGCCCTGGGTTCAATCCCTAATGAAACCAAACGATAACACTTAGTAGTAAACTCAAGAAAAAGCCTTTGGTGGTACCTCCCTCACGCCTTTAAGTCCAGCACTGGGGAGGCAGAGGCAGGTGGATCTCTGTGAGTTTGAGGCCAGCCTGATCTACAAACAGAGTTCCTGGCCAGCCAGGGCAACAGAGGGGAAACCTGTCTCAAATAACAACAAGAATAACAACAGCAACTTAACCAAAGAGGTGAAACTTCGCACTGAAGAATTAAAGAGCAAAATTAAAGATGGCATTAGAAGATGGAAACACCTACTTTGTTCATGGATCAGATGGAATGGCTATACTTATAGGGAAAAAATCCTAAAATTTATATGGACTCCAAATAGTCAAAATAACAGAAAGAACAAATACCTGACTTCATACACACTACAGAACCACACTAACAAAACGAGCCTGGTTTATGCAGAAAACAAACATATGTATGAATGGAACAGAACGACCCTGAGAGAAGACATGTACAGACAGCCCCAGCTCTCTGAGTCTTGTCAAAAGTGTCCATGTCCAAAACAGATGTTGGATAAAAGCAAACTTCAACAAATTGGGTAGGAAAATAGGGTGTTCCCTTAGACAAGAACTTTAGATACTCTGTCTCTCTCCTAAGTCAACTCAAAATGAATGAAATGCTTCCTGTGGTTTGTATATTAAATGCTCCCACCTCAGCAACCCCCTACACATTAACACCCCCCCATACACACACACACACACACACACACACACACACACACACACACACACACACACACACACACACACGAGCTAAGCTCATGTGTTTCCACTCTGCCTCCAGCTGGTGGCACTGTTATGATTCTTGGAGGAGGTGCAGCCTTGCTGGACAAAGTGGCTCCCAAGGAGAGGTCTTATAGCCCAGTCCCATTTCCTGTTCTCCGCTTCCTGACTGCCGATGAATGTAACCAGCTGCCTCACAGATTCCTCACGATCCTTCCTGCGTTCTCCTTTCCCTGACATGACATGGCCCTTCTTAAACTCTAAGCCATAGAACCCTTGCTACTGTAAATCACTTCTGGTCAGGTATTTAGATATAACAATGAGAAAATAGCAAATTAAATACCTTTTAAAACAGTGTTGTATGCATGCATATGTGTGTGAAGACCTGAGATTGATGTTGAGAATTTTCTTGTTTCTCCTTACCCTATTCGCTGAGGCAGGACTGCTCCGTCAACTCTAGAGCTCTGTGATACGTCTTGTCTCACTAGCCAGCTTGCTCATTTCCCAGTTTACCAGGACTGACATGGCAGATTACTACATTAGAAGTTCTAACCGACTCATCACACTGACTGGTGTTAAACACAGGGACAGCAGATGCCCAAGGCATACAGTTCATGGCTTTATTTTTCTAAAACTCCTTGTGACAGCCATGCTAATTACAATTCCATAATTCTATTAAATCACATAATGATGGCATTTTTAAAAATCTTGGCTGGGCAGTGGTGGTGCACGCCTTTAGTCCCAGCACTTGGGAGGCAGAGGCAGGCGGATTTCTGAGTTAGAGGCCAGCCTGGTCTACAGAGTGAGTTCCAGGACAGCCAGGACTATACAGAGAAACCCTGTCTCAAAAAAAAAATCTTAAATTTTGAAAGTATTAGAGCAAAATGGGAAACTCACTAAGCTGTAGGTCCAAGCAGCAATCTCATAGACAGAACTCCAATAGCGCAGGAAATAAAAGGAAGAATTTGTAAATAGAACAAAATAAAAAAGTTTCACATATATATATATGTGTGAAACTTTTTTATTTTGTTTATATATATATATATATATATATATATATATATATATACATATATACATAAATAAATGAATAAACCAATCTTTTAAAAATTCCCGGCTGGTGTGAGATGGCTCAGTGGTTAAGAGCACCGACTGCTCTTCAGAAGGTCCTGAGTTCTAATCCCAGCAACCACATGGTGGCTCACAGCCATCCGTAATGAGATCTGACGCCCTCTTCTGGTGTGTCTGAAGACAGCTACAGTGTACTTACATACAATAGTAAATAAATAAATAAATAAATAAACATTTTAAAAAAATTGCCTATATTTCCAGTCCTGGGGAGGCCAGGGCAGAGCAAGCAAAGGTTCAAGGTCTTCCTCAGCTACACAACAAGAGGCTAGCCTGGGATACATGAGGCTAGCCTGGGATACATGAGGCTAGCCTGGGATACATGAGACTCTGTCTCAAGAAAAAAAAAAGCTCCAATTCATAATGAGGCATGGTGGCTCTAATGTCAGCACTCACACTGAAACAAGAGGAGTGCCATGAGTTCAGGACAATATGTCTAAGACCAGCCTAGACTCCAGTGTGAGACCTGTAAAATAAAATCGAACTCACTCACACCAGATGTCAAGTTATGTGGTTCAGGTGAATATTTTTTAAGCTAAGTTTCAAATTAATGCTTTCACTTTTGGCAGCTTTTAGTCTGACTGCATTGTCAATCCCTTAAGCCACTTTTGGGCTTTTAAATTCTGCTAAGAATCTCCTTGAGAGTTCCATAGTCACTGTTATAGGACTTCAAATAAATTTCTTTAAAAACACCTTTACCCTCAACCCCCACACCTGTTAGGAGGGCTTCTATCAAAGCACCGTGTAGGAGGGGTGTGGTGAGACTGGAACCCAGGGAGCAACTGCTATAGGAAGAAAGGTGGCAATTTCTGCACAGTGTACTGCCATAACATGATCATCACGCATTTTCCGAGAGCAAAAAGCACGTCTCAGAGAGACGTTCATAACCCACGTTCATAGCACCGTTCCTAACAGCCAGAGGGTGGGAGTGAGCCAAATGTGCCTTGAGGGATGGGTAAAAGCAATGCATATCTGCATATGCTGCAATCTTGAGCAGCCCTGAGGTGGGGAAGGTAACCCTGCCATGGAGATACTTGTTTAACAAACACCAAGCTTCAGTTTTTCAAGCTGAAGGCGGATCTGGAGACTGGTTTGACAACAAAAGGAACACATGTGCTCTAGTTAGCTTCTGCTGTGGACTCAGCAGCACCTGAATTCTCTGAACCAGTCTAAATTAGGGGACTTCCTTGGTTAGACTGGCCTGTAAGGGTATTTTCTTGTTTGTTAATTGATGTAGGTGGGCTGAGTCCACTGTGGGTGGTTCCATCCCTAAGCTGGGACTTTGGGACTATATAAGAAAGGTGCCTGAGCAGAGGCCAGGAGCAAGCCTGTAAGCAGTTTTCCTCCACATTTCCTGCCTCTGCTCCTTGTGTTCCTATCCTGACTTCTCGTAGTGATGGATTGTGACCTGGAAGTAGAATATAAAGCAATTCTTTTCTCTGCAAGTTGACTTTGGTAGTGGTGTTTATAACAGCAACAGAAAGCAAAGAAGACCAACATAAAATAACTAAACACTTAGAATGAAGGCGTTTGTCTTTCTCTCTCTCTCTCTCTCTCTCTCTCTCTTTCTCGTTTTTCTCTCTTCCAACCCATCCTTTCCTTCCCTCCCTCCCTCCTTCCCTGTCTGTCTGTCTCTTTTCCACACCTCTCACCACTGCTCCTTTTCTTCCACAATCTCTGGAGTGTGGGATTGAAGACATACATCAGCACATCTGGCACATAAACTTTTAATGTCTTCCATATGTATTGTCACAATACTGTCCTAATTCTGGAACTCACTCTGTAGACCAGGCTGACCTCGAACTCAGAAATCTACCTGCCTCTGCCTCCCAAGTGCTGGGATTAAAGGCATGCACCACCACTGCCTGGCTAAAAATGTGTATCCCAGGCTGGCCTCGAACTTGTGATCCTCCTGCCTCTGCCTCTTTCAGCAAATCCTACTGGTGTGCGCCACTACAACTGGTGTATTTTTTTTATTTCTTAGTAACTTTGTGAAGGCTTTTGTAGTGTGGTATGTAATATATAAATGACCAAACCAGATATGTATTTGTCAACAAATAATCACAAATCAGGTGCATTTTAAAGAAAACATTGTTAATATCCCAATACCTCACATTCTCTTCCAAATGCTTTCCTTTCTCTTTCTAAAGGCGGCTACCACCCTAACTTCTAATATTATAGATTAGTCTTGCTCATCTCCACTTGTATGTAAATGGCATATTGCAAGATAGACTTTTTGTCCGAGTTGAACATCATGTTCACGAGATCCAACTGTGTTGCTCATGTAGCAACAATTTCTGGCATATTCTCCAGATGAATGTATGACTCAATTCTTTATCCATTTTATACTTCATAAGCACTCGTATTTTTAATGGTTAATGCTGCTCATCCAACTTGACTGGATCTGTAATTACCTAGGAGATAAGCCACTAGGCACACCTATAAGGGACTGATCGGGTGATGTGACTTTGGAGGACCAATCCTAACCATGGTCAGCAGCAGCTTCTGGTAGCAGTTAATGATAGGAGGTCCTAAGGAAAGCACCTGTCTTCTACCTGCTTTCCCTCTGGTTGTTTTCTGCTCATGCTGTCGAGTTCATTTACTTTGCAGGTACCACTGCCATCTTTTTTTTTCTGACACCAGAATGTAGCTTTGTCAGGCATCCGTCATGGACTGAAGACCAATGGCTTTCCAGGAACGTTTCAGAACTTCAGTACCAGGCTGCTGAGGGGTCCAGTTTTGTGGACTGAGCAGATTCCAGGCTCTTAGCCTCTTGAGTGTCAAGGCAGCCACCACCGACCAAGTCATGTAAACAAATCTGAGAAATCCTTTTAATATATACTCATTCCATGGGTTCTGTTTCTCTGATGAATCTGATACAGCATTTCTCCTAATAGTGGGCTATAATGAACTGTGTTTTCTAGGACTAATGTACACTTCTTTAGACACACACTGTTTAAACTTTAAGGCAGAATCTTCCTAAGTTGCTGAGGATGGATTTGAACTTATGCCTTGGCCTCTGGAGTAGCTGGAATTACAGGTATACACCTCCTAATCTGCAGATCTTTCTTTCTTTCAACCTTTCCCTTTTATTAACATCAGGGATTCCAGTATTGTTGCAGGCAATTCCCATGTCCTCATTTCAGATTAAAGGTTTTCAGCATTTCAGCAACACATACACTATGCGCCTCTTAGAAGTGTCTGATACAACTTGTGCTAAATAGGATTCAACTTCTAGTTTATTGTTTATTTGTTTTGTTTTGTATCTTAATTACCCCCTCTAATACTGCAGAAGGGACAGAAAGGGAAAGCTAGAGAAGGGTGTATTTCTGAAGGTCATAGTGTGGAAGTCTGAGTTCTAGGTATGCTTTAGCTGTTGCATTCTTGGAACCCATAGTAACTCAGATCACCTGTCTATGATCTGGCCTGTCAATACCCAGTCATGGTATGCAGAGGTGCTCATGGGGCCCCATACAGTTAAATGGTGGGTGGCATAGGGTGTGGGGTAGTGTACAGTGAGAAGCCTAGTAAGGTCAAGCTAGGGCTTGAAGCCCCAGAGACCCAGAAGTGACAGTAGGAGCTTTGACTGCTCCTGACTCCAGGCTCCTGTCATGTAGCCACACACCCACATAGAGAGAATTGTGGTCACCAGTCATGTGCATCACCCACAAGTCCCTCCTCTTGTAGATGAGGCATCTCAGGCCAAGCCAATAGGAAGCACCTGCTGTCAGATCCAACCCATCCCCAAACTGTATATAAGATTCTGTCCAGAAGGAATGAAAGATGTGTGTGAAAGCCAGGTGTGGTGGCACACGCCTTTAATCCCAGCACTTGGGAGGCAGAGGCAGGCAGATTTCTGAGTTCGAGGCCAGCCTGGTCTACAGAGTGCGTTCTAGAACAGCCAGGGCTATACAGAGAAACCCTGTCTTGAAACAAACAAACAAACAAACAAACAAACAAACAAGATGTGTGCGAATTGCTCCATCATCTGAGAGATCTGTCCTATGAGCTGTAACACTGCCTGAGAAGAAAACACTTTCCCAAAGCTTTCACCACCAGAAGCTCCCCTGCACTCTGCTTGCTAGCCAGCTCAGCTTGGCTGCCAGGGCAGCAGCACCAGAGTAGCAGCAAAGGGAGACAGTGAAGGCACTTCCCCCTCCCTGTTCATGTCCTTTTCCCTTAGCTTGAACCCTCCCACTGGGCTGACAGCAGACTGGGCAGCCACTGGAAAGGTGCCCATGCACCTGTAAACAGTCCTCACCTGAGCTCCTAATTAAACTCATTGAGTCACAAACAAAACAGCCGGCTGAATCAGATGTCAAAGTAGAAGGGAGTGGGGAGTTGGAAAGGAGACCAGTGGGAGTGTAATAATGGAAGATCATGGAGTAGGACTGTCATACAAAAACTTCATATAATCTACAATGTTAATAAAAACATACAAAAAAGCCAGGCAGTGGTGGCACATGCCTTTAATCCCAGCTCTTAGGAGGCAGAGGCAGATTTCTGAGTTCAAGGCCAGCCTGGTTTACAGAGTGAGTTCCAGAACAGCCAGGGCTATACAGAGAAACCCTGCCTTGTAAAAAACCAAACCAAACCAAACCAAACCAAACCAAACCAAACCAAACCAAAAACCCCAAAACCAACCAACCAACCAAACAAACAAACAAAAAAAAAACCCAAAGAATCTTTCAACATGATAGTGTAACTGCTACAAGTAGGAAGGTTTTGCTTCTAGGTCACACAAAAAAGTTTTAAAACAAGATTGACAGTTGCTAATAACCCAGTAAGTTAAATAAGCACAGTACATTGCAGTGATAAATGAAGAAAGAATACAAGGGAAAGAAACATAGACCTATTTCATTAAGTTGTTTTCTGATCTCCACAAGAGCACTTGGTATGTACATGTGCACATACATACACACAACTAAATAAATCTTAAAGAACAAAACAAAAAACAACTAAAAATCCCCAAATTGAAGACCTAAATCCCCAGTTGACTGCCTCATTAGAAAAAGCTGAGGATGGGGTTTGGAGAGCTGGATTTAAACCTAAGTGCTTGTGAATGAAAACAGACTCCATGGGTTCACAGGGAGTGGTCCTATTAGGAGACGTGGCCTTGTTGGAGGAAGTGTGTCACTGGAGGTGGACTATGAGGTTTCAGATGCTCAAACCAGGTCCAGTTTCACTCTGCTGATACAGATGTAGAACTGTCAGCTCCTCTCCAGCACTAAGTCTGCCTGGGTGCCACCATGCTTCCCACCATGATGATAATGGACTAAACCTCTGAACTGTAAGCCAGCTCCAATGTTTTTCTTCACAAGAGCTGCCGTGGTCATGGTGTCTGTTCACAGCAACAGCAACCCTAAGATAGCATTTAACTTTGGATCAAGTAACAGCAGCTCTCAGATTCTCCAAACTCAGATTTCCAGGGATACGTACAAAACAGTAACTTTCATGGGACTGTTGGGAGGAACCAATGAAACATTAGGTGCCATCACAGTAACCGCCCAACTCACCATCATAGACTTAGAGGGATTCAGATAGAATGCTACAGATGAAGAAAATACAAAGTTGCCGGAAAAGCACCACTGTACAACCAGGTGGTTGGAATAATTTTTACAAAGACTTCTGTTTCTGCATCTGGCATTAAGACTACTTCCTCTAAGAGGTTCTTAGGTCATTCAATCCTCCAAACAACTCTTTTAGGTAGGCAATTCTTCCAGGCTTGTGAAAAGCCACACAGTCTAATGTGTCTGGGAAAAGGGACCTCAGCTGAGGAATTGCCTCCATCAGACTGCCCTGGGTTGTTTGTTTGTTTGTTTTTGATTAATGACTGATGTGGAGAGGGCCTAATCCACTGTGAAAGGGCCACTCCCAGGCTGGTGGTCTTAAGTGGCACAAGAGAGCAGGCTGAGGCTGTAGGGGAAGCAAGATAGTGAGCAGGGTTTCTTCAAGGCCTCAGCTTCAGTTCCTGCCTGACTTCCCTAACATGGGTTGGAACTTGTAAACTGATATTACTTTCTTCCCATCGGGCTTTTGGTTATGATATTGCTGCAATAGAAAATAACCTAAGGCCAGGTGGTAGTAGCACACTCCTTCAATCCCAGCAATCAGGGTGGCAGAGGCCTCCCCCTGTAAGTTTGAGGCCAGCCTGATCTACAGAGTGAGTTCTAGAACAGCCAGGGCTACACAGAGAAACCCTGTCTTGACCGACCGACCAACCAACCAACCAACCAACCAAAAAAGCCCCAAACCAAACAAGGACATTATTATAAACAATTCTTCATATTAAAGTTATCCTGTTTAGTATGGGCAAGACCTTGAATCTAATTGTTATCCAGACAGCTGCCTCTCCCGAAAGTGGTTCATAGTGTAGATAGCACAAGTGATATAGGGTACAGGTATTCTATAGATCACACTTGTGTACTGTGTCAAGCTGTCTTCCAAAGCAACCTAATTACAAAAAGTTCATAGGAAAGGAATATATAATATCTTAAAAATGACTTATATACTTAAGACAAAAACAAGAAGAAAGAAGATGCTTAGAGGGAGTAACCAGGTCCTGAGGAATTGTTAAGGGCGGGGGAAGCTTTAGTTTTTGCTCTGTGAAAGCATTGGTAGAAGGCAAAGCAGAAGTTGGGGGCACTGCAGAACTCAAATGTGTGTTAAAGTCCATTATAGTGAGAACAGTGCTTTTGATTGGAAGTACAGTCTGGCAGCACTAACCTCACATAAGCTGGCAGGAAGTGTCAGTTGGAAAACTGGCACATGCGGTAGTATGTCCTACTTCAGTGTTAATGTCAACACAGTCAAGGTTCTGAAAAAGACTATTTCTCAAACCTTCCCAATGTTAGCAAAAAAAATTTCGGTACAAATTAATACTGTTTCGAACCAGTCTTTGACAAAATATAGTGAAAATGTGGAAAGAAATAACCAACAAGTGTTCAATTGTTTTTAATTAATTTATTTGAACCTAGAATAGAGGATAATTTAATGAATACAACATGCCTACTTCTCAGAATTGAGAGACTAAAGTACAAGTCTTGGTGGGGAGTGGTGGTGTATATTTTAATCCTAGCATCCGGAGGGTGCAGAGTGGCCTCTCAAGAGTCAAGTTTTACCCAGTGTGATGGTTTGTATATTCTTGGACCAGGGAGTGGTACCATTTGGAAGTGTGGCCTTGTTGGAATAGGTGTGACTTGGTTGGAGTGGGTGTGTCACTGTGAGTGTGGGCTTAAGATCCTCACCCTAGGTGCCTGGAAGTCAATCTTCCACTAGCTGCCCTTGGATGAAGATGTAGAACTCTCAGCTCTGCCTGTGCCATGCCTGCCTGGATGCTGCCATGCTCCCATCTTGATGATAATGGACTGAACCTCTGAACCTCTAAGCCAGCCCCAAGTAAATGTTGTTTTTTATAAGACTTGCCTTGGTCATGGTGTCTGTTCACAGCAGTAAAAACCCTAACTAAGACACCCAGTGAGTTCCAGTTCAGAGAGACCCTGTCTCTCTCTCAAATTAAAAAAAAATTTTTTTTTTTTTTTAAATTTTTTTTGGTTTTTCGAGACAGGGTTTCCCGGTATAGCCCTGGCTGTCCTGGAACTCACTCTGTAAACCAGGCTGGCCTCAAACTCAGAAATCCACCTGCCTCTGCCTCCCGAATGCTGGGATTAAAGGCATGCGTCACCACTGCCCGGCCCAATAAATCTTAATGCTTATTTTCCTATTATAGAATATGTGTTGACCAGACAAAGAAAAGCAAAGAGACATAGGCAAAATCTATGTACTTTATCACCTTAATAAAACTATGGCTAATGTTTGGAAGCAATTACTCTGATCCTTATTCGATTATTTTTTCAAAACATTACAAAGCATATATAATATTGTATCATGTAATACTCACAGAGCATCATAAATGCAAGTTTCCATGGCTATTTTTTTTAGCTGCATATTATTCCAAGTTGACACTCCACTACTGATTTCATTATTCTTTGAGTTTATAGTCTGGGTTACTTGCAACTTTCTTTGATGGCTTTCTTGAGTAATACTGCAATGACCACACTATAATACACAACTTAGGAGAGCTACCTTCTTGGTGTGTATCTGTTTAAGAACAACAGTGGTATTTTAAACTGTTAATTTTCCAAGATAAGGAAATTATAGTCAATTTACTTTCAGGGTGTATGTGTGGGGGTGGGGAGAGAATGCCATCAGTGATATGTCAAAGTACTCCCGTTCCTCCAATTGAAATCTGATTCATTAGTGAAGGAGAGAGTATTTGGATATGTATCATTCTCAACACCCTTTGCATACTCAAGGACCCCCAGGGATAACTGTATAACATTTGATTATGATTAATCTGACACTACTAAAGCTGCCTGAGTATCTCAGTCTACTTTTCTCTAATTTGTTCAGAATAGTTTAATATAATTTTGTTAAATGTTGTACCGAGGGATGACAAACTTTAATACTGCTTCTTCTAATGACTACCTGTGAACTTCTGAGGCTCAGTCTTATACATCTTAATTTTATATCTATATACTTTTTTATAGATGTATGCACATGTGTGTGCAGGGTACACCTGAAAGTCTGAGGACAAATTCAAGTGTCATCCTTGGAAAGGCTGTCCACTATTTCTGAGATGGGGTCTCTCCTGGCCTGGAGACTAGATGGCCAGCTAGCACAGTGGACTCTTCCGTCTCTGCTTTCTCAGCATTGGTGTTATAAGCACACCACTATGCCTAGCATTTTTTACTTGGATTCTGGGGAATGGAACTCAGTTCTTCCAATCGCAAGGCAAGTGTTTTCCTGACTGAACCATCCTCAGGCCAAGTCTTGTTATGTCAGAGTCTAGCATAGCTCTTGCTTGGTATGTAATCATCGTTGATTCTCATTTAAGGTTAGTTTGAACAATATGTTGAATGTAGTTTAAGTTTATCAAGCCCTGAAACACTGCCTTCCATGGCAAGTCTTTAAGACATGCACGTTTATTTAACATCAAGGAAGCACACAATACAAACAGCACACACAACTCACTAGGTACGCCCTGGATTGGAATGAATAAACTTTGGGCAATTTCAGGTCTTCCCCTGCTCAGGGACAATTTGCCTTTCTTTTATTGCTTTTATGGGGATCCCTTTTCTTCTTAAAGGAAGTGTGAATGTTGCTACTTTAGCATTTTGGAATCTTGTGATAGTTTCTAATTGCCTTCAAGAAAAAGTCCAATCCCTTAATACTGCCTGAAAAGCACTTCTGCGAACTCTACTCAGCTGTCTGATATCATCACACTCCTAAAACCTTACCCTGATTCACCTGGAGGCCTCCTTCACAAGCTGTTAGCTTTGTCTAGAATGCTCTTTCTCTACACACCTAGTAGCAATAAAAAGCAAGTGCTAGATTGAATTCTTCCCAAACACTGGACATTTTTATGAACCAGTTCACTCATTATGATGCGGATACTCATTTATCTCAAATATACAAAGGAGACACAGAGAAGCAAGCAGGTTCCAAAGGCAGGTCTGAATTCAAGGATGCTGTAACCCCCCCACCCCACCAGTTCTCTCTAGGAGTTCAACTCGTTAAACCCCTCTAACAGCTGATGTTAGCATTAGACACTAATTCACACCTTATGCCTCATTAGCCGGAGGATAAACAAGCCCTCTGAATTCAGGTCCGATTGCATCTTGTTAACTTTTGCATCCCCAGCTCCTTTCCAGTTCCAGGAACATGTAATGAACATTAACAAATACCTGTTGGATATTTAAATGAGTGAACACTGCGTCCACGCAGAGATACCAGCTTAGAATTTACCTGGGCAACAACACTAGGCTTACCAGATTGGGATCTACAGCATGCATCTTAATCTCAGCCTTTTGGCAGTGTGAAACTTTTTATATTCTTCTGTGACTACGCCAGGTTGCCACGATTCTTTAAATACTGCCCACACCCGTCCTTTTCATAACAGGGATTTGTCTTTTGAGAAAATCTTACAGAGAAGATTTCTAAAACCCTAATATCAAATTTTCACTTCACTGCGGCTCAATTGTCCTCACGCCTCTCCCCTTTGGGGGAGGGGGAAGGAGCAAATTGGAAATCAATGAGGGGAAAACTTTTTTTTTAAAAGTGAATTTCGAATGCAGAGTAGGAAAACATTCCAGCACATTTGGAATTGGGTCTTCCGGTGCTGCCTAGGTAGCACTGTCCCAGGTGGCACCTTACGGTGGAGAAAAAAAATCCGAGGGCCATCAAAGCGGAGGAAACAGGTGCTGCTCTAAGCGGGGGTTTGTTGACACACGCTCTGGCTCCATCTTTTGACAAAGAGCCCAGAAGCTAAGGCTAGCTGGCCAGCAGTCCATCGCCTTCGAGGGGGAGGATTAAAAAACACACACACACACACACACACACACAAAGGCGAGAGGGGTGGCGGAGCACAGAGCAAGGGAGAGAAAGGTGACAAACGGAACCAAACTCTTCTCTCCGGGGAGCGAGGCTGGGCTGCGTCCCCCTCCAAGGACCAGCGACGGACTGTCATTTTGTGTTTTCCCCTCCAAGCTGACTACCACCTGGCTCCAGGACGGGGTACCCGGTCTCGTGAGAGCCTCGGCGCCCGAGCCGCCGTGGGAAAGGCTCCTCGGAGGGCTCCGGCTGAAGCAACCGCCTCTGGTCAGCTCGCGGAGCGCGGACACCCCCTTGGGGGCCACGCCTGCGGTCCCCCACCCCCGGGGCCCGGCCTCCTACCCACAAGGCCCTGCGCTGCTCGCGCAGGCGCAAAGGCGGCGAGCGTCTCAGGAAGAGGAAAATGGCATAAACAAGTCGGGAGGACCCGGAGCGCGAGCCGACGAGCGAGCAGAGGGCAAGAGTTTAAAAACAAACCGGCGGCTCCCTCCCGCCGTGCCTTGCCCCACAGCTTCCGGTCGCCGCCGCCTCTGGGTCGTCCCCCCCTCGCAGCCCCGGCCGCGCGCCCACCGCGGCGTCCCGCGCGGCCCCTTTAAGGACAGCGGAGAGGGAGAGGGAGAATCCCTGCTCGCCGCCCGCCCGCCCTTCCCCCTCCCCGGGCGGCTCCGGCTCCCTCAGCGGGGCCCAACCCGCCCGCCCGGCTTCCATCCGGCTCCGGCTCCGGCTCCGGCGGCGGCTCCTTCCCGCCCTCGTCTATGGTGGCGGCGGCGGGGGACGCGGCTGCGGCGTGGCCATGAACAGTGGCGGCGGCGGCGGCCTCCCGCCCCCCTCGGCCGCTGCCTCGCCGTCGTCGTCCTCGCTGGCGGCGGCCGTGGCGGTGGCGGTGGCGGCCTCGTCGGGCGTCGGGGGCGTCCCCGGCGGGCCGCCGGTGGCGGCGGGTGTGAAGCTCAAGTACTGCCGCTACTACGCCAAGGACAAGACGTGCTTCTACGGCGAGGAGTGTCAGTTCCTGCACGAGGACCCAGCCGCCGGCGCGGCCCCGGGGCTCGGCCTCCATAGCAACAGCGTCCCGCTGGCGCTGGCGGCCGGTGCTGCCTTTCCTCCCGGAGCGCTCCCGGGCGGGGGAGCGGGGCCGCCCGCGGGGCCCAAGAAGCCGGAGCTGGGAGTCCCGGGGGCGGCGACCGCGGGCGGCGGACTCGATGGCCCGCGGGTGGCGAGTAAGTGAGGCCCGGGCGGGGTGGTGCGGTGCGGGGTTGGTGCGGGGCGGTCCGGGCGCGGGGAGGAGGCCTGAGCCGGCCTGCTTCCCCTCACCTCCGGGCCGCAGGAGAGGCCTAGGCCCTGCGCAGCCCTCCTTCCTTCTTCCTGTTTCCTCTCTGGGCTCCGCCGCTCGGGGCAAACCCCGGAGCTAGGGGAGGCGGGTTCCCGGGAGCGTGGGTGGACTGACGGTCGTGGTGTGATTGGGGTGGGGTGGGGGGCGCTGGGAGTGGGGTGCGGGGAGCAGGGGGGATGGGCTGCAGAGTGGAAGCAAGGGGGTGTCGCTTCCGGGTGTGTGTGCGTGGAAAGGGGCTGGGTCTGCGAGCACATGTGTCGGTGCGTGCTCGCGTGGAGCGCGGGCTGCCGAAAGTTGAAGTTCGCCTCTCTGCGTGTGTGTGTGTGTGTGTAGGTAGGTAGGTAGGTGGCGGGAGGTGAGGGGCAGGCTTAAGGCATATTGGCTTTGCGGAGAAGGACGCCGAAAAAGTTTGCTAAACGGTTTTCCCGGCTGGGAACGCCTTCTAAAGGATGTCCGGGGCGAGGGGTGGGGGTGAGGGGAGGATAGGTGTATGAAGATCAGCTTTATTCATTTATTTATTTTTAAGTGAGCACAGGTTTAATAGAGAGCTTAGGTTAGGAATTTCCCAAGACTTGCGCTCTGGCAGGTTTCTGGAAAGCTAGAGTAAGTGAACTGGGTGTCTGCAGGGATCTTGTCTTTCCCATGGCATCATCCTGAGTGAACTTTCTTAGCACTCTGCCTCAAGAGCGTCTTGCACTCCTAAGGCTTTTGTGAGAAGAATTTAGGGCTGTGTACGTTATAGCTTTTCAGTTAAGTGGAGTTTGCTTTACTGTAAATGATTTGAACATTAGAATTAGGTGCTTGATTTCCTCTAGTTTTAGATCTTGTGATAACTTGATAGTCAAGTTAACTTGAACTTCAGAACAATCTGTCTTTAAACAAACAACCTGATAAAGTGGTTTACTACTTACTGGAATAATTTATTTTTTAAAGCTTTTGTGTGTGTGTGTCTACCGAAGCTGAAATGGTAATAAATTTAGATGCTTTGTAAAGAAGTTAATTTACTGGTGGGATGTAGCCGTTAATTTTTTAAAAATTACGTGTGTGTGTGTGTGTGTGTGTGTGTGTGTGTGTGTGTGATTGTCAGTGTGCCCTCACATAGCATGAATGTAGAGAGGTCATAGAACAGACAGTTTAGGGGAGTCATTCCCCTCCTACAACGTGGGTCCTAAAGCTGGAACTCAGGTGGTCAGGCTTGACAGTAGGCACTTTTAACTCCTAAGGCTTAACAAGCAAGTATTGTCTTTGTCCCCTTCCTCCTCTTCTCCATTTCTTTTTTCAGACAGGGTTTCTCTTTGTGGCCCACACTTGTCTGATCCTCCTGCCTCAGCCTCATGAGCTGGGATTATAGGTTTGCCATCATGCCCAGTGGAGCTTTTGTTCAAGGTAAATTTTATGAAATGAAGTGAAATGAACCAGCCTCTGGTTCATTTAAGGATGTTTGATTGGTAAGGAATGAAAAAGAACAGTAACTGTCCCGAGTTTGCTTTTTGTTGCTGTTTTAAAACATCTTAACTAGCCGGGCGTGGTGGCGCATGCCTTTAATCCCAGCACTCGGGAGGCAGAGGCAGGCGGATTTCTGAGTTCGAGGCCAGCCTGGTCTACAAAGTGAGTTTCAGGACAGCCAGGGCTACACAGAGAAACCCTGTCTCGAAAAACCCAAAAAAAAAAAAAAAAAAAAACTTAACCAAAAGCAGCTTGGGGAGGGGGGAAGGTTTATTATACATTAGAGTCAATTATTGAGGGAAGCCACACACAAGCTCAAGGTATGAACCTGGAGGCAGCAACTGAAGCAGAGACCAAGGAGGGAGGCTGCATACTTTCACTCTCTGGCTTGCTCAACTACATTTCTTAAGCCTAGGCCCACCTCTGTTAATGGACTGGGTCCTCCTCCATCAGTAGACAGTTAAGAAAATGCCTTACAGAAATGTCCACAGACCAGTTTATTAGAGGGAATTCTTCCTTGCCTAGGTGAGTGGTTTGTGTCAAGTTGACAAATTAACAAGCATAGTGACTGCCTTCCAAACTAGGACACCTAAAAGTGCTGGTCCTTAACATGTGATCTTTCTAAGGTCTTAGTTGGAAACAAGAACTGGGAAGGTAGGATAGAACTAAGTGAAGGAAGGAGCTGAAGGAACTTACATGTGTACATATGTGCCTGGTGTGTGATGCTACTGCACATGTGTACAAGTGTGCCTGGTGTGTTGTGATGCTGCTGCACATGTGTACTGTGTGTGTGAGGACAGTGTACTTGTGTCCATGTTTACCTGGTGTATTTAGGTGGAGTAAACCCTAGGGGTTCCTCTCAGGAGGGTGTGCTCCTTATCTGAGCATTTTTTTTCCTTGTTCCGATCAATCCTGCTTGCTCTGGTCTGCCCCACTCCCTCCGGCCGGCCCCTCTGCTCTCTCCAGTCCAAGGATTCATTTATTATTATTCATAAGTACACTATAGCTGACTTCAGACGCACCAGAAGAGGCTGTCAGATCTCATTACTGTGGTTGTGAGCCACCATGTGGTTGCTGGGATTTGAACTCATCACCTTCAGAAGAGCAGTCGGGTGCTCTTACCTGCTGAGCCATCTCACCAATCCCGAGATAGAGTCTTTAGATGATAGGTGGTTAATGCTAGGGACATTTTCTTTTGTTTGTTTGTTTCTTTTGTTTTTTGAGACAGGGTTTCTCCGTGTAGCCATGACTGTTCTGGAACTCACTTTGTAGACCAGGCTGACCTCGAACTCAGAAATCCACCTGCCTCTGCCTCCCAAGTGCTGGGATTAAAGGCGTGCACCACCACGCCTGGCTAATGCTAGGGACATTTAAGTACTGTCATTTAATAGCTGATTAAATAGCTGGGATCCGGTGGCTCTTTTTCTGTTTTTTTTTTTTTTGTTTTGTTTTGTTTTTTTTGTTTTTTTTGTTTTTTTGAGATAGAGTCTTAATATGTATCATTGACTGTCCTGCAACTCAGAGATCTGTCTACCTCTGCCTCCCCAGTGCTGGGAATAAAGGCATGTGTCACTTTGTCTGGCCTTGTGACATTTCTTTAACATGATAGTCCACCATCCTCCTTTTCTCATTGACCTTTCCACTGTGCTAGGCTTCAGTTAATGGCTGTTCTGAATTTGTACACTTAGTAGTTCAATCTGTTCTCAAATAGCCTCTTAAGATAGCCTTCACCAACTAATTTAAGTGTACAAGGAAATTAAAATAGATGACACATTCCAAGTGTTGCCATTTACAAACATCTGGATTGTGTTAGTTGATGTGCTATTAGAGCACTCTTCAAGTGAATCTTTAATAATAATGTAACTGGGCAGGAGATCATAGTGGGACTGCTACTTGATAGATTTTATGCTCTCCCATCTGGCCTCTGTGGAATTGTATATTCATGTGTATATACTTTTAGGCTTTTAATTGAAGTTCCTGTTTAAACTAGAATCACAGTCCAGTTTTGTCTTGCTATAACTGAAAAACGCAGATTCAACAATTTAAGAAAAAAAAGGAATTTCAGGGTCTGGCAAGATGGCTTTGAAGGTAAAGGCATTTGTCAAACTAAAACTTGAGTTCAATCCTCAGGACCCACACAGTAGTAGGAAAGAACCAACTCTTGTAAGTCCTCTGATCACAGACTAACTGTATTCCCACCCGTCCTCAATAAGTAAATATGTACTTTAAAAAGGAAGGAAGGAAGAAAGAAAAGAATTGCAGCCCTGTAATCCCAGCACTTGGTAGATGGAGGCAGGAGAATCAGAAGGTTCAGGATCATCCTTTGTCACATTAAGAGTAGGGGCTTAACTGGGCTACAGGAAACCAAAAGGAAAAGAAGCCTATCAGTTTTGAAGGTTGAAAAGTCCAACATGAAGGTACTGGCCTGTATGGAGAGGGCCTTCCTGCGGTACCATCCTTAGCAGGCTCTCCTGGAACTCTTCTCTGTAGACAGATCCATCTGCTTCTGCCTCTGCCTCTGCCTCTGCCTCCTTAATGCTGGGGTGCATTACCACACCCTGCAGAACTACCTCTTACTAGGCCATCCTTTTCACCTCTGTTACACTGGGGATTTAGTTTCTAACACCTGGACTTTGGGGATGGGGGTCTTATTCAAATGGAAGCATTTGACTTCTGAACTCTGAAATGCTCTCCTCACAATGCCCAGTACATTCCTTCCATCTCAGTAGTCACAAGACTGTTAACTCCTTCCATTATCAGCTTAATACAATGCATGCAAAGTCCAGAGCTGCATCTAAGTCAGGTATGGGTGAAGTACATAATCTAGTGGACAATTTTAAGCCTATGCTCATCTTGGGCTGGGAGTTGGATCCCAGAGCCTCGGGCAACCCTATCCTTCTGGCTTTTATGCACTCACTTTTAAAATCTCTTATCTTTGCTTTTTTCATTTTGACTTGGACACTGGTGGCTTTACAGTGTTGTAATGTCAAGAGGTTGGAACTACTCAGGTCTGAGTAGGGGCTGTGAATATGTGGCTTTAACTCCACTGTGAGGCCCCCTGATTGTTCAGGAGACTCTTTGAAATATAGTTGTGTGTTTGTCAAGGTGCCTTAGATTTTATTTTACATTGTGTGACAGTCAGATATACATCCTGTATCCGTTTCCTTGGCTGTGGTTCATGCTTCCTGGACTTGGCTTTGCTTGAGCAGTAGCTACTGGGAGCAGAGAACAGAGTCCTGAGGTGATTTGGCAACCAGCCTTAAAGAGCAATCTGGCTTGGGCGCCCAGACAATTCTGCTTTCTTAGACTTCTGGGTCAGTCCTGGGATAGGACAATAATGTCAGATGCCCTAATGCCCTAAGTGACATTTTCAGTGTCATCTTGACCCCACCCCCAGCTCTCTTTTCTTCTTCCTATTCTTTATTCTTTGGCAGTTTCATATGTGCTTACAATGTATTTACCAGGTTTTTTTTTTGGTTTTGTTTGTTTGTTTGTTTGTTTTCACTCCTATCTCCTTTGGGACCCTTCTTCCTGGCATGTTCACTCTTTCAGGTCTTTTTAGCTTTTTAAAAAACAACCTACTGATTTACACTAGGGCTGCCTGTAAGAGCATTGGTTTGGGATTATTTACCGGAGCATGGGCAGTTTACTAGTGGCTGCACCGCTGAAGAAAAATGACTTCTGCTCTCCCAATAGCTCCTTGGCTAGGGGAGGGACCTCACGACCTCTTCCCCAGTTCATGCTGGAATGTCGACAGGTTCCAGCTTGTACAGGTAATGAGTTCATGAGTTCCATGACTGTGTCTTGTCCAGGAGACAAGAGTTTCAACAGTGTTTGTCCCCAATCTCTAGCTCTTACATTTATGTTTCTCCTGCCTTTCCCTCAACGTTCCCAGAGCCTTTGGTTGGTGTGAGTGTGCCTGTGTGTGTGTCACAGATCCTGTTTAGAGTACTTGGCAGTTAGGTATATCAGCCTTAACTGCTGTCATTAAAAAAGGAAGCCTTGCTGACCAGTGTGGCTCAGAGGAGTAAGCTGCTGGTGAAGCGCCCCTAAATGTTCCTCTTCAGTCTTTCACATGGGGAGGCTGCAGATTTTCTAAATCCTATTGTTTAGCCTCCCCTTTAATTGCACATTCTCCCTGTGTTTTCTGCTTTTCAGACCTTGTATGTAGTAAAAGGCAGTCATGCAGTTTTTTGTGGTTTGTGTAGAAACTTCTGCCAGATAGCCTAGTTCATTGTTCTGTTGCAGCTTTCTTCTGGTAGGGACAGAAGTTGACCAGTGTTTGACATGGTAATGGGATGGATGAGCAGCTTGCTCTTGTGTGGAAAGAGCTTCTTAGCTCATTTCTGAATACTGTCACACTAACGAATGCTTTCTAGTACTGTCAGTGGGCACTTGCATTGTTTAATTTCTTTTTTTTATTTTTGGTCTGTGAAGAAAAACACATGTGAACTGGAGAGATGACTCAGTGGTTAGAACTCTTGATCATCTGGGTGACTGGAGTTGCCTGTAGCTTCCAACCCCTGGAAGGAACTCCAGCTCCAGGGGAGCCAGCCCATTTTCCACCTCTTCTGTCACCTTTTACACACATGTACATGCAGATATAGACATAAAATTAAAAATCTCATTATAAAAAGAATTCTAGGTGTATTTTGTAGAGTGCCTTGCTTAATTAAGGGTGGAATTGGTAGGTACAATAGAGTGCATATATTCAGCTTCAGTAACCCATGCCGGCTTTCTCCTTTGATTGGAAGTTTATGAATTTTGGTCTCTTCAGAGTTCTGCATTGTCTGCCTTATAATTGCAGCTATTCTGGTGGTTAGAATGGATGGTACAATACTGTTTTTTAATGTCTGTATTGATTTTAATTGAATTAGTTAATGCTGTTAATATCACTAGATATAATAGGGAAATATACAGAGTTTTTAAAAAAGCGCATTGCTCTCCGTGTGGGACATGGGCCAGTTGACGGGCAAGACTTCCCCCATTTGGTCCGGCCCCCTACCTGATGTGACTTAACAGGATCGTGAGTAATATTTCCTTAGTGTTTCAGAGAGGGCTAAAATAACCTTGGAAGTTAGTGTGAGGGAAAAAATGTATCCTTACCTTGGCAGGCATCTCAAGAGTGAGCCAGGAAGGCTTCAGTATATTAAGTTGCCATGATGTCTCACCCTTGTGAGGGAAATAGCTTTTGTTTGTTGTTTTCTGTAGTTGTAGGAAGGCTCTCCACTCTGCTTCTGCTGACCCTGCAGTGTGATAATAGCATGTTTTGACAGTCAGGGTTGTTATGATGAGGTAATTTAAAGGCGTGATTCTGTTGGAGTTAGTTTTTTTTTTTTTTTAATGTGGTTTCTGTTCAAATAAACTATTGATGGGATTATATTTTCAAGTAGCTAGACTTCCCAGATGGCTTTACTCTAGAGGGTACCCAAGCCTCCGTAGCCAAGATCTGTCAGTGTATGTTTCATGTGCTTGATTTCATTTGAAATCTAGAAGATTTGTTTGCTTTATCAAAACAATTCCTTTTCACTTCTGCTGACTTAGTTAACAGTGAAGGTTTGGAAATAAGATGTGTGACAAATTACTTCCTGACTAGCTTTGTAACCTTGGTCAGATTTTTAATGTCGTAGTCCTGGTGTTTCTCATCTTGGAAGCAGGTATTAGTGAGTGCCACAGGTGGATTGAGAAGTGAAGATACACCAGGCGGCAGCCTCGTCTTTGTTGTAGGAGTTAGGAGACTCATGTCTCCTACTTTATTTTTGAGATAGGGTCTCTAACTGAACCTGGACCTGTCTCCTCCTCCTTGGTACTGGGATTACAGGTGCTAATAGCCTCATTTGGCTCTTTATGTGGGTGATGGGTCCTCAGGGTTTCATGCTTGTCAGGTAGGTACTCTACAGGCTGGCATTTTTGCAGCCCTTGTTGGGTGTCCCCCCCCACCCCCTCCGGTCAGCCCCGCCCCTCTGGCCAGCCCCGCCCTTGTTGTCTTCTTATAGAGTTCAGTGAACCAAAATGCAAGATGATAAAATACTTAACCTAGTGTTTGTCTCCTTTTGGTATTAGGAATTCGTATTGGGCTGAGAATCCCAAGATTGTGACTTTCACTGCTATGACTTACAAAACAGTTGTGACCTTGGGCTACTCATTTGGTCCATATGAAAATACAGTTCTTTTCCTGTAAAACAGGAGAATGGAGTATGCTGCACATGACCTAAAAGCTTTTCTACTACAGTGCTTTTTGTGTTTAAGAAGACAAAAGTCTTTCCTGTTTTCTCTTAGAATTTCTCCTTCTCAATTTAAAACTGGTCAGCACTTGAGCATCTGTGTGTGTGTGGGTTAAGGGTCTGCTCTCCTTGATTCTGTGTTGATTGATATGCAGATACCTGTCCTCTACCAGAAGACCTCCTCCCCTTTGGAGCCTGGTTGTTACCTGACCTCATGCTGTTATGTTGCCAAGGTTGACCTTGAGTTTCTGGTCCTCTTACTTTCACCTCTGTAGTGCTGGGGTGTGCCACTCACTGTGCCTGGATTATGCAGTGCTGGGATGAAAGCAGGGTTCCCTGCGGGATACTGTGTACTCTCCAGCTGAGCTACGGTCCCCAGCTCCTCACTTTTTCTGATTTCTCTTTGTTATATCTTTCTTGCTTTTTATTTATTTTTATTTTTTTTATCAGTATTGCTTCTATTGTTCTAAAGGTAGTTTTACTGTATATTCAGAATGAGAAGAGTCTATCAGAATGATAGTTTAGGAGTTAAAAGTGTAAAACATATACAAATTGAAATTTTGTTTCTTTATTTTGGAGAGAGGGTCTCTTGTAGCCCAAGCTGGTCAGGAACTTACTATGTAGCAGACCGTGAACTTCTGAACCACCTACCTCCACCTTCTAAGTGCTGAGACTATAGATGTGTCCCTCTACACCTCATTTTTGAGGTATTGGGAATTAAACCTGGACTTCCTGCACTCTAGGCAAGTCCTTTAACAAAAGACCCTAAAAATTTAAACAAGATAAAGAGTACAAGAGAGAGGGAAGGCTCTCCTTTTCCTGGGAAGGAGGTTGGTGGAGAGGACGTTGGCTACCATGAGTTTCAGTGTGCTGTTGCCCAAACCACAGATGCATGGTCCTCATATTCATGGGTTCATATGTTGGTGCATTCACTGTGTCCCTGGGAGTTGCTGCTGCCTGTAAGTTTGGCATGGATGAACCAAGAAAAAGGCATATGCAGATTTCTACAGAAATTATGATTTCATGAAAGATTTTGAAGAGATGAGGAAGGCAGTCTTTCAGAGTGTGAAGTGATTTCAGAATGCAAAGAATCCTTTGGATTGTGCTCCATAGAAGTTCATTGCTAGCCAGGTGTGGTGGCGCACACCTTTAATCCCAGCATTTAGGGGAGGCAGAAGCAGGCAGATTTCTGAGTTCGAGGCCAGCCTGGTCTACAGAGTGAGTTCCAGGACAGCCAGAAGCTATACAGAGAAACCCTGTCTTGAAAAACCAAAAAAAAAAAAAAAAAAGAAGTTCATTGCTGACCTGTGTTCCTTAACTATGAAACATGAATATGTGGGCTAAGGAGTAGTTTCTCTTAATAAGCAATAATTATATGGGGGAAAAAAAGAGTACAAGAAAGAAAAAGTTTTCTTCTCTCCTAAGTTCTCAGAGCCCTCTTTCCAGATGGCAGTCATTTTTTCTAGCTTGTTTTATATTCATTCATGAACATTTTATTTTTCTATTACCATTCATGTTGATATTGCCCTTACTTCAGTGCACATTGGCACCTACATACACACAGGTGTGAGCTATACAGAAAGCTACTGAACTTTCAGTTTTCCAATCTGATTGTTTAGCTTTTATTTTGTTCCACATTTACAGGGAAATTTACCCATTTCTTCATGACTGCATAACATTTCATTATATGCCTGAATTTTTTAAAATGATGGCTATTTAAATTGTGTGTGTATTGCCCCCCTTTTTTTCTTTTGCTGGAGGATAAAATCTATGGCTTTGGGTGGACTAAGACATTGTTCTGCCACTGAAATGTATGTCTAGGCTAGGACCTTAGGTTAGCAGATTCTGTAGCTGTAGATCAGCAGTTTGTAAGGAAATGTCCCTGTTGCCAGAGTTTGGAAAAACTAGCAATGCAGCTCTTAGAGGAGACTGTTGGTAAGGTCTTTGGGTACATGCTTATAAAAAGACAAGTTACACAGATATTTTGAAAACTTAGATGATGACAAGCCCATGAGATAGGGTTGCCTCCTTTTTAGAAGAAAATATCTCAACAGAATTATTTGCTCAAGGTCTTAAAACTATAAAGTGGCAAAAGGAGTTTTGTTTGTTTATTTTTAGCACATGGGATTTTAGTGAATAGTTTAAGTTGATACAGTCATTGTGGTGGGGAAGTCAAGGCAGCAGAAACTTAGAAGTTGTTTAGTCACTTTGCATTAAGAAGCAAAGAATGATGAATGCTTGACCTCCCCCCCCCCCCCCCCACACAGGGTTTCTCTATATAGCCCTGGCTGTCCTGGAACTCACTTTGTAGACCAGGCTGGCCTCGAACTCAGAAATCTGCCTGCCTCTGCCTCCTGAGTGCTGGGATTAAAGGTGTGTGCCACCACGCCTGGCTTTAATTTTTATTTTTTATGTAGTCCAGAATGCCTGTGGAGGGAATGGTGCCACCCTCTGTGGACAGGTTTTCCATCCTCATTAAGGTAGTCAAGGTTTTTATTCCCAGACATGCTCAGAGGCCTTTGTTCCAGTTGGGAATGGGTTAACCATTCCAGGGAATTCGCTCCAGTGATAGCATGAGCTTAAAATATGCAAGGCCCTGGGTTTAATCCCCAATACCAAAATAACTGGAAAAAATGCTAACAAAAAGGATATAGGATGTATATCATTTTGTTTACAAGGAAGAGTTGAAAAAAATTTTTTTTCAGACAGAATCTCACTATGAGGTACTGGCTATCTTAGAACTTGCTATTTAGGCCAGAATGTAATAGAAGTCATGCACCACCACTCCCAGCTGTGTAATTTTATGATTAATGCAAACATGTTTGTTTGTTTGCTTGCTTTAGTTTTTCAAGACTGGGTTTCTCTGGGTAGCTCTGGTTGTCCTGGAACTCACTCTGTAGACCAGACTGGCTGTGAGCTCAGGGATCGTCCTGCCTCTGCCTCTGGAGTTCTGGGATTAAAGGCATGCGCCACCACTGCTTGGTTTATGTAAAGATATTTATTAACGGTTTTTTTTTTTTTTAGTCTTTCTTCCCTTGTTGCTATGATAAGATACTCTTGACAAAAGTAACTTCGTGGAGAAAAGGTTTATTTTGGCTCACAGTTCGAGATCACATGCATCCTGGTGGGGAACCCAAGCTGTAGGTAGGACCTTAGGACAGCAGCCTAGAAACTGAGAGGGAGGGAAGGATGAATGCCTTCTTCATTCTGCTCTGCTCACTTTCATCACTCCAGATAGCATGGGATTCCCTGACTAGGAATGGTCCTGCCCACAACTAGGAGCTAGAGAAATAGCTGCTCTCTATCTAGGGTTAAGGGTGTGTACTGTGTATTGTTCTTGCAGAGGACCCATTTCTTGGTGTCTCTATAACTCAAGCTCCAGGGGAATCTAACCCTCTTTTTCTGTTCTGTAGGTACTTGCACCCGCTTGGAATTTGCATGAATGCACATGCATGCAGAAGCAAATAATATCAGTATTAAAAAAAGACTACCTTCTCCCAAGCCCCCAATTAATCAAGGCAGTCATGACAGTCTTCTCATCAGCATGCCTAGGGACCCATCTCCCAGCAATTCTAGAGTCTTATCAACAGCAGCTGTGTGAATGCTCTTTGTGATGTGATCATTATCTTTAGAAAAACTGAGTACCCCAGCACTCAGTTTTCAGTAGAAATACTGATGTATTAAGTTTTTCTCTGTATATGTACTCCATTGTTTTTAAGTTCATTTATTCAGTAATCTCCTTTATATACTTTTTTTTTAAAACTGTAACTCATGTAAAGACTATTAAACTTCTTAGTTGTAGGTTCATACTTCAGTTATCTTTGGTGAGCATATGCAGTTGTACAGCCATCGGGTTCCTAACCCGATTTACAGATAGTCTTCAATTGTTTTTCCCTTTGCATTTGAGGTGTGCAGCACAAATGGTAATGTCATCTTCAGTGTATCTGTATTTGCCCAGGACTGGCTAGTGAATGGCAAAGCTGAGACTCAGCAGGTTATTACTGAGTGGTTGTTGGGACTTCATAATGACAGGTTAAGGAGTTCGGATCTCATTTCCGGTGAGTTCTAGTGAGCGACTAGTCTGTAAAGTATTAGCAAAGGAGAGTGCTGTGTAAAGTGTCTTCTGTGCACTTGCAGCTTCAGGATGCTCGGTGTTTTAGGATAGTTTCTGTTGCCCATGCATAGGAAGTCCAGTAGTATCACTGCAGGCAGATAGGACAAGCTTTTTAGCTCCAGTCTTCTTCCTCTGTCCCTGACTCCCAACCCAGGACCTGGGGCATGGGCTAGTACTCTATCACTGAGCTCTTTTATCGTGTTGGAGACTTGGGATTCTAAGATCCAAGCAAGAGCAGGTTTGGTATTGGCCATGAGGTCTTCAGTTTTTGTTTCTGTGCTTTCACAAAAGCAGAAAGGGCAGACAGTAATGTTACATTTATTTTATATAGGTATGAATCCCACTCACAGCGACTTAATCTTCTAAAAATTCCACCGCTTAGTACTATAGCATTGCTTCATGTATGAGTTTGGGCTCCATATTCCCATGTCCCTGTTTGTTTGTTTGTTTGTTTGTTTGTTTTTAAGCATAGAAACCACATTCATTCTGTCCTAGTAATTCTAAAAATGACTACATTTCAGGACCAACTAAAGTCTTGAAGTCAAGAATCTTATCTGATGTAGATGAGACTCAGGGTGTGACTCATCCTCTGGCAAACTCTTCTTTCTGGACCCGTACTCCTAGCTCCACTGGTGGATGGGAAAGGATAGACATTTCCTTTTCAAAGGGGAGAAGTAGAAGGACAAGAGGTAGCACCCTGCAGAGCACATGCTACGAGGCTAGAGAATCATCTTTGTCCCTGTGGTCTACACTCAGCACTTAGGGAGATGGGTGGGGGCTTGAGTTCCCATGCTGCAGAGATTCCTGTTTCCAAAGCCTTTCTGGGAGCAGTCCACATTACAGCATTGAACATTTGCTGCTGCTCTGTCCTCAGGCTGATAGTCCATGCTAGTGTGTACAGTTTTGGGCTTGTGGGTGGTTCTTTCTTTACGATGTAATATACACTGCTATAGGCTACTCTTGTGGCAGTCTCTACTGGGCCAGTTTTCTGCCTGGTCCCCAAGGTTTTCCAAATGCTCTTTGAAATGTAGGTCTACACCTATGTCTTCATAACTGCTGCACTCACACCCCTGTAGTTAGCACCATACAGATACCACCAAGGTTTACTGTTGTACCTTTCTCAGAGGCAGATGAGCCACAAGTGGGTTCACTTGAGCCATGATGGAATAACAGCCAAGGAACACTACACAAGAATGCAATGGGACAGAGACTTGAGGTGACCCAGGGCAAGGAGAACTGAAGTCCTGGCATCTCTGGGCCTTCCCTGAAAGAGCTCTCTATCATCCAGGCCTTGACACTGTGGGCCTGTGGTGGGAGTGGCAGACTGGAAGATTAACTAGAATGCCCTCAAGGTCATTCTTTGAGCAAAAGCTGATGTATTGAAGGTTGTTTAATGCGCTCTCCTGTAAACTGTCAGACTTTTTCTTGTCTAAATTCTTTCTTTTGATTATAAATTTTATCTTAAGATTGTTTCCAAACATTTTCCTATGAACAGTTAAGATAAACCATCTAGCATCTTCAACACTTTGTGTAGAGTTTACATTCATCAAACATAGCAGTTCTCTGAAAGTTTAGAAAACATTAGAACACAGACACAATTCAGTCAAGTCTTTGTCACTTTATTTTCATGGCTTTTGAGACAGTCTATATATATATATAAATAAAGGTTGGTCTGGAACTTGCAGTAAGCTTTTTGCTTTGGCCTCCTGGGTGCTGGGACCACAGGTGTGCTCCCTCTTTTCTCCCCTTTCCTACCTATATCTTGTTTCTGATTTCCAAATCAAGATCTCAGAACAATCTCTACTAGAATTTTTATTTGCGTCTGTGTGTGGGTATTGTGGAGGCCAGAAAAGGGCATTGGATTCCCTGCTGGTTGTGGGCTGCCTGACATGGGTGCGAGAACCAAAGTTGAGTCCTCTGCTAGAGTAGCAAGTGCACTTACATGCTGAGCCTGCTTCCCCATCATCCTTTTACCAGCATTCAGTACCTTTAAAAAGATTCAGGTTCTTCTGGTTGTGGCTTCCCACTGACTGGCCCTTCATCAGAATTACCTTTTATGGTCTACCTTGTGCTTATTATTTAGTTCTGAAGCTGCTTCCACATTTTTCAGCCTTTGTTGATATGATTGACACCTCATTTCTGTGTACTAGTTTTTGAATAAGTTTTTCTGAAGCTGTAGTAAAAGAAAGAACAGAAGTTTATTACTCATAGCTCTGGAGAGTGAGGTGTTGAAGTTCAGTGTGCCAGCAGGTGTGTGTTTTGGTAAGGAGTGCTGTCTGTTTTAAGTGACATGGCTTTCCCAGGTGAATGAGATATAAGAGGACAGAGTTAGAATAATTTGGTTTAACATTTAGTTGATTTTATTTTCATCTCTAGAATTTGAGTAACACTTCATTTGAGAGGTGTTCATGGGCCATGTACAATTTGATTTTTATAGATAGAGGCTGAAACAAAAGAACAGAACAGATTGGTCATTTCAAAGTTAATTACCCTCCAGTGATAGAAAAATAGCTAATTTGTTAAACAAACAGGTTAGTTTTGCTTGATGTCTGGAGCATTTGTTAACAGAAGCGACCCTTGAACTTAGCCTGGTCTTTGGGGCCCACTGTAAGAGCTTAAGTCCCAAATGGTGAGCTGATGCACATTTCTTAAAGAAGGAGCAGCTCATTGTGTATCTGTGTGGGCGGGCACTCTGGGCGATCTCCCCATGGAGCTGGGTTCTGAACCGCCACCTCAGGTCAGACCTCCTAACTGCTACATGCTGCAGATGAGACTTAAACATGTGGATTTGCTGTACACACCAGAGTGAAAACAGAGTTGGCACTGGGCTTCTGTGGAGACAACAAGCTTTAAGTGAATTGCAAGTTACTTTTAAAACTAGGGTTGAAGGAGTAGGAAGATCTTATCTGGCCAGTAGCATTTATTGCCCTTAATTTAAGTATAAAACTTTTGAGGTAGGGTTGTTTTTGTTCTTACTAAGTTGGACATGTTAGTATCTTCATAATATATATAGAGGGGATTATGTATTATGGATTAGTGCTTTTCCCCTAACTGCATGAAGTGTATATTCACTTCTGTTCATCTCTAAACTATAATTTTCTAAAATAAGAAAATGCAAATGTGAGCATATAGCACTGTATGGGAATTCTGGCATGTTTAAAGATTGTTCTGTTGTATTGGCTTATAGAAAATAAGTAGAGGAAATTGAATTTAAACTGTAAAAGAAAATTTAGATATTTTTACTTTTTTTAAAAGATTTATTTATTATATATAACTACACTATAGCTGTCTTCAGATGCACCAGAAGAGGGCGTCAGATCTCATTATGGATGGTTGTGAGCCATCATGTGGTTGCTGGGATTTGAACTCAGGACCTTCGGAAGAATAGTCGGTGCTCTTAACCACTGAGCCATCTCTCCAGCCCTATTTTTACTTTTTGAGTATTTTGCCTGCATATATGTATATGCATTATATGGATATCTTGGTATCCAAGGAATTCAGAAAAGCTGTAGTTCTGAATGGCTGTGAATCACCATGTGGATTCTAGGAACTGAATCAAGGTCTCCTACAAGAGTAACAAGTGCCCTTAACTGCTGAGATATTTCTCCAGTCCAAATTTGGTAATTAAAAAAAAATGGTATAAGCCATTTGTAGTGAAAATAATTTGGGATAAAAATGCTATTTAAAATAATTTGCACTCGGGAGGCAGAGGCAGGCGGATTTCTGCATTCATGGCCAGCCTGGTCTACAGAGTGAGTTCCAGGACAGCTGAGACAGAGAAACCCTGTCTCGAAAAACCAAAAAAAAAAAAAAAAAAAAAAAATAATAATAATTTGACTCAGCCAATGTATGGTGGTGCATACCTTTAATCCCAGCATTTGAGAGGCACAGTGGGGAGAAGGGAGGGTATCTCTGAGTTTAGAGGCCAGCCTAGGCTAGCTACAGAGTGAGTTCCAAGACAGCCAGGGCTACACAGAGAAACCCTGTCTCAAAAAACCAAAAAAAATTAAAAAAAGGCCTGTGGAATTGTGCGGTTAGTACCTAACCTAGAATTGTATTCTGTTCTATTAGGGAAAGGTAAGGAGGACTGTTATAAAGGCTGGTGGGTTAGAGGAGTTTCATTATTGATGGCTCTCTCAATTCTTGTCATTAGCATGAGAAATAGCTGCATTGTGTAAAAAAGTCAAAAGAAGAAACAACCTCTTTGTTCACAACACTAGATGGTGTTCTTGGCTTGTTTATTCAGTCAGACTTTCTGTGTTTATGTAAGTGTGCATAATCATGCTGTAAGATGTGTTCCTTTCCCACTTAGTATTTTAAATGGTTATTATACTAAAAGGGAAATAGCCAGCTTTGGTTCTCTGCTCTGCACTTTGACACAGTTGCTCTAAAGCAACTGCTTTCCAGCTCTACTTGGACACACTGTGATGACTGACATCTATCTGTCCCTACAAGGTTACCTCTTTTTTCTGTCCCCGAGTTGCAAAGATCTGTTGAGAGTTAGCAGGTCTCTAGGTTATCTCTTCTTCTGTCTGACTTGGCTACGAATTTGGGGTTGCTATGGCTTCCTCATTGGGTTTGAGAATTTGTTGTACAGCTCACAGAACTCAGGGGTACTTACTGCTCCTTGAGCTAAGGTAATTGATATAAAACATATCATCTCTTAAGTGGTAATCATTTGGCGATAATGATGGTACTGTCTAGTCATGTTAGTTGTGAGGGTCTCTTGTGACCACCATGACCAGCAGAGTAATGATCTGTGGGAGGCAAGGAGGTGGTCTAGTTAAATATGACTCAACAGTTGATGTTAGGTCAAACTTCCCAAGTCTGACTCCCAAGTAAGTTTATTTTATGCATATTTAAACACTGCACAGTTTGGTGAAAATTTTCCTGGTGATAAATAACTCAATTTTGGGAGCACAGTAAACTTTAGACAATGGGTACACCAGAACTCTTTGTAAAGTACATTTGATATCTTCTATAATATAGGTTCTATAGATTGACTCCATGTGACATCACCTGTAAAGATTGGTTCTATAGATTAATAAGTATCTGGGGGAGGATTCAGTGTGGTCTGAGGTACACAGTACAAAGGTCACCAGGCTGTTAATCATATCCCCACCCAGCTTTCTGCAGAAACCTCCTGTACATTCCTCCTTTTGAAGGAAGGACAACCCTGTGTATTTAATATTCCTGGGTCCCTAGTGCTTATCTATGAGCTCAAAGACTTCTCTGCATCTCATAATTAGTTATTGTGTGAATGAAGAGAACAATTAAAATTAATGGTAAGACTGTTGATTAGTTGTGGATTGAAGAGGGGCACATAAATATAAGTATATAGGGCAAAATGTAGTGACAACAAAGAGTGGGTGATGACTGTTGGCCAAACGCAGACTGAAGAGAGGTGTGTAGACAGACTTTCAAGTAATGTAAAATAGTGCCATCTTGTAAGCTAAGCCAAAGAGCCCCTGTAAACCAGGTCAGTGTACATTCCTTGAGAGAGGAGAAGGAAAAAGGAAAGAGTAAGGAGAGAGAGGAAAGAGATGGAGAACAAGGTGATTATAGCCTAGGCTAGGCTAGAGGTGAGCTGGCCTAAACAGTTGACATTGGTGTTAATGAAGGAGAATATGTAGGCTGTGAGAGCTTGGTGGAAACAGGGTATGAAATTCACTAGTGTGGTTGCTGGACTTCTCTGCTATGAGTGGTCCCCGCTCTCTCTCTTCCTTTGGAGGTCTGGATTATGGAAGCTGTCCTAGTCTGTAGCTGGTACATCACAGACTGTCTCAGATGGTTATACCCCAATAAATTTCCTCAGGGTTCATGTTGAGCATGATGGCCCTGACTCTGCAGCTTTTTCCAACATCCAAAGTTCTTGTGCACATTTTGGTGATTCCCCGGATTTCCAGCATCTTCCAAGGGATGCATATATCTGACCTGAAGGGATTTGTTTTGTTTGTTTTGTTTTTCTGCCTGTAACTTCACAGTGTTGTGTTGATCAGGTTTTGTGGTGACCTCCTGTGATAGTTTGGTCTGAGCTTCTTTTTTTTTCTTTTTGGTTTTTCGAGACAGGGTTTCTCTGTGTAGTGCTGGCTGTCCTGGAACTCACTCTGTAGACCAGGCTGGCCTCGAACTCAGAAATCCACCTGCCTCTGCCTCCCGAGTGCTGGGATTAAAGGCGTGCGCCACCACGCCCGGCCCTGGTCTGAGCTTCTTGTATATGTGGTTCACAGTGTGTCTTGGGCTGCCATCCTGCCACAGCAACAGAAGTCTTTGAAGTGGCATCTTGTTTCTGCTGTGAGTTGGCATGGTTGAGTGCCTCCCTCTGAGGAGAGCATTCTCCCAGCACCTCTCTGCTGATACTGCTGCTACCCTGGATGTGATCTAATTGTTAATAGTGTGTTTATTACTCTTCCAGGAGTTGCTCTTCAGCTTTCCATAGATTAGTCCCTAAAGACTCTATGCTTCGGTGTTGTCTACTACCTTAAAAAAGAGAAACTTTAAACTTTTGTAGAAGTATAGAGGAGAGTATAATGACCCCAAGGCATCAGACTTTAATAGGTGCTTTGCCAATCTGTCCAGTTTTTTCTGGAGTATTCATGCACACTAGAGAACAAACCAACAGCCCCACTCAGGCTAGGCAGGTTAGTTCTCAGCCCTCTGTTTTATTTTAATTGCATATCTTTGTTAGTTTGTTAGCTTGCTTGTTTTGCATGACTCACTCTACAGTCCAGACTGGCCTGAAACTCACTATGTAGCCCAGGATGACTTCCTGCCTTAGTCTCTTGAGTGCTGTGTTATAGGCCGTAGCCACCATGACTGACTGGGCACCTTTAAAGTATGACACCAGCATCTCACTGAGTTGCTCAGTGTGGCCTTGAGCTCACTCTGTTGTAGCTCTAGGTAGGCTTTGAACTTGTGATCCTGTGTCAGCCTCCTAAATAGTTGAGATTATAGACCTGTGTTGCCAGACTCAGAATGCCATGGATATTTTAAATAAATCCTGCCCATCAATCATAATTATTTTAAATTATTACATGGTAATTCTTCACTGGATATGTTAACGTTAATTATAATTTTTGGTGGATATATTACACTATTTACTTTCTTAAAGTGATTCCTTTCATCCATCCATCCATCCATCCATCCATCCATCCATCCATCCATCATGTATCCTAGGCTTGTCTCAAACTTTACTATGTAGCAGAGGATGACTTTGAATCCTGATTCAACTTACCTCATGGAATTGTGGAGTAATAGGTGTATATCGCCATGTGTGGTGTGTGCCGTGCGTGCAGGGGATAGAGTTGAGGGCTGCCTGCATGCTAGGCAAGCAGTCTGCCACTGAGCTGCATTTCTAGTTTTGTAGATTTGTTTGTTTGTTTTTTAGGTGGGGACTGTTTCTCAGTGACTGCTCAGATCAGCTCAGGTTCATGGTTTAACACATAAGACATTGTAGAAAGACCTGCATGCCGAGTCCTGAGAATATTAAAACACCTTATCCACTACTTGTGGCCCAGCTAGTTTTTCTTCAACACTTCTTCCTTAAAGATAGCACAGAGAGAACACTGTGCCTTTTTGGGGGTGTGGGGGGGGTGTTACTGCAGCTCCTTGTGGCCTTCACAGTTTCTCTCTGATTTCTAAGGTAGTGTAAGACTGTTTCAGATTGATTGTGAAAGAGAAACAGACTTGACAAACTGGTCTCTGTATAGTACTCTAGAGATTGTGATTAGGAGTCTCCAGTTCTTTGCTAAATTAAAGGAAAGGAACTTGACTAGGAAGCTAGATACACAAGTGTGGGCTTTTTCATGTTGTGTGTCTACCAGGTGATTAATATAAAAATACTGTTCCGGCCAGCAGTGACACACACCTTTAATTCCAGCACTTGGGAGACAGAGGCAGGCCGATATCTGAGTTTGAGGACAGCCTGGTCTACACAACAAGTTCCAGGACAGCCAGGGCTACAAAGAGGAACCCTGTCTTGGGGAAATTTTTTTTTTTTTTTTTTTTTTTTTCTGAAGGCAGGGAGGAGGTAGCAAACATGAACATTTTAAAACAGCTTTTTACTGTCAAATAAATCTTGTCTTGGGTTATGACCTGGTAAACAAACAAACAAACAAACATGTATGTGACAGATTATGGGACTCTGAAATTTATTTAGAAACAGAAGGAAATCTATGTTTTGTCCTTTTAAATAATTGTAAATACTTGCATTTTCCTTTTCTTTTAGTTCCGGGAATGGATGGAGGTGCTTTAACTGATGCGAGCCTCACAGAATCCTATTTCAGCACCAGCTTTATTGGAGTCAATGGATTTGGAAGCCCCGTAGAAACAAAGTATCCCTTGATGCAGGTATTCTCAGGGTGGATTGAGACTTCTTCCATTCTTACACTGTTGGGGTTGGGGAGGGCAGACTTTTAGAAGTGAGAGAGACTGGTAAAATGCAGGATGTCATTTGGGGTGGAGTCAGTGAGAGCTTTCAAGGTAGGATTTGGGAAGAGTGATGGAAGTGGGATGTGTAGAGGATAGATGGAAATCAGTTGCATGTGTATAGTATGTATTTAATAAAAGCTTGATAATGCTCATGGTCAGCATATGCTATCAATATTGAAAAAAATCTCTCATTCCCACTCAACAAACAGCTTGCTAACCTTCTCAGACAGCTAGCAGTACTGTTAACAGTTTCCTGAGCTTGCTTTCTGCTGCACATTTCTGAATTTACATTAAAGCTGTTAAATTTGAAGCCAGAGTACTTGAGTGAAGTTAACATTGCTTTTGCATCTTTAAAATGCATTCTGCTTCTTGCAACTGACTTTTCTCTTTGTCATAGCTGTGTGTGACACTGATATTTTATAGATAGATGAAGAAGAATTTTGTAGAGCTAGAATGAACTTGGAAAATGTTTTTAATGTTCCTTTTTGGAAAACTTGGTCACAATAGTGAGAGTAGTCTCACGCCCTTCCTTGTTTCCGTTGTGCCTTCTGGTTCCCATAAATATAATAGGATGCTACAACACCGGCCTTTGGTTTCCTGTTAGTGCTACACTGATTTTAAGAAGTCTGTACTTTTTGTAACTTTTAACTTAATTATTAAAAGCCGATGTTTCAGTGTCGCTCTGTTCCTTTTGGGTTATATGACTTTAAGCCTTTAAGAAAGCATGCACAGTCGTGAACACGAGTCACCTCTCTCTCCTTGTGTATGTTTAGTGTATCTACATGGCATAGGTGTGTGTACCCATGCATGATACATGGAGAAGAGAGCTCTGTGCCAGTTGTTTGCCTGTCTATCACAGTTTGCCATACTGAAATGAGATGAGAGCTCTCACTGAACTAGAAGCTCACTGTTCTGGTTAGGCTGGCCAGTCAGAGCACCCAGGATCCATCTGTCTCCATCCCACAGTGCTACAGTAAGCTAAGCCATGTCTGCCTTTTTATTTAGGTGTTGGAGATTCAATTTTAAGCCCTCATTCTTGGTGAGCAAGAGCTTAGCCACTGGACTTTCTACCCATTCCTGAATGCCTTTTTTTTTTTTTTTAGGGATCAATTAATGTATAGTAATTTTGAGATAGTATCTTATGTGTCTCTGGCTAGTCAAAAATTTGCTGCATAGATGGATGACCTTGAACTTATGTTCACAGCTGCTTCTACAAGTTCTAGGATCGCACCACATGTATTACCATGCATACAATTATATATTAAAATTGTATTTAAATTGTCTCAAGAACTTGTCCTCCTGCTTCCCCTTTTAATGATGGAGAAAGTGAGTAAGAAGCCAAGTGATTTAAGTTTGGGATCACAGAGTTTAAGCTAGAGCTGAGGAATTCTTGGATTCCCTTTTCAGAGACTGAGTTTGCTTCATATAGGATTTGTTGGTTTTAAAGACCTTCTAGATTAGACATAGAGTCAGTGGGTTAGAAAAGCAGAGAATATGTTTGGCAAATAGACAGTATATGAGGGAAAATACAAATTGAGAGATATTAGGGCATGAATTGACTTTATATAGTTACGTTCTACCTTCTTGAATAATGAGTGCTGGAATTTGTATCTTATGGACAGGGAAACTCACTTGTCTTGCCCATGCACAATTGTGAGTTACACAGTTGTACTACAAAATAGGCCTATGGCTAGTACGAAGGTATTTGATGTGCTTCCTGGGGGGCTTTGTATTGAGGTATAATCTAAGCAGTAGTACTAGCATGTGTAGGAGGGGAGATTAGTTTGTCAGTGGTGTTAAGGATCATTTGGCTTCTTACTCAGTCTGCATTATTAAAAAGGAAAGGAAAGATGGAACCTGGCCTAGTCTGTCTTTCTGTTGGATGCTTTTTTAATTCCTTATTCCTCAATGGCTCTGTATGCATATTTTATTTTTCAGAGAATGACTAGTAGTAGCAGCTCCCCAAGCCTTCTAAATGACAGTGCCAAGCCATACACAGGCCACGGTAAGATTTGATTGTGTGCATTAGTATGTGTGTGTAACTCTGAAAGTAATATGATATAGTAGATAATTTTAGAAATTGTGAACAGGTATTTAGAAAATAAAATTTAATCAAGATTTTAAATCACCAATTTTTCTTTTCATGTTAATAAATACAATAATTAAGATTACATTAAACACTTTAATCGTGGTACTTCTTGATTAATATGAATTAAATCTTGTTGCTTATTTTCATAGCTCTTATAGTTCTTTTACTGAAATATCATACTCTAGTAGACTATATGTGTGAATAGGTTTTTTTTTTTTTATTTGTCTTTTTTGTCAGTACGTTGAATCATTTATTTTGGATTGATCTTAGTAGCAAAATTATCTTTAAAATTATAAGCATTTAAATAACTTGTTATAATATTTCCAGATATTTTTCTTATATTTATTTTTAAAAAGTGTTCCTTGGTTAAAAGTGTATGTGTGTGTGTGTGTGTGTGTGTGTGTGTGTGTGTGTGTAGAGACCACATATGCATATATGCTAGTAACATAGATCAACAAAATGTTTAAAATTAATAATAATGAATAAAATTTGCATGTTGATTATTTTCTGTGATAGGTATTTTTTGTATATAAAGTTTTGTATACTATTTAGGAATTTCAGTCTTCTACTGAAGAAAAAAGGAACATTTTAATGTTAGAAACTACTTTGTACTCAGGCAGTGATGGTTCATGCCCTTAATCCCAGAGTGGGAGGTAGAGTCAGGTGAACCTCTGAGTAGTTCATGGCCAACCTGGTCCATGGAGCTCTATTCGGGACAGCCAGGCCTACACAGAGAAATCCTGTCTTGGAAAAAAAGAAAGAAAGAAAGAAAGTACTTTTGTAGCACTCCTGTATTTTTAGTATTCCATATTGTTAAAGTACTTTGCAAGGTGCCAAATGATATTTAAGAAATTCTGCTCTTAGCGGGGCTTGGTGGCATGCCTTTAATCCCAGCATTCGGGAGGCAGAGGCAGGTGGATTTCTGAGTTCTAGGACAGCCAGGGCTATACAGAGAAACCTTGTCTCGAAAAAAAGAAATTGTGCCCTTTTGAATGCCTAAAATTTATATATCATATACAAACACTTTGTCTTGCTGTTTATCATTTTCCTTTCTTAGACTTACTTATGTCATATTAATTTTTTTACATTCCAGCAAACAGTTCCACCACAAAACTCCAGCTAGAGGAAGGCAGAGAAATTAAGTGAAAATCTCTGTGTACTGTGTTGTGAAGCCATTTAATACAGGCTTTGGGATCTCATATACAATAAGATTAAAAATACAAGATTTATTAGTGCCCAGAAGGGAAGATGAAGTACTTTATACAATGTCATATGTTTTAAAAATTCTGATTTGTAAAGTGGGAAATAATTCAGAGTTTTAATGTTTGCAGAGCATTGGCACTTTGAACCCATAAAACCTCTGGATTCTGTTTTGTAACATTGAATATTTTTATTTTTAAAATAAAAACTTAACAAGCATGCTAGAAGTCTGTTGATAAACTTAGAACTGTGGAGTAGACTGTAGAATAGACGGTTTGAAGACCTAGCTGTTCTATCTCATCCGAGCCTGGTCTCTTGGACTCCCTTTATTATCCCAAGGATAATAAAGTGTTTATATAGTAAACAAGTGTTTACTATAACTAGACTTCCTTCCCTCAAAACCATATCCCTAGTCATGTGACTGAAAAGATTCACCTATTGTATTTTACTTTTCTCTTGTTTTTTGTTTTTGTTTTTTTAAAAAATTTTTTTTAAAGATTTATTTATTTATTATATGTAAGTACACTGTAGTTGTCTTCAGACACTCTCCAGAAGAGGGCATCAGATTTCGTTATGGATGGTTGTGAGCCACCATGTGGTTGCTGGGATTTGAACTCGGACCTTTGGAAGAGCTTTTAACCACTGAGCCATCTTGCCAGCCCACTTTCTCTTGTTTTAATCAAGCAGATGTTTTCTCACATAAAGGTATATACTTGACAGCACTGTAGACTGAATGAAGTATCAGTTCGTGTCTCATGTGTTGGACACACAGGTGTGAGCACTGAGTTTGCTGCTCTTCTGGGCAGCATTGTGCTGCTGTTGAAGCAATACTAGGTTAACATGTATCAGCCTTGCTTGTTGTCTGAGTTGTCTGGAAACCTGTGTGACTTGCCTTCCAGATCTTCTGACTTCATCTGCTTCATCCTTGTTTAATGACTTCGGTGCCCTCAACATCTCCCAGAGAAGGAAGGTAGGTGAAATTGAAGTTCCAGTGCAACTAAATGTGGTTTAGAGGTGATGTTGGGTACTGAGTACCAGCATTTTCCTTAGTGGGAGGAAGACCTTTTATGGGCTGAGTGTTCTTCTTGCCTTTACTTAAATTTCTCCTTATCTTTTTTGCTTTCTGTCATTGCTTTTGGCTTTTTTGAGTTGTGATCTTGCATAGCCCAGGCTGGCCTTGTATTTATGATGGTTCTCCTGCCTAAGCCTCCCCAGTGTTGGGATTGTGGCATGCGGCACCACCATTCCTGATGGCTCCTCTCTTAGCTAGAATGTTCTTTGGTCTGTATGCATGGGGTGAAAAATTTTATGCAAAGGGATGAAATCCTTTGTTTGGTTTTTGTTATTTTTCTTTCTTTTTTTTTTTTTTGGTTTTTTGAGACAGGGTTTCTATGTATAGCCCTGGCTGTTCTGGAACTCACTTTGTAAACCAGGTTGGCCTCGAACTCAGAAATCCACCTGCCTCTGCCTCCTAAGTGCTGGGACTAAAGGCGTGCGCCACCACGCCCAGCCCTATTTTTCTTAATATATTCTATTGTTGTTAATATAACGCAGTGTAGGTCACTTTAACCACATTTTAGCTTTTTTTTGTTTTTTTTTTTGTTTTGTTTTGGTTTTTTGAGACAGGGTTTCTCTGTGTAGCCCTAGGGTTTCTCTGTGTAGCCCTGGCTGTCCTGGAACTCACTCTGTAGACCAGGCTGGCCTCGAACTCAGAACTTCGCTTGCCTCTGCCTCCCAAGTGCTGGGACTAAAGGCGTGCACCACCACGCCCGGCCATTTTAGCATTTTTTCTTTAAATATTTTTTTATGACTAAATTTCAAAGGGTTTTTCATAATTTGTACTCAATACAAAACAAACCTAAGATTTACAGCTTTTTGTAATTGACCCAACTGTTTAGAACTAAATTTTAATTAAAATTCTATGGGTTTGTTTGTTGTCGTTTTGCTTTGTGGAAGTGGTGCCAGGAAAGAGGGCAGGGACAACACAGTCTTTCGTAGCTCAGGCTGGACTTGAATTTACAACTCTACTTCCTCCGTTTCCCAAGTGCTAGACTTAGAACTTTGTGCCACAGTGCTTAAGTCTTAAGACCTGTTCATGTTACAAATTTAATTTAATTTGATGTAGTTTGGAATTGAAGTTACAGACCATTGTAGAATTTTATAACGACTGATTTTGTGGCAAGTTGAAACGAATAGTTTGATGCCTTTGGGTCTCAATGAGAGTCATGCTGATGTGAGTAGTCAGAGAAGCTGGTCAAGCTGGTCATTTGGTTAGGACCCAGTAGCAGCCAGAGTCATGATCTTGTTGTTGTTATTGAGATGTTTAAACAGTCTTTCCCCCTAACTAATGAAAGTTCCCAAGTTAAATATTGACTTTATTAAGAGTAAACTAAACAAGAATTTGAGGGTCAGGCGTCTGGGCAGAGGGCAGGCAGTGTAGTATGGAGTATTTGGTAGACTGAGGTGATGGTGTTGCATAATTAAGCTTATTCCCAGACTTGATGAATTGCATGTGTGAAACAGGTGTGTAACACTGTGCTTTTATTAGTCATACCTCAATAAGTTACTTACAAAACTTGAGGAGACTGGGTGTTTTCAAAGCCAAACATTTTATAGGACATGGATAATCACTTGAGCACTTGGTCCACATAACGCTCTTTCCATCTTGAGAATTGGACAAGAGCAGGAAGGTGATTGGAAATGCTTTAACACTAGGCTGGAGAGAGGCAGTGTTTGGGCTTGATTTTCATAGATCTCTCAATGGTTCTCACCAAGACTAAAGCTAGTTTTGCTTTACACACTTTGCTCACAGATGGGGATGAGGTAGAGGTGGCCACAAGCAGACATGTCAGCCGTAGTGAGAGGCAGCACTGGAAGCTGTCATGGCAGAAAAGTGAGAAAGCAGCCTCGACCTGGGAATGAGTTATCTAGCGCTCTTTATAGGAAAAGAGAAGACTTTCCATTTTCTTATTGGTCCCTCTAACAGCTTTTCTCTTAGTTAAAAAAAAAATAGTTATCTATAGTAAGGGTTGTTTCTGATACCTGAGTAGAAATTAGGATGGTAATTGAGTATTTAAAAGCATTCCTATGAAAATATAAACTTACTGGCTATATCTTAAACAGCTGAAATATTTTTGAAAAAATAGAGTAAAAAATAATGGAGATTTTAAGGGAAAAATGCAGCACATTGCTGGGTTTTTTGTCTTTTGGTTTTTTGTTTTTGTTTGTTTTTTCCTTAGAAGAAAACAATAGAGGAAACATAGTATGTGATTTCAGTGCTTTGTAGCCCAGGCTGGCCTCAGCTTGCAGTGACTCTCTTCTGCCTCCTGACACCTAGAGTCATAGGCTTGAGTTGCCCTCCCTGGCCTTCAGTATTAGAGCTTCCTTTCCCTCCCTCCCTCCCTCCTTCCCTCCCTCCCTCCCTTTCTTTCTTTCCCTTTCTTTCCCCTTCCTTCCTTCCTTCCTTCCTTCCTTCCTTCCTTCCTTCCTTCCTTCCTTCCTTCCTTCCTTCCTTCCTTCCTTCCTTCCTTTTTCAAGACAGGGTTTCTCTGTATAGTCCTGGCTGTCCTGGAACTCACTTTGTAGACCAGGCTGGCCTCGAATTCAGAAATCCTCCTGTCTCTGCCTTCCATGTGCTGGGATTAAAGGCACGCACCACCACCGCCGGCTAGAGTGTATTTTAATAGTACCAGAATAATAATAGAGGGAACCACTTTTCTCTGAGGTCCTTGGACAACTAACCCTGCGACCTTGTCCATCATAGATTGTAATCTTCCCATTTGTGAAATGATAGGCACATCCTAAGCAGGATGCTTGTCCTTTTAGCTCTAAAACCTGCAGTGTCTGTAAATTGGAAGTGTTTGGATGTTTGATATTGAAGACTGTGTTCGAAAAGCTTAAGCCATATGGGTGTAAGATACCCATGATTAGAACGGAAGAAGCCTCAGCAAAGTCTTATGCTGCCGTTCATATAGAAGCTTAGGGACAAGAGCTGCACATCTTAGTATTTTTAGGAGCTTATTGAAGTAAAATGTGCTGTGAAAAGTAGTCTAAAAAGGTTCATAGCCATCATCTGTCACATTAGATATGTGAGCATATCCATGAACATTTTCATATATGAACATGTCTATGCCTTTGGTCATTACAGATAGGATCACAGGGACCAGAGCCAGCTTCAGTGGAGTTTAGAAGCACCTGTAGCAACTTGATAATACTGTGGCATCAAATAATGTCATTACTTGTCTTATAATTCACTTTTAATTTTACACAAATCAATAGACCATGATATACAAGAGATGACTTACAGTGATTTTATATTTGTGCTTGAGAAGCATTGGTGGTTTTGTTTTTCCTGACTAAGAATATATGTAAATTGAAAAGGTTATAATATAAAATATATGTAATTCTTGGGTAAGAGAGATTGGACGAAATAAATTTTAATTTTATAGTCTATGGCAGAATTAAATTCCTATAAAATGCTACTATGACTTTTGTTTAAAAAATGAGAGTTATTATACTAGAGATTAGAGATTAATACACAAGGAAACTTAGCAGCAAGGAAGGTACAGTTAAAGTTGGTTACTGGTGTGGAGTCAGTCACTCAATCACAGATGTAAAAATTGGGTATCACATCTTTTGAAAACAAAATATTTTTTTTATCAGAGTTAGCTATAGGAACAGAGGTGTCACTGCAGTGCCCCAGGCTCTGATGTACCTCTTGCCATGCAGTCGTTTTTTTGTACAGGGCTACCACACGCAGTTGGTTTAAGTTAGGCAGATAAGCAGTTTGAGCATCCTGATATTCTTGGATCCCCTTTCTCTCTCTCAGGGTGGTTGGTCACTTAATTCATTTTTCTCCCTCTTCTAGAATAAAAACTATGGAGTAGATACTATGTTTATATTTCTTTGGCCTGCTTTAATGAATCAGTAAGACTGAAACATCATAGGGTAACATTCATTTCTGTCAGCTTTAAGTTAATTTCATGACACACTAAGATTTTTGGAACGTTTGTTCTGATTTTAAAGCTCATAGTCAGGCTGAGAAAAGTGGAGCCCAGAGGATAGCTCACCTGCTGTGGTTTGTGATGGAATGTGGGTGGTGGGTGATACTTGTGGATTATTTGGCTTGAGAGTACAGTTCACTGGTAGCATGCTCCCTGATTATTGCTTTGTTTGAGCCTAGTTCGGGTCTTTCTGGTTCTAGTCGCTATCATCACAAAGTTTACTGATGAAAACTAGTTCCTGTTTTGTAAGGAATACTTTATTTTTAATTGGTTGTGCAATGAGCATTTGTGTTGAACTAAGAAACAATTTTTTTTTTCTTTTCTTGGGGAGGGAGGGGCAGAGCACAGGGTGGAATGGGAAGGCAAGGCCTCTCCATAGCTCTAACTGAGCTGACACTCACTGTGTTGACCAGACTGGCCTTGATCCACCAAGCTCTGCCTCTCAAGTGTTGGGACTAAAGGTGTGCATATGGCTCTAAGAAAGCTTTCTTCAAGTTTATGACTGGAAGAGAATTTTGTCTTTATTGATTTTTTTCAAAGGCAGCACATTTTGTTTTGGAGTGTGTGTGTGTGTAATGTAAATAGCATATCCAAACAAATGAACTGAAGTATGTACCTTTTTTACACAGTATGTAACACTGTTGGACAGACTTGGCACCCAATCTTCAAACATTAGAGATTTTTGAGTTAGTTTTTATATAGCAGCAGTTGTTTAATAAATATATGATGCTTTTACCTTAGACCTGAGAGCTACTAGATCATTGTGAGATTATCTGCTTGAATTTACCCTACTGGAGTCATTGTTATGAAGTGTACCTGTTAGGAAGAATGTGGCCTTGTTAGTGATTCATTTTGTTTGCCTGGGATGTAGGTGTGGGGAGTGAATTAGTAAAGACGACTTTAGCCAACCCATGTTATGCTCACCAACTAGACAATTGTAGTTCTTAACTTTTTGCTTTAGTTTTGAAGAGTGAGTTAATCTTTTAGGCTTTATTTCTTTGATTATCATCTCTTATTGTTTCTTACCAATTCCTTCATTCTTGTAAGATTGAGAAACAGAGAATCTCAGGTTTAGATAAATGACATTTGGATTGCTGTGTGTTAAGAGATACTTAAGATGCAGAGTTGGTTTCTTAGAGACAGGGTACTGTAATTAAGAATGTAATTAAGGTTTTTGAGCCTGACCTTAGTGGTGAGAGTGTCGAAAACTTATTCAGATTTGTTTGGAATCCATAAAGTCAACGTAATGATAGGCATCAGCTTCATACATCGTGCATATAAACACATTAGTGGATGTAGGATGTTTGGTGTACTATCATGAGCTTGTCAGCATTTACGATAGCCTTTAAAGCTTATGATTGTGTACTTAGGAAACTTAATCTCTTTCTGAGTATGTAGCAAGATTGCTTTTCATTGTTTCTCATTTCAAATCATAGTAAGACAATTTTGAAGATACTCACTGGCCTGTTTCTAAATGTTTTTGAAAAAAGAATAGATTTTACTGTTCATTTATTTCTAAGGACAGAAAGGCTGACACTGAAATCTTGAGTGAATGAATGAATTTTTTTAAGTGTGGCTGTGCAATAAGAGGGTCAGGCCTTCAAGGTCTCACTTACGCGGTGAGTTCAGAAGCAGTCCTGGCTACAGGGACCCTGTCTCAAAAGCAACTCTTCTCCCCCCACAATCATACCTCAAACAACATAAAAAGTGTATAAGTAAAGAGACTTAACTTGCCTTATTAGGGATTAGAGTAGCTATCCCTCAGTCTTAAGTCACAGGCCAAATCCTTAGGAAAGAAAGGATTTTGTAAAATGGGGGTAGGAGGAGGTGTTAAGTAGTGGCTTTGAAGGCTTTGAATTTTAAGTCAAGGTTCAAAATAGCAGAAAACTATGATTCTGTAAAGCCTTCAGTTTTGAGGGTGTCTCCTGTCTCTTTTGTATCATTTGTTTTTGACTCTTGAGAACCTGACCCTTTCCAGTGTGATCTTTAAGTGAGGAGGGCCTAGCAGTGCTGGATACTGTATAGAAATGAGACTTAGGTCTCACTTCTGCTTGAATGAGTCAGAATAATTGTTTTAAAATGTCTTTTATGGGGATGGGGATGAAGCGCAGGGCCTTGGGAATGCTAGGCGAGTATGGTCCACTGAGCTACACTTCCTCGTGCTTGTTACACTTCTAAATATATAGAATATATTTCAACCTTTTTTCTCTTAAAAACTTGTGCTCAAGATGCCTTTAAAACTAAATCCTGACAAAAAGTAAGACAGTGTTCAGCTACCACTATTTCACTGTCTTAACTCTTAAATTTTGTAAGCTATAAAAATTAGTCATTGTAGAAAATCTTGACTCCAAGTTTAAAAAAAATGTGTTTTAAAGAGGGAGCCAGGGGAAAAAGAAAAAAGGATGTTAGAGGCACTATTGGGTGTTTGACCCCAGGACAAGGACACTGGGGACTCTGCTGTGGTGCTGGTTTGCTGGGGACAGAGGGAAGAAGCTGTTTGTTAGAGGGCATACATGTCCCCAGGAGTGCTCAGGCTGTTTGGAAACAAGATCAACACTAGTATTGGCTTTTTTTTTTTTTTCCCCTTTTGGATAATTGCAATTCTGAACACTTGTCTGAGCGTTTTGAAACCTAAGGGGAAGGAGAAAGGTATGTTTGCCTTGTGCTGAAGGAAAATTCACACAATATTTATTTTGTTTCCTCCTTCCTCACTGCCCACTTGATCATCTGTTTCTGTCAGTCTCTGCTTTCAGCTAATCAGTAGTTTTTAGCCTACCAGTCCCTTTGCACTCTGCATTTATTACGTTCACCCCCATGTTTTGCCATGGTACTTAGCCAGAGGCAATGGCACCTTGTGTGGAGAGAACATTTGGTAAGTCCTGAAGACAGTTTTGTTGATAGTGTGGTAATAGTGCTGCTGTAGGAATCTACTGGGGAAGACAGTGTAAGCCTTTATAAATAAGACTTGGGCACCCCACTCTATAGATTTATCCAGAGTGTAGTGCTGAATTTGAGAAAGCTTGTCCAGTAAGTAATTTGTCACCTGCTTCCAGTTTCATGCCTACACCTCCTCCACATTGATGTAGAACTTCCTTTCTGAAATGCATCCACTCCTGTCAACTCTTTCTTAACCATTCTCTTTGCCAATGGAAGTGCAAATTTGTTAGCATAGATTATGATAACAATAAGTGTTTTGTTATTGTTTTTAGGCTTCCATCTGTGTCTCTTTATTACCTCTCTGGTGATGCATGAACTCAATGCCACCATGCTTTGATCTGCAGTTTCATTTTCCTTAGGCCTCCATTCCCATTTCAAATACAGTCTCAGTGAGCCCACACCCCCACTCTGTCTCCCTTCCTTACCCCAGTTTCCCTCATTTTCCTCTGCCTTGGCACACTTATTCTGCCTTAAACGTCTGCTTAAGCACTTGCCTCCTTGTGAAGTGCCCGTTTCTGCTCTCTTGGTACCTCAGTCATGTGTGAATTACTGTATTGTGGCGGTGAGTTATACTTCCTGTAGAGCCTCCTAGACTACAGCCTCTGTTCCAAGGAAAGGTGCATGTGTGTGTGCATGGCATTGTATTCTAAGCACCTACCTAGTCCCCAATACAAAGTCCTTTCTCGGATCCTCGGTTGTAATTTTTTTTTTTTTTTAAAAAAACTCAGCTGACTTGGAAATTGGCTTACAGATGAAACATTCTTTTGGTTTTATTCTGTGCATTGAGGCTAATATATAAGCTCCTCTTTATTTTTTTTTTTTTTTTTTTTTTTTTTTTTTTGGGCTATACCTTTATGCTCCCTGTTGCTGCCATTTCTTTTTTGAATGTCATTTTGTTTTGTTAATTTGTATCCTATAGCTTTTGGTACTTATAAAATCAATCTCCTCTCCCGCCCCCCCAAGATACAGTCTCACTATGTAGCTCTGGCTGCCTCCCAACTGCTGGGATTAAAGGCATGTGTCCCACACCAGCTCCTTCTGTTATTTTAAATAATGGTTCTGCTTTAGATCTTTTTAGTGTCCTGCAGAACCATGCAGCTTGTTGGCTGCTTATTTGAAGAGCTTGTGTCTGTTGTGGCTCCACCCCATAGATCTCTTTAGTTGTAAGCACTGGTTATGGAATAGAGGGAAAGGAGTAAGAATTGTTTGGGAAAAAAACAAGAAACAATTATAATGAGAATTGTTGGGGCTGAAAGGTGATATAATTGTTTTCTATATACTAGTGTTCCGTATGGAAGATGAATTAATTGCATTCACTGTTTTGACTGGATCAAAAAGAAAGTGAATTTAAAAAGAAAAGAAAAGAAAAAGAAAGTGAATTTAAATTGCTGTAGAACATTTAAAGTTTTATTTATATATATATATATATATATATATATATATATATATATATACTCACACACACATGTATGTTTGTATGTATATATGAGCCATGAAGCACATAGAATGTTTTCATCCAGAGACTTTCTTTCTGATTTAGACATGCAAGGAGCTGCTTTAGCTTCATAAACCTCTACTGTTCAGATTATTGGGTAGGCAGGTACAATAGTTTTTTTCTTAATTCAAGTTCAATTTTTATTCACTTTACTAGTGTAGGTCTTATGAAGAGAACTGTCTTACATAGTATAGTTTTCATAGGCATTTCCAGGCTTTAGAGATTTAAAAATTGTGTATTTTTTTTAAATTGGTGATTCTACCCCTGTCCTTTTAAATTTTATATGTGTTTTGCCTGCTTGTATGTATGTGTACAACGTGTGTGTCTGGTGCCTGATGAGGTCAGAAGAGTGTGTTAGAGCCCTTGGGACTGGAGTTATAAATGTATGTAAGGTGCCACATGGGTGCTGGAGATTGAACCTGGGTCTTTTGAAAGAACAGCCAGTGCTGTTAACCATTGAGCCAACTCTCTAGTCTCTCTCAACTTCTTTTAAGGTCAAATTTTGCTGTGTAGTTTGGGCTGGCTCAACACTAAGAATGCTTCTCTTTCAGCTCCTTGAGTGCTGGGATTGTAGGTTTTTGTACCAACATGCACAGCAAAAATAAGCTCCCTTTATATTAAATTCTAAAAACAATATTACCCTGATGTTGCATTGTAGTGATTTTTAGTACTCTTAGTCCATTACATATCAGGGCATCGCAGAAAGTAAGTGTGCAGAGCTTATTTCAGGGTTTTAAGGAGATCCTTTTCAAGCATCTATCAGTTTATTTCCTGAAGGGACACACATACACATACATCTTTATGTAAGTTGTATTTATGCACATGTTACCTTTAAGGTGCAATGAATGTAGTTTGTACTCACTATAATTAAGGGAAGATGGTAGGCTCTAACATCTTCATACAGCCCTGCTAGCTGCTGTGAGGGTGGTGGACTAACTTTGTTAGTATGTTGACAAATGAGTTTGCCATTTTGTTGCACAATTTATTCACTTTTCGCTATTAGTCTGTTCAGGGTACTATAATTTAAAAAAAAAACCTGTGAAGTTTTTGTTATTGTACTGTTTACTTTTTAAAATTTTAGTCTATAATATCCCAGTTTTTTTCAGTATCTTACTTTGCCTATTTTAGAGTAACTGCCATATTCCAGCCTATCCTACAAAGAATTAAAATAATTTATAAAATGATTAGCAATCATAAAGCATAAAGTTGCTTCCTTTAATTGGAGTGGTTGTGAGCAGGAAATAAGATAGTGAGATGAATTGCTGAAGAAGATTGGAAAGGTGTTTTTTTTTTTTTATCTCTATTTTGTGCCCCTGAAACAATTTTTTGCATATTTCAGTGAGAATAGGTAAGTTCATTGGGAAGTTATATAAAGCATTCACCTTGTTAAGTTAATTTCTGTTCATGAGGTTATAAGAGCAGGTAATTCTCTACAACATTGGTTATTTATCAGCCTGTGAGTACTGTGGTTATTTTAGAGCGGTCTGGTGTGGGGGGGAGATGGTGGGTGTTATAAACTTAGAACATTCCTAGCCATTTTGTTTCCTATCCCACCTTTCTAACACTTTCATTATATTAGGTTAGATTAGTGTGGGGATGTTAGGAGTGGCTCGGTTTCTTTCCTTCTTTCTCCTAGCCAAGGAAGTATCGCCTGGGGATGCTGGAGGAGAGGCTAGTTCCGATGGGATCACAGGCACGAAAAGCAAAGAACCCTATTGGCTGCCTTGCTGACAGGTGTAAATCAGGAGTACCCATCAATATGGTTTGGTGGAACAGAGTCACAGAAAACAATTTACAGGTAAAATTTTTTCTTAGACATATTTTGAAAGTGATTCTTGGTTTCTTTGTATGTGGGCTGGTGGATATGAAAAGATGGGCTGGCCTAGCTGATACACCTAAGTCATTCAATTGTTTTTCTAAAGTCAAAGCAAGGTTAGTAGTCTGTTAATGAGCCATTATAGATGATTTTTGTTTGGTTTGAGACAGGGTTTCTCTGGGTAGCCCTGGCTCTGTAGATCAGGCTGACCGTGAATTCAGAGATCTGCCTGCCTCTGCCTCTCAAGCCCTGGGGCTAAGGGTGTGCTACAGTGTCTACCTCACACATACTTGTTTGGAGGCTGCCTTCTCTTCTTCCTCCTCCTCCTCCTGTTTTTCTTCCTCTTCCACCCTCCTCATCCTGCTTGGGAGGATTTACTTGCCTTTTTTTTTTTTTTTTAAATTTTTGTATTGACTTGTGTGTTGCACATGTGTTCATGTCTGTACATGTGCATGTCTTGGAGCACATGTGTAGGTCAGAGGACAACCCATGGAACCCACCATACGGGTCCCAGGAATCAAAATCAGATTCTCAGGCTCGGCAACAAGTATCCTTACTGAGCCATCTTGTCGGCTCTATTTCTTTGTTTTTATATTATCTTTTCCTTCTCAATTTTGTTATTTGAAGGTGTGTGTGTGTGTGTGTGTGTGTGTGTGTGTGTGTGTCTTTTTTCTTGGTATTAGGGAGTCAAACTCAGGTTCTCACCCAGTTGTGGAACTCTGTAGACCAGGCTGCTCTCAAACTCATAGAAATCTACCTGCCTCTGCCACCCAAGTGCTTGGATTAAAGGCATGTGCCACTACCACCTGACTTATATTTTCATTCTTAAAAATTGGGAACTATTACATGATTAGGGATAGTACTATTATAACTTTAGTTAGAAATTTGTTTTTCCTTCCAAGTTTTGGATTACACCCCACATGTTGTATACAAAAAGATAATACAAACTTAATAGCTTGGTTTCACTTGTTTTTAAATTCGATCCTATAGCATTTTACTCTGTAATATTAATTTAGTAGCAATAATATGTTGACTTTGGCACAAGAATAATTTATTCCAAAATATATTGCAAAGTGTGGTATTTTCCTTAACTGAAACTTCAGTTAAAGAAAACCAACCAACCAGGGAGTTTCACAGAATTATATTTAAAATAATACTATTGAAAGGTTTTGAATATGGTATGAATGAATATGTTACAAATTCATATATTAATAGTTTTAAAGAAAATTTTTTCTCTGAGATCTGTAGAAAAAAGCTATTTTTGGGGAGTTATGACAAATGTTTTTCAGTTTTAAAATGCAATTCTGAAAATCTGCTGGTCCAGCCGGCTAAGTGGAGTGGGACAGTGACAGGGCTGAGGTTCAGCTCCCTTCTTGGCTCTCTTACCATATCTGGCTGAGCTCCTTTTCTCAGGTAAAGGTGTAAAGACAGGTTCGTAAGAGAGTGCGCATTTGGGTTGTAATTCTTAAAATTGCTGGTAAAAACATGTGGCTCTGAGGTTAAGAGAGCATTGGGTGCTCACAACCATCTATGACTCTAGCTCCAGAGTGTCCAACACCCTCTAAACAAACAAACAAACAAACAAACAAGGTTTCCAACACCCTCTTAAACAAACAAATGAATGACTGAATGAATAAAAATTTTTACTAATGTGTGAAAAATGGACTCCGTGTCATCTGACTCTAACATATTTCTACTGCTGTTGCTTTATGCTTCACATTTCCGTTAAAGCATGGAAGATTCTCCCAGCTCAGAGCTTGTCAGCTTGAAATGCCTCCCAACCCGAGTCCCATGCTGTGCGCCTGAAAACACTCAGCTGCCTCCTTACTGTGTTTGTGGGCTCCTAAACTGGAACCAGTAGTAGCTCTGAGCTAAGGAGGTCATTGTGCTGTCTTCCTTCTTCTCTCTCTTTCTTTCTTTCTTTCTTTCTTTCTTTCTTTCTTTCTTTCTTTCTTTCTTTCTTTCTTTCTTCCTTCCTTCCTTCCTTCCTTCCTTCCTTCCTTCCTCCCTCCCTCCCTCCCTCCCTCCCTCCCTCCCTCCCTTCCCCCCCTCTCTCTTTCTTTCTTTCTTTCTTTCTTTCTTTCTTTCTTTCTTTCTTTCTTTCTTTCTTTCTTTCTTTCAATAAATTCCACACCATTTTGGGACCTTTTAATATGGTTTTATATTTTTGACAGAACAATTTTAAAACAGTTTTACAGCCAGATTCATTATTTGCATTTTTGTTTCATTTTTTAAACTATTAGATCTTCTCATTATAAGAGCACTTTAAAAACTTATTCATATTTTATTTAAAAATTATAGCTATATCTTATAGGTGGTAAGCTTGATAGAGACTCTGCTTTTACATTTGTTGTCTCTTGGTTAAATGTTTATGGCATGAGGGTTATAGTTAGTGAAGAAACCAGTTAACATAGTATAAAGAATAACATAGTATAAAGACTCAGTAAAGAGGTTGGAACCTATGCTTTTCAGACTCCAGTCTCTTCACTATTTTACCCAAATCAGCAGTGTAATTGTTCATGTAACTCTGTAACTAAGCTTCTGCCAGGAAACTTCATTTTGAGAATGCCAGTGATTAGAGCTTAGGTATAATTTGTGTCATTTGAAAACCTAGACATTTTTCATGTGATTTATTGAAGTGACATCAAGCTATCTTCCTCAGATTTTTAAACATTTCTTTTCACTGATTTATTGATCTTGACTTGAATTTTTCACTTATGAAAACCAATTAGAAATTAGCAATAACTTCTCTGTTTTGAGGCTTGTTTTCAACTTAACTTATTCTTTGATAGTTTTATGCATGTATATAGTGAATTTTAAGTTACTTTTACTCCTGTCATTCTGTCTCTTTTCTTCTTCCATTGAATCCTTCTTTTCCAATAGTCTCCTTCCCGTTTCCATGTCTTTTCTGTTGTGAACCGTTGAGTTTAGTTGGGATTGCTTGCCTGAGCGTGGCTGGGTGGTCATTTACTGGCATAGTCCTACTTAGTGGCTATATCACAAGAAAATAGTATTCCTTTCTCCAGCAATCATTAACTGCCAGTAGTTCCTCAAGAAGGAGTGGGGACTCCTGAGCCCTTTCCTCATCTTTGATGAAACGTTAACATGTCCAGACTTAGGTAGGTAGCCATAGCTGTATTAAATCCATGAGTATAATAGCCATGTCTTGTCCAGAAGGGCTTTGGGTTTTTGTTTTTTAAGTATATCTCTACTTTTGGGGGTCTATATTCACTCTGTGTGTGTGTGTGTGTGTGTGTGTGTGTGTGTGTGTGTGTGTGTGTGTTTGTTTGTTTGTTTGTGTGTATGTATGTATGTATGTATGTATGAATGAATGAATGAATATCTGGTGCCTTTGGAGCTGTATTCCTTGGAGTTGTGGATGGTTATCTTGGTTCTGGGAACCAACCAATTGTGTCTTTCTTGAGAGCAAATGTTTTTAAACTCATGAGCCATGTTTCTATCTAGTCTCCTTCATTTTAAAAAATGTTATGTGTGCTTTGCCTGCATGTATGTATGTGTACTGTGTGCTTGCTAGTGCCCATAGAGGCCAGAAGGGGGCATTGGAGATCCTAAAACTAGAGTTAACATGATTGAGAACCATTTTTGTGGGTACTGGAAACTGAACTCAGGTCCTCTGGAAGAGCAGCCAGTGCTCTTATCCCATGAGTCATCTCTCCTGTTAAGTGAAGGATATTATAAATTTATGATGTTCTTGGTAAGAACACATGCCCATTGAAGCCAAAAAGCTAGAAAAGCCATTACACTTGTCACTTGGGATGGCAAGCTCAGCAGTTAGTCAGTTATTTTCTGTAGTGATCATTTTATATTTTGGTGATCTGATCTGAGTGTAATAAGATAGTTAGAATAGTTAAAATAGATAGTTAAAATCAGAAGAGAAAGCATAGGGTATACCATTCCTGTTTTGAAAGAACCTGACCATTCCAGAATCAACATGGCAAATAATATTCTAATGAGCAGGTTTCTACTTATGCTTGGCTGGCCAGTTTTCAACAACTTGGTCTTGTCTTGTCTTTTCTTTTCTTTTTTTTATTTTTTTATTTTTGTCTTTCTTTTAAATTAAGTGTATTCATCCTGCTAGCCCAGACCCTCTCCTCTAAAAAGATTTCCAAGAGAGGACTTTGTCAGTGGCTCCATTTTCTTGTTCATTTCTTATTCTGACCTACCCTTAAAAGCTTTGCTTAGATTTTCTCATCTTTCTTTAAATACTTTGTGCTGAATCTTTCCTTAAGACCGATTATCTTCTATTGCATCTCTTTACTTTACCCATCATTTCTTTCAGTTATAAGTCTCTTCTTCCTACCCACCTCCCATCATCAACCAAGTTGAGAACAGAATTCAAACACCCCTCACCAAAGATCATGAACACTTCTGCTTTAAAGATGTTTTCTGCCGGGCGTGGTGGCGCACACCTTTAATCGCAGCACTCGGGAGGCAGAGGCAGGCGGATTTCTGAGTTCGAGGACAGCCTGGTCTACAAAGTGAGTTCCAGGACAGCCAGGGCTATACAGAGAAACCCTGTCTTGAAAAACCAAAAAAAAAAAAAAAAAAAAAAAGATGTTTTCTCCACTTGTTCAGGTTTATCAGGTTTTTGTCTGTGTGAGAAAAGGCTCTACTGCAGCACTTTTCAACCTAGGGGTTGAGTGACCTTTTTTATAGGGGTTGCCTAAGACCATCTGCATATTAAATGTTTACTTTAGTATTCATAACAGTAGCAAAATTATAGTTATAAAGTAGCTACAAAGTAATTTTATGGTTGGGGGTCAGCATAGCATGAACTGCCTTAAAGGGTAGCAGCACTAGAAAGGTTGAGAACCACTGCTTTAGAGTAACTGGTTACATTTCAAGCTAGGAAGGAACACTGCCTTTCAATTAGATCTTATAATGAGATCTTTTTTTCCCCCAACAAATATTCAGGAGGTAAACGATATTATCCCACCTCAGAATACGGAAGTTCACAACAGTTTAGTTTTTGTGTCTCTCTTTTCTTCTCTGCCTATGGTTCTTGTTCACTTTACTTGCTTTGTCCTCAAGTTCCTGTTTCATCGTAAAGCTGCTTCTTCTCGTTTCCATCTTGAAGTTCTTGTGTGGGAACTTAAAACTTGCTGAACTTAGAGGAAGTCACCTGTCTCTACTTCGCAAGTGTTGCGATGAAAGGCCAGTGCCACCAAGCACACCTTCTTATCCTTTAACCAAACATTTTGTATTCTGTAATTTTTTTTTTTTTTCTGTTTCAACCCTGGACCTGTTAGAGGTTGAGTTGAGATTGGTACACAGCATGGGTTGGGTATTGAGGAGATGGCCACACAGCTTAGCTTCTAGGATTAAAGCTCTGCACAAGTACGCTTGGCAAAACTAAATGTTTGCCTTCTATACTGTGCACACAGTACCACTTCTTAGGGGAGAGAACTGCTGAGGTTTTCCTGCTGATTAACTGAAGGATGAAAAATCAGGTAGTATATGTTACTGTTGTATTAAATATAACCCATTTGACAAATGGAAAACTGCTTTAAGAAAAAAACCCAGTTGTAATTAATCAAGATTTAAATCTTGAGGGTTTTTTTCTTATCATACTGTCTGCTTTTATCCCTCCTTTTTGATAGTCTATTTGTGGTACCTCTCCTGTTTTTGGTTTTCATGATTCTCACCTATTTATACCATTCACTTAAGTATCTGAACCAGTGCTAATCTTAACTGCTGAGCCATCTCTCCAGCCTGTGTCTGAATATGATTGGGTGTTTTTAAGATCTGATGCTGGCTTCGTTTTCTGGGCCATCCTGTCTGTCTACATATATTGTGTTTTACTTGGATGGGCTCTTGCTTTTCTTGGGAGGAAGATGGTTCATAAAACACAGGCACTGGGGCTGGCCGGAGGGAGTGGGGCCAAGCAGGGGTGGCCGGAGTGAGCGGGCCTGCCGGAGTTAGCAGGGTTGACCAGAACGAGGAAAACAACAACAACAACAACAACAACAACAACAAACCACAGGCACTGAAACATGTTATTGAGTCTCTGTACTTCTGTTACACTGTATCATTGTAAGTGGAGCCTGAAAGTGTTTCTTTTCTCTCAGGAGATGGTGTTAATGTGGCCTTCCCAGGGAGCAGGTTTTTTTTTTTTTTTTTGTGTGTGTGTGTGTGTGTGTGTGTGTTTTTTGAGACAGTGTTTCTCTGTATAGCCCTGGCTGTCCTGGAACTCACTTTGTAGACCAGGCTGGCCTCTAACTCAAAAATCCACCTGCCTCTGCCTCCTGAGTGCTGGGATTAAAGGCGTGCGCTACCACACCCGGTGGGAGCACTGTTAAGTCTGGAGGAAATAGACATATCTCACTGTTCTCTAGTAGTTCTTAGTTAAAAGTTTTTCTATTTTTGGATGATTTTCTTTAATCTGTCCTTTTCCATTTAGAAACAGATGTGGTTCTCAGGAATGAGGAATGGAGGTGGTCATGAGGCTGTGGAGGTCAAGGAACAGGCCTTCTGCTTGGCCTTTAGGGCCATGGGAAAGGATCTAGACAACATAACCACAGAGGCCATAAAAGCCTACACGGTCCTTTGTAGAAATAGTTCATTGCCAGACTTGGCCTTGAATTTGGAATCATGAGGAGATACATGTACCCTCTGGTCCAATGACTTCTGTATTAATTAGCCAGGGTGAACTTGGGGACATCAAGGACAGAGAATTAAAGTGGTCTCAAGAAGAAAAGGCATGGATAGAAAAAATAGGAATCTATAAAATACGAGTGAATGATAGACAGTTTTATAGGAGAAAGACTTATGATGTATAATTTAGAAACAAATGGTACTAGAAGGAGAGTACATGAGGCCATTGGAATTGCTAGGATAGGAAGCAAAGATTAGAGAATTAAAAAGATAAGCATATAAAAAGTTAGTACTTTATTCTTCTGGCTACTTGGAAGAGTTGGAGTTGATAATGCCTGAAGAGACTAGAGAGCTGTGTTACTTAACATAAATTTTAAAACTTTGTAAGGAATCATCTTTCGGTTTTCCATGAAAATAGTTACTAAAAGACTGCTATCTGCTGTACCAAGAAAGCGCAAGAGCTGTGCCCAGCTAGCCGTGAAGAACAGGCTGTGTGAAAGCTATGAGGAAATGTGCTTTGATTTGGCTTTTCAAGAACTTCTTCCTGTAGAAAGATTTCTTCCTTCTACCTTATAAATATGCCGTGTTTATCTTCTATTATCTTGGTAACCAGCAAGAAAGAATACTATATAAGGAAAGGGCTCATATGTCTGGGCAACTGTGCAGCAGATTTGGGGGCCTAGTTCCTACTTGTGTGAGCTACTTTCGTGTCTTTCATTCATCCCTTAGCTGAAGTTTGCACTTTCACCAGTCACTTGAAAATAATTTTGATAAGGCTACCTACTAGTTAGAAGTTAATGGCATTTGTATTAGTTACCTTTCTGTTGCTGTGATAAATACCACACCCAAAAGCAATTTAGTAAAGAAAGGATTCATTTTGGCTTTTGGTTCTAGAGGGGTAGAGCACATTAGTGGTGAAGAGGTCATGTTAGTCAGCAAGTATATAACATTTTCATCCACACACATGGGAAGCAGAGAACAGGAAATGTAGCGAGGCTATAAAATTTCAAAGCCTGCCCTTAGTAACATATTTCCTTTATCAAAGGCTTCAGTTCCTAAAGGTTCTATCACCCCCAAACCTAAACAGTACCACCAGCTAGCTAGCTAGAGCTAAGTGTTGAAGTACATGAGCCTGTAGTGCATCAGCTCTCAACCTATGGGTCTCAGCCTCTTTGGAGATCTTTAACAGAAGGACCCTTTACAGGGGTAGCCTTAGACCATGTGCATATCAGATATTTTACATTACAATTCTTAACAGTAGCAAAGTTACAGTTAGAAAATAGCAACAAAGTTAATTTTTTGGTGGAACGTCACCTCAACATGAGGAACTGTATCATTGGGAAGGTTGAGAACCACTGCTCTAGGGGAACATTTCTTCTTCACTCGGCTACATTCTTCTCCCTATTCTCCATAGGCATGGCCATCTCATGATGCATATGGATTTAGTCTAATTTTAGATGCTCTTGGAGTGTTTGACAATTTCAACACTGTTCAAAAGCCCAAAGTCTCTTCTGACACAATGATCTCTTTTTTTTTTTCTTTTTTTCTTTTTTTCTTTTTTGAGACAGGGTTTCTCTGTATAGCCCTGGCTGTCCTGGCACTCACTTTGTAGACCAGGCTGGCCTCGAACTCAGAAATCCGCCTGCCTCTGCCTCCCGAGTGCTGCGATTAAAGGAGTGTGCCACCACGCCTGGCCCCACAATGATCTCCAGGCCTGGTGTCTGGGTGTTTAGTTGCGAAGGGCTTATTACTTAGATGACTGCACTTCTGGCTTCGCTATCTGCAGCATGCATCTCTCTTTAGGGCTTGTTTTACTTTCTGTCTACAGCTAGGAGAAAGAGAGATGAGTTAGTGTCAGAAGTGGAAGAAGGGTTAGGGACCAGGTCAAAAAGAAAAGAGTGCAGGCAGTGATGGCGCATGCCTTTAATCCCAGCACTCGGGAGGCAGAGGCAGGCGGATTTCTGAGTTTGAGGCCAGCCTGGTCTACAGAGTGAGTTCCAGAACAGCCAGGGCTATACAGAGAAACCCTGTCCCACCCACCCCCCAAAAAAAGCAGCTAGGTTTTTCTGGGGCTGGAGAGATGGCTCAGCAGTTGAGAGCACTGACTGCTCTTCCAGAGGTCGAGAGTTCAATTCTCAGCAACCACATGGTGGCTCACACTATCTGTAACAAGATCTGATTCCCTCTTCTGATGTGTCTGAAGACAGCTACAGTGTACTCACATAAACAAACAAATAAATCTTTAAAAAAAAAAAAAAGAAAAGAAAGGACAAGGGTTTTCAAATATAAAACGAGTGAAGAGCAGACTAAGGGAAGTAGAATGTTACTGGTGTCATTTCAGGAGAAGGCTAGTAAAGTGGTGTGGTGGTGACTGAGTGTGGCACTGGGCACTGCTGATTATTCTTCTGTAGGGTGACAACAGCAAAGAGCAACGAGCAGGGCAGGAAGAAACAACTGTGCTTACTGTAATTGCAGCCATGCATGTAGAACATGACTTGGTTGCACCACTAAGGTTTTCCTGTACAGGGGCACATAGTGTAGCATTTTCTCCTTGCCCCACTTGATTCTCTTGCCTTCTCATTGAGCCCTTTTGCAGATGGCACATCTTTAGTACTTGATTCCCAAATCCTTCCTTCAGTCGTCTTTAGTCAGTCTTACATAGTATATGATTAGCTGTTTATAGGAACTGTTCATCTGTATGCCCCAGAAAATGAAACTGAGGATCAGTATATTCTCCGTCAGACACATTGCTGCTTTCTGCACAGTTGTACACAGTCATAAACCATTGCGTGCACACCTAGCTTGGTTATAAATACCTGTCAGTGGTCTCCATTGTGGTTTCTTCTAGACTCTGCTGTCTTTGTCATGTCCTTCTTCCACTGAGAACTTATGTCCTTCTAAGTTATCTTCATTTTTACTGATACTGATGGTTTCTTACCTTGTTTCCTGCTCTTCTTAAGTACCTTCTTGTTTATCTGACCTTGCTCCTCTCATCTTTGACTGTTTATTATTAGCAAGAAAAGTTGAGGTCTTCTGTCCATGTTCTCTAGCTTACTATCACAGCCTGTTGAAAGACCATGCCCCTCAGGCTTCCCTGCCTTTGAGCCTCCTTTTTAGACATCGACATTATGTGGCATACTTTTTTTGTTTGTTTGTTTTTTTGACACAGGCTTTTTCTGTGTAGCCCTGGCTGTCCTGGAACTCACTCTGTAGACCAGGCCGGCCTCAAACTCAGAAATCCACCTGCCTCTGCCTCCCGAGTGCTAGGATTGAAGGCGTGTGCCACCATGCCCAGCTTTAAATATATATATATATTTATTATATGTAAGTACACTGTAGCTGTCTTCAGACACTCCAGAAGAGAGCATCAGATTTCCTTACGGATGCTTGTGAGCCACCATGTGGTTGCTGGGATTTGAACTCGGGATCTCTAGAAGAGCAGTTGGTGCTCTTAACTGCTGAGCCATCTCACCAGCCCCTGTGGCATACTCTTATGTCTAACTTGATTTAATTAGCTTGTCCTTTCATATTCAAATCATGCTATAGTCTAAGGTTGTAGCATTAGACACCTGCTTTCCCCCTAGAAATTATACTATACTCAATTGTTTATATCACAGGCAAATTGTAGGTAGTACAGTGTAGGTACTTGTGTACAAGTCATGGATGTTCTGGGCTCCTGGAAACAGACTTCCATTTGGAATGTCTTCTCTGTGGAGTTATGCTCTGTGAGCTTTGAAGCATAGTATCTATGTCTGTGCCTTCAGTGCCAGCCACAGTGCCCAGAATTGCTCATGTACTGTTGAATGACCCGACCCTTATGAATGAGTATTAGCCAGGTGCATATATGTATGGCCCGTGAGTTCTGAGATGTAGAGCTTTGTATATTTTGTTTACCTTTTCCTTGGTATAGTTTTATAACAATATGTCATTGTGAAAATAATTGAAAGTCGTAATGTATTTTATGGATTAAATATAGCTGAATTCTTGGTTAGGAAAAAGTGCTTCTAAATAAATCTGCTTTTTTTGTGGAATGGGACAGATAGGGTTAACTGTGAATAGAATGTACATATAGTTTCTGTAGAAGAAGTTGTACCTGCACGGGACATTCTTCTCTTGAATACTTGGGGTACTGGCTTCCTGGATGGCATACTACTGAGCCTCCCTCTGACAGTGAGCTAGGTGGCATGCTTTGTGACTGTTGAAGGATTGGGAACGCATCGATGTAAGTAGCCACAGAGGTTTCGAAGTAGAACGGTGGTTCTAGGTGCGAAGTTCTTTCTTGTATGCTCAGTGAGCTGCTGGTGTCATTTCAAGTGTTCCCATTGTATTTGGATTGCTAATGCAATACCACTGTTTAGCAAAGACATGCAAATAAAATAGAGTGGTATGAGTGGCTTTGTGATTTATAATCTTAAACTACTGTTTACAGCTGTCTAAAGTATGTATGCTTTTGAAAATATTCGGATGTGAGAGAAGTACAAAAGAGAAATTAAAAATTGTTCAGCCTTCTCACAACCTAGAGTCAGCACTTTTGCTAATATTTTAGTGACGAATCCTTATACTTGTCCTATACCTACCTGTATATATACTCTCAATCCCTTTTGTAAGCATGAGCAAGCCACTTTAAAACCTAGCTGTTTATCATTGCCTATGGTTTTTAAACTTTTATCTTGTTTTACTTCTGCTATCCATGCTTGTTAGAAAGGCATCAACCCACTTAACTTTTGGTGCTACACACTGTTGTCTGTGCCATAATCCTTATTGCCAGATGCCCCATCTGAGGCATTTGGTAGTGCTGACCCTGCACCTCTCCAGCTGTGGCACTTGGATGAGCGTGCACAACCAAGTACAACACAGTAGGGTTGACTCTGGTTGAGGGGGTGCAGGTGAGACAGCCCGGAGGGTAAGAGTTCAGGAGAGCTGGCTCTGTGTGTGTGTGTGTGTGTGTGTGTGTGTGTGTGTGTGTGTGTGTGTGTGTGTGTGTATGCTTCTCCCCCACCACCTGTGGCAGTCAGGAGAACTGACCCCGAGTTTATGAGAGTGGGTGAGCTGGCCCTGTTTCTTGCTGGTTGCAGCACTCAGAAGAGTGGGCCCTACACCTCATCTGGGCAGCATAGTAGAACTAGCCCTGCCCTGGGGCTAGCATGAGGTGACATGAGTGTGGAAGTGGGAGCTGGCCCTGGGATCATGAGAACAGGAACATTGTCCTTGCCCCCTCTACTGGCTGTAGAACTGGCGAGAGCTGGCCGCCCTGCACCTGGCCTGGGTAACACAGTGGAGCAGGCCATGATGGTAAAGGCATGGGTGAGCCAGTCCCAAAGGTGTGAGAGCAGGAGAGAAGGCACAGCTCCTTGCAGGCTGCAGCATTTGGAAGAATATGCCCCGTACCTTGACTTGGCAATACAGTGGAGCTGGCTCTGGAGGTCAGTGAGCTGGCCTGGAGAACAGGAGAGGTGACTCTGTCTCCTGTCAGGGTGATGGAGGCATTGGTGACCTAGCCAGAGAGAGCAGTGGTAGAGAACCTACCCTGGTTGTGTGGAGAACTGTCAGGCTGACCAACTCAGGCCCAGATCCAGGGCTCTGAATTAATTGGCTCACCCCCAAATATATATCATTTGCAAACTGTTGAGATTTGCTACTCCAAAGCTGCAGGATCTTCGTGACACAGGACAATAATGAAATAACCAAGACTTCCTATAGGATCCAATATTGATGATGGCACAGAAACCAGAGATTTCCAACTAGACCAATGACTCATTACAACGAACATTTGCAAGTGAAGATGTATGGACAGAGGGTTATACTGTGGGACACACTGACATTCTATAGCTTCCATGATAAGATGTTTTCTATATTTTGTTGTTGGTTTTATTTTTTGTTTGTTTGTGAGTGTTTTATTTTGTAGATAAAGTTGGAAGGGCAAAAGGTTGATATGAGAGAACTGGGATATGAGTGGGAATGGGGAGCATGATGTGAAACTCAACAAGTCAATAAAAGGTACAAAGATTGGATTGGAATGATGGGTGGTTAGAGTTTATAGAAGAATGGGCTTAAAGACAAGACCATATATATAAAAAGAGGATGAGGCACTGTTAGCTGCTTTAATATAATTGATATTCCTGAAGAGAGATGGAGTTGTAAAGAAAAAATCATTTTGAGAATTAATGGGCAAGCATTTTCTGAAGCTGATAAAAAGTTTAAACCTATAGATGAAGTTAGCCCAGAACCACAATCCAAAATTCAATAAACAGAGGGCACTAAGAAGCTGCACCAGGCTAACAGTACTGGGAGAAGACACAGCTTTGTGTTCAGGTAGCATCTTTCCAACTGGAAATAATGCAAAGTGTCCGTGCAGCAGCAGTTTTTTCTTTCTTACTTGATTTGAAAAAGGGTCTCCTTATTATGCATCCTTGGCTGTTCTGGAACTCATTATATAGACCAGGCTGGCCTCAAACTTGGAGAGAGAATTAACGCTTCCTGAGTGTTGGGGTTAAAGGTGTGTATGCCACCACACATAGCTCAGATTGCTTTAATATACAGGAAGCAAGAAACATGCCATATTAAAATTCTGCATTTAGGAAAAATATGAAAATGTAATCAAATGAACACTTGTAGAACTTGGTGAAACTCAAGTTAGATTTTTAGTTTAGTTTAAAATGATTACATTAGGCCTAATCCCTACGATTTTGGAGATGTGCTATGGTTATGTAAGATGACTGCTTTGGTAAAGGCAGTTTCTCTTGTGACCCATCATTTCAGATTAAAAATTCTTAAGAAGCAAAACATCAAGTGGTGGTGGTGGTAGAGCCCTGTCTAGGATGTGCAAGACTCTGGTCTGCAAAAACAAATGAGATTGTTTTCAGACTCCCAAAAGCCAAAGAGTCAAGACCTGTAGCCCCAACATAGAGTTAGGATGCCTGCCTGGGCTGCATAGCCAGACCTACTCCCTTTCCTGGGGATAAAAGACAGACAAGTAAACAAAAACCTTGCCACCAGATATTTTAATACTTTTAGATAGAAGTAAATCCCATGGATTCTTTCTCTACAGAATCTAAATAACTACAACTGATGCAAAAATAATATGAATAAATTAAAAGAAAAAAATGGCTCATTTCTTTTTGAGAGAGAATTGGCTGTTCAAAATAATCATAAAATCTATAGGATTTATAACTGTTAAAAATAACAATAGTTAAGTCTGAAGGGAGAAATGGAAATGATACTTTCATTATATCTTGAGATATTGAGTTGGATGATAGTGTTATGAACTGAATTATGTCCCTCTGTCCTCTCTCTCTCTCTCTCTCTCTCTCTCTCTCTCTCTCTCTCTCTCTCTCTATCTATCTATATATATATATATATATATATATATATACACGCCTAATTCTTCACATGACTATAAGTGGAGATGAGGCCTTTTGGGAATTATTAAGGCTAAATGAGGTCATAGGGTGAAACCCTAAGCCAGAGTAGTTGTTAGTTTGTGTGTGTGTGTGTGTGTGTGTGTGTGTGTGTGTGTGTGTCTCACAAGACCAAGATAAAAACCAATTCTGGATTATTCTGCAAATCTCAATAAAGGTAAAAGAACTCAAATCATAAAATATGATTTGACCATAGTGGAATTAGAAATCAGTAACATACTTTTAATTAATTAGGGGTCAAAGAAGAAATAAAAAGAAATTGGACAATGTTTCAAACTGAATAAACATACATCAAAAGATATAGGATGCCACTAAGTTGGTAATAATGATAGGAAATGATAGGAAAGAATTTTTTTTTTAATATAAGTGATTATAGCTTCAGCCTTAAAAACTAGGAACAAAATGGTAAGTCACACCCAATGAAAGCAAACTCGGAGCAGAAATGAATAGGAAAAAGGGCAGGGTTGGAGAGATGTTTCAGTGGTTAAGAGCACTTACAGCTTTTATAAAGTGCTAGGGTACAAGTCCCAGTACCCATGTAGGGCAGCCCACAGCTACCTGTAATTCTGGCTTCAGGATCTGATGCTCTGGCCTCTGCTGGCACCCACCCTGATGTCACATTCCCCACCTACTCTCACATAGTTAAGAACAAAACAACAAATGTGGATCTGTGGTACGCATTGCTTTTTACACACACACACACACACACACACACACACACACACACACACACACACACACACGGATTTAACAAGATGACGTGGATGATATCTGAATGACAGACACTAAATTATTTAGATGAGCCCTCAGTTTACAAATCATAAAGAATTATGTTTAGTGTGTTACACAGGGTCTCACTGTGTACCCATGCCTGACCTGGAACTAGCTCTGTAGAGCAGTTGGTTTCAAGCTAATAGTGTGTGAGTGTGTGTGCCACCACACCTACCTAGAAATGAACTCTGTATTTATCTCCCCTCCCCATGCCTACCATGTATGTATGTATGTATGTATGTATGTATGTATGTATGTATGTAGACAATGTTTCTGTGTAACCCTGGCTGTCCTAGATCAGGGTGGCTCTAACTCAGAGATCCACTCCACCTGCCACTGCCTCCCAAGTGCTGGGATTAAAGGTGTGAGCCACCACCATCTAGCTATAATTTACTTTAATATGAAAAGCTTTAGATGTTTTTAGTTATGGATTTGCTCCTAATATGTAAAATAAGAAACTTCATATTCTACATAGATTTAAGTAGTAAATTTTTGTTTTGTTTTGTTTTTGTTTTGTTTTTTGTTTTTCGAGATGGGGTTTCTCTGTATAGCCTTGGCTGTCCTGGAACTCACTTTGTAGACCAGGCTGGCCTCAAACTCAAAAATCTACCTGCCTCCGCCTCCCAAGTGCTGGGATCAAAGGCGTGCACCACCACACCTGGCTGTAAATCTTTTTTAAAATGCTATTATAAAATTTATTCTATGATGATTTCATCACGGATATAACCCTCCAATCCCTCTTTTCAACTTTCTGAGCCTCTTCCCAAGACAGTTACATCTCAGTGTCTTTTTTTTTTTTTTTTAAATCCACTGAGTCCAGTTTTTTGCTGCTCATATACAAATGGGTGTTGGGAAACTCATTGAAGCACATTCCTAAAGAAAAATTAACTCTTCCTCTTCCAGCAACCATCAGCTGATCATAGGTCCTCAGCCAGAGGTGGGGGGCTTGTGAACCCCTTTTCTGTTGGAATGTTGAATGGCTTGCTCTTTGGTCTTGTATAGGTTACCACAGCTACTGTGAGGTCCTGAGTGAGTCTGATTGAGTTCTATGTTGTCCAGAAGGCACTATTTCTTCTCAGTCTTCTCCTTCCCCTGCTCTTGATCCTCAGTTGAGGAGGAGGTGGTGTGAAGTAGATTTCTCTTTTTTGGCTGAGCGCTCCACTGTCACTTTTTTGCTGCACTTTGTCCAGTTCTGAGTTTATGTGTTAATCACATTACATCCACTACACAGACATGCTTCTCTGAGGGCTGAGAGCATCACTAATCTGCAGCTAGAGATACTCATTTAGTTTGATACTGTACTGCAATAATAAGCTCACCTCTGGGGACTAGAAGCCCATAGCTATAGTCTCTGACCAGATCTACAGTACCTGCCGTGGGTTTTCTCCTGGGGAGTGGGACACATAGCCGACCAGAAAGCCATTATTCCACAGCATCCATGCTATTCTGCTGTTGTACTCAGGGCCTTGTCTTTCCAGACTAGCTGTTATTGTAACATGCAGGATCCTTTGTGGGGTAAAACTTTGGATGATGTTTCTTCCAGCAGCCCACATACTACCTTCTAGGTCAGTACTAGCTTGATTTTTCTGTCTAGTGACCAAAATGTGTACTGTCTTCAGTAATAGGGGCTTAACTATCAAGTTCTGGTGGGCGACCAAGGGCAGTGGTGAATAGCCTGAACTCCAAACACCCCTGAGCAACAATTTGAGGGGCAAAATTTCAAACCTAGCATTGGGCCTATTTGGCAGCCTGTGGTTTGTGGGAGAAGGAGCACTGTCCCTTAAGTAGGATGACTAGTTATAAACTCACCTGTGTGTGTGTGTGTGAGAGAGAGAGAGAGAGAGAGAGAGAGAGAGAGAGCGCACACCTGAAAGCCTATAGAATAAGTTTCCACATCCAATTTCCCAGTCTGTTTAGTATTGCTTCCTCACCTCACGTCTTCTCTGCCTTCTCATCCTTCTCCCCACACCTTCCTCCCCGTTCTTCTTTGTATTTCGTTATCACCCATATTCTATTATCCCCCTCCTTTAAAATTATCTTTCTACTCTCCTCATACTCCCAGGGGCCCCCTTCTAGTTTTCTGGCTTCCAAGTTAAACACTGATGTCTAAAGATCCCATGTTAGAACCCACATATGGGCAAGAACTTGGGGCCTTTGCTTTTCTGATTTGGGGTTACCTCAGTCAGTATAATTCTTTGAAATTCCATCCATTTACTTTCAGATATCCTGATTTTTCCTTTACTAAAGCTATACAGTTCTCTTGTGTGTAGGTGCCACATTGCCACGATCCTGAGTGTGTCCTTTTATTATATTGACTGACTTCCTGAGCTTTGCCATGAAAATAGTATAAGTTAGGGATAGAGGACGCGATACTTTTCTGTCCTGCCTAACATCATCTGTCAGTAGCTCCCGTGTGCTTATTCCTATATTCTTTTGAGCTTATTTATTTCTGAGCTCAAGTTCTCACAGTTAAACAAACTCACAAGTCACCTACTTAAGAGGAGGAACAGGAAGCCAGGTAGTGGCCCACGCCTTTAATCCCAGCACTTGGGAGGCAGAGGCTGGCAGATTTCTGAGTTGAGGCTAGCCTAGTTTACAAAGTGAGTTCCAGGATAGCCAGGGCTACACAGAGAAACCCTGTCTCAAAAAAACAAAAAACAAAACAAACAAACAAACCAAAAAAAAAAAGAGGAGTAACAGGAAAGATAAAGATTTAGGACCTTTTCCCTGTTTAACGGTGGGCGGGCTTTTGGTTTCCGTGGTTTGTTGATGGTTTCAGTTTAGTGTGTTAACTTTAAGATACATTAATTTTAATAACTTCTACTGTAATGAGTTTGGGGTTCTTTGATAGTTGTAAGTACAGCGAACCTTCTCTGTTTTGTTTTTTATAGGGACCCTTAAAAATAGGCTTTTATGGAGCTGGGGGATGGCTTTGTTGGTGAAGTGCTTCACCAACATGAGTACCTAAGTTTGGATCCCCAGCTCCCACATAATTGCCAGGGGTAATGACAGGCTTTTGTAATCCCAGTTACAAGGGTTGTAGAATGAATGATAGTATTCCTGAGGCTTACTGGCCAACCCATTTAGTCAGTAGATCCTAGGTCCAGTGAGAAGCTATTTTAAAACTAAGTTGTGACTGATAGAATCAAACAGCAGATATTGACTTCTAACCCCACATGGAAGCATTCACTCTCATAAGAAGTACAAACACAAACACCTTCCTCTTCCAACATACACAGAAAATACAGGCTTTAGAAAGAAAGGAAAGTAAAATGGATTTAAATAGGAGAAACTCAATTTAACTATGATTTTCCCTATCTAGTTTTGTTGTCTCTCTAATAAACTTGTAATCTTGAAGTTGCCATTTTCCCTAGGCATTTTGTACTTTTTTCCTCCCACTTTTGGTTTTTCAAGACAAGGGGTTTCTTTGTATAGCCTTGACTGTCCTGTAATTCTCTCTGTAGAGTAGGCTAGCCTCAAACTCAAGATTTACCTGCCTCTGCCTCTGCCTCTAGAGTGTTGGGATTAAAGGCATGCATCACCATGTCTAGTGCATTTTGGACTCTTACATAAGTTGTCAGGTAGCTTTTCTTTTGCCCCTCCTCTTTTAAAATAGATTTGGGGTTGACTGGTGCAGACTGGAGCTGCCATGCTTGGTGCCTCCTGGTTTGTCACTTGCCTCCTGTGACTTGGAGCGACTGTACCACCAACTCTCATTGGCTTGCTTTCTGTTCTAGAAGTTTGGTCCATCCACTTCATGAATATGCCACTATTTTTTGGAAACTTCAGTAGTTGGAGATTTTTCTTTCCTTAATACCTTTACATGATTAAAAAGGGAATTTTCTTTGGAAAACATTTTGGACTTTCAGAATTTTAAGTCTTAGATGTGACATGTGAAGCACTTCACTGTACTTCCAGGATGTTCACAGTAAGTGAACTTAAGGTTAGCTCAAGTTAAGTTAGGTTAAGTTTAGTTACCAGTAACATTATTTTAAAGTTTTTAATTTGTTTAGCCTGTGGCTTATTCCCTTTCTGAACTCTTAGATCATTCATATCTAATAAGGAAGTTGAGGTAGGCTTTATCATAATTAGTTCATCTTTTTATTTTCTATCTTGTGAGAATTCCAAGTGGACAGAAACAGGCTTTATGAACTTAAATACATAGTGTCATAATTTTTAGTAGTCTTTAAAGCCAAAAGTGAATAAGTAAGCAGTTAGATGGGAGTGCCGCTGTGAAAGCATCATATCTGTGCTAAGTGCTGTGGAGTCATTTCCATGCTACACAGCAGGGCCGCTACAGTTTACATTTTGTTTTTCTTGTCTCTTGCTTCTTATGTTTGCCTTAGGTGTTTTCTTGACTTTGCATAATATTATATTGGGGAAATGTTTGTTCTTACAATAAAGGAAGTGATTAATTTAGAAAGAAGGCACCTTGATCCTTATCCTGGGAAGTGGTTTAAAGATAGACGTTTGAAAGTTGTTGCTCAGTTTTGAAGTAGGCTCAACCTCCAGTTCTCAAAAATGCATAAGGATGATTTAGAAATGATGCATGCACATTTTACGCTTTATGGAGGTTTAAATTCTTCACACAAACATTTTTACCTCAGATATGATTATCAGATTTCTACTAAGAAAGTTAATTAAACTCAAGTATTGAAAGTGAAAGGCTTAAACTCTCCGAGTAAGTTTTTAGTGAGTAAACTACTGAAGAGTAATACCTAGTAGGGTCAAATGTCTGTTGGGGGCCGAAAGTGTGTTAACTTCCTATATTTGATTTTCAAATAGACACCAAATCCTACTGCAAGCGAATTTATACCTAAAGGAGGATCAACCTCCAGGCTGAGTAACGTGTCCCAGTCAAATATGTCTGCCTTCTCTCAAGTTTTCTCTCACCCATCCATGGGAAGTCCTGCTACTGCTGGATTAGCACCAGGTAAGTTGAGTAACTTTCTAGTGAGTTTCAGGTATCAGATCTGTAAGCATTGTGGGGTTTTTGTTTGTTTGTTTTTGTTTTTTTATTTTATTAGAACTGAAATTGTATACTTGAATGATTCACTTTGCAACAAAGAGCATATGTTTTAGTCTCTGAGCCAAGCGAGTAACTCAGAGCTAGAATGACAAGCTTGTGTTGCCAGGGGGTGTTATGTTACTAGCCCTGCCCCCTCCTTTCTTGCTCTCTCTGTACTTGCCCACTTTCTTGCCACTACTCCTTCCATTTGGTTCCTTCCCATGGCTTCTCTTGTGGGTCTCTGTAGTTCAGGTAGCAAACATTCTCTGCCCTGAAACGTGGTGTCAGAACTCAATGTCTGGTAATGTAAACGTGCATATAAACCTCCCCGTGAGGTGGGTTCACATCCCTTGCAAAAGCACAATCTATATATCAGTCAGGCATTCATCTAGAAAGTCTTAAAGAGGTTTCTGTGCTTCTGCGTAGCTTCATACATTAACCATTATGTTTTGATAAAGAATCAACAGAAATGAGCCAATCATAAAACATTTTCTTAGTTAATGCCTTGTGTCAGAAACAAATATTGTATGCACATAGTTGGTGAGACTACTTGAGGGTTTCCCTTGTAAGGACTTCAGGCTTTACATGTACTAGGGCTACGGGTTGCAGTACCATGCTCCCTGCAAAGGCCTTTTTAAATGAGGAGGTGAGAATATTACAAGGAATTTAAACTTTAAAAGCAATTGGCTTAGAAAAGGTCCCCAACCCCTTCATGGCATTGAAGCTTTCTGGTAGCCTTCGGGTGCTGTTTTCAAAGCTCCATGCACTGGTGCAGCAGTGTCCAGTTCACAGCTCCCTGCAAAATCTCACACTTAGTTTATTTAAAGCATTATGGTTTGTTTTTTCCTTTAATAACCCAGTTAGCAGTTGTCAAGCACAAACTTTGTAGATCACATCTAGTTGCAATTATTTACAAAAGGTTGGATCAGAACCTCTAGGGTGAATTAATTGTAACTTACTGTCCTGCATGCCTATGTTAGAATAGTCACTCTTCTTCCTATTAATGACATAACCATTTTCTTTGGGGCTGTTTGTTATCATAACAAATACATTCTTGAACTTTGGCAGCCATTGTGTTAGGAGTGCTTGTTTGGATGATAGTCGTCTAAGCTAGATACTTGGAACAGTTCTGGGATGACAAAGCACAGTTATTAATACTTTTCCTTCTCTGTCATCTTGTTAATAACTTAATTCTTGAGATGAGAAAAGAAAAACTGAGGTGCTTTTCTTTTAGAGCATCATTTTAAAAACCCTTCGATTCTAATTTTTTTTCTCCACAAATACATTTCTAGGCTCGGGAAAGTGTTCATTAGGTTATAATCCACACATCTGATGTCTTGGTTATTGTGTGCACATTGAACTTCTGAGCATGAGCTGCAATTTGAAGTACCCTGGGTTGTGGTTTACACATTTAAGGACTGAGGACTAGCTTGGGCTTTCAGAACCCCTGCAGTTATTCATAGTTTTTATCTGTAAGTAAGCATTTTTCTCTGGACACAGGTTTTATTATCAGAGGTTGATAACCTTCCAAAAATTAAGAATCATTAGTTAACACCTTTTTCAGAATTGACTTTTCAAGCACAGTCTAATAACAATACTTTTATATAGCTGGTCTAGAGAGTGTTCTATTAGCAAAGGTTTTCCTGAACTGAGTTTTAGGAAGTTTTGAAGGTGCCAAGTTTATGAAATGATAGTTTAATGCTTTTGTGCCACGGAAATAATTTATTTTAAGCCTGAAAATTACTTGCTGACTTTTTTTTCCCCCTTGTTCTGTTCGACCCCGCTCGTTCTGGCCGCCCCGCTCGCTCCGGCCAGCCCCGCTCGCTCCAGCCGGCCCCTTTCGGCCTGCTCCGGTTGGTCTCTCCAGTCCAAGGATTCATTTCTTATTATTCTTCATAAGTACGCTGTAGCTGACTTCAGACGCACCAGAGGAGGGCATCAGATCTCATTACAGGTGGTTGTAAGCCACCATGTGGTTGCTGGGATTTGAACTCATCACCTTCAGAAGAGCAGTCGGGTGCTCTTACCTGCTGAGCCATCTCACCAGCCCACTTGCTGACTTTTAAAAGTCACTTTTTCCTAATGGTGCTTTGATTTTATAATGGACTTAGTAAGCTAAGGATTAGCATGCTTTAATTGGCTATTAACAAATTGACATAACTACAGCATGTTTAAACGTGATGAGAGTCATAGAAGCAGCATACATTTCTGGGTAGTGTTCTTCATTATCATGTGGTACATGACATGTGCACATGCGACTCAGGGACTAAACACCTTGCTCTGCTTAATGAAAGAATTCTTGAGTTTGAAAAGATGGCTATTAATGTATAAATAAGAAAAAGAGTAACTTGAGCATTTTCAAACATCCATTCCTTCAGGCTTTTGGATTGAGCAGTCAGTATATTGTATGGCAAATTTTATATGCTTAATATAAGAAAAAAATAATTTCTGTGGTCAGCATTATTAATGATACTCATTATTACCAATTTTATTTTAGGTTTTTTGTTTGCTTGTTTTTATATGACTGGAGCTCAAACCCAAGGCCTCGTCTGTCACTAAGCCGTTTACTTACTCTGCTCAGATTCTCATGAACTGAAGGAAAATAGGTATCCGTGTTCTGAGAAAGTGCCAGTTATTCAATGCATGGTCTTAGAGGTAGTAATGCCAAATGAGTGGAACTGCTGATACTGCTGTTGTCCCTCTGGTATAGGAGAAATGAAAGGGAAGAGGTGGGGACATGAACTGCTTCATCATTCTTGCTCATTAATGCTGACAAAATTTTAAATGTGGACATTACAAACCTTAATGATTTTGAAGGGCTTGGGTCAGATGATCCCTTCTGTGCTGAAAAAATAAAGTTGTATAGCCTATTAGCTCTGTGTTTTCTGCCAGAGCTGAGGAAGGGGAGAGATTTAATTCATCTAAATTGTAGAACATTTGGCTTCTTTTGCAACGTAATCCAGGCATCTGAGTAGATGGAAACAGTTTTCATAGGGCTTGTCTACAGCGGCCAATTCTGACAAGTTGTGAAATCTCTGCCTGCATTGCTGGTTCACTGAGGCAGCTCAGCTCACATGTCAGCGGGAGGAATGGAAACAGAAATGCTTGGTTGTGTTGAACTGTGCTGTCCTGGGCTGTCACTCCTCACCTGCTCCTAGTTCTTTAGCCTTTGTCAGATGCTTTTACAGGGTTTTCCATACAGTTTTAATTTCTTTCTTTACATTAGTTTATGTATGTATATATCCATAAAACTGAGCTATTCTGTAAAAGGTAAGATGGAGGGTAAATCAGGAAAAATAATTAAATTGACAAAATATATAGGTCTATAAACTGTAAGGATGAGAGAATGCTGTGAATAAAATGAAACCCACAGCTATGTCTGCCTGCTATATCTGCTGTATTCATATGCGGATATCCAGCTAAGGATATGTTCAGCTGGAAATGGCCAACAGCGGGCATCTGATGGTTCAGAATCCCTGAGTTAGAGCATGAAGGTTCAGAGGCTACGACCTTAATTGTCTTGTGTCCATTAAGAATGTAATATTGCAGCTGGGCGTGGTGGCGCACGCCTTTAATCCCAGCACTCGGGAGGCAGAGGCAGGTGGATTTCTGAGTTTGAGGCCAGTCTGGTCTACAAAGTGAGTTCCAGGACAGCCAGGGCTAGACAGAGAAACCTTGCCTCGAAAAAACCAAAAAAAAAAAAAAAAGAATGTGATATTGCAAGCCGGGCATGGTAGCACATGCCTTTAATCCCAGCACTTGAGAGGCAGAGGCAGGTGGATTTCTGAGTTCGAGGCCAGCCTGGTCTACAGAGTGAGTTCCAGAACAGCTAGGGCTCTACAGAGAAACCCTGTCTCGAAAAACCAAAAAAAAGAATGTGATATTGCAAAGTCATAGATTGATGAGTTCTAAACATAATCATGGTGAGCAGGAGAGAACTTTAAACACATTTCCTTGTAATTATTTTTCAATACCACCCTAAAATGGATTCTATGAAATTCTTAAGTAATTCTACCACAAATTTATTTTGAAATTTTAGTCTGAATTGATTTCTCTGAATTGTTTTTATATTTCTATTAATAGAGATCATTCTTGATTAAAGTACTATAATTATTTTAGATATTAATCTTGATTTTCAAAGAATATTACAAATTTCAGATCCCTATTAAAGGACCCAGGTTATTTATTTCTAATCTACCACAAATTTAAGTATTTTCAATGCTTAATAAAGCTTACTCAAAAAATCCAATTTTTTTTATTGGGAAATAATTTCTTAGCTGGTGTACATTTCTTGAATACAGTGAATTTCAATAATTCAGTAAGTATTTTTGAAGAATTTTTAAGAATTAATGTTTAATTTATATAGTTGAATATAAGTCAAACAAACAAATCTCAAGAACATTTAAGAGCATCAGAACTAGAAGTCTGTGTGGTGAGGTACTGATCATTCCTATTAGCAGCTTTAAAGTATTTGTTACGTATTATTTTAAAGTTGCGTGTGTCCTTTTTGTAATCACTTTGTTTTTCAGGTATGTTCAGCATAATCTTTCAAATCTTTTAAGGTTCTCTAGTTTGAGCATTACTTTATTTAATTAAAAACCAAATGTAAAAAGTTAACAGTTATTTTACTCTTAGGATCAGGGCCGTCAGAGTTTTTGAGCAGAGGAGCATTTTATTGTCTTCTAATGTTGAGTTGGTCCCAAAAGCGGCTGCTGCATGAGTGCAGGTGCAGACACAGACTGGTCTCCCGGGGAAGGTTGCTGGCAGTGAAACTCTAGACCATACCCAGGTTGGGGATGCTATCTGGTTGTATTCCTGTCCTACTTGGGAATTTCAGGAAACTGAGGCAAGACGTTTTTGGCGCAGAGGGGGATGTGGCTGCTGCAGCTGGCTTGGAGTCATGTCAGGTAAGGCTTAACTAGCTACTAGTAATTAAGATGCTACTGGCTGGGGAGGGCCCTGCTTAATTTGCCTGTTAGACTTGAGAGGTCCAGTTGTGGTTTTCCAGTGTTCATTCCATTCTCTTGGCTGTCTTGCCCCTGAGCTGAAGGGAGGGGCTGGATGGGAAGGGGTAGGCTCCCTTCAATGGTAATTGGCAGATTCAGTGACCTACATCTATAGCAAACTCCTGTAGTTCTTAGATAAGATTGTATTGTTGATAATGAATATGACTTGACACATTTGAAACCTGGACAGTTCTACCAAAGTAGTCCTTTGGCTTTCCATATACTATTTTGTTTCTGTATGAAGACAGTTTAAAATCTGAAATGGTATTGTTGTTCAGTGACATTTAAGTGTAGAAATCAAGTTATAGAAATAAAGACTATGAAGAGAAATAGCAAAAACAGGACGATGATTCTTCCATTAGGCTAGAAAGGAATTTTAATGTCCTGTGATCTTCCTTGCCATACTTGTGTGGAAATAAAAATCCTACCTAGTTTACCTTTGTTTTATAGGTGGACATTAAGGGAGTCTCTTGGTAAGAGCCTGCTGCGTTAGTGCACTCTGCTGGTTCTGACTGAACTGAGAGGCAGAGAGAACGTGTGTTAACAAAAGCCTAGATCATTTGTGAGCCTTAGGTGAGTGTGAGTGTGGAGAGAGAAAAGTCAGTCCTTCTCCCTGCTTCTAATCAAATAAGTTTACAGCTCCAGGCACCATCATTTCTTGTCACTTCTTAGCTTATTGTTGTAGACACCCCGTGGAGAAAGCCTACAGAGTATAGTTGCTGCTTTGGTTGCTTGTGTAGTTAAGGGGCAGGCCTCACTCTGCAGGAGTCATCTGGATAGTTGTAGCTCTTTCTGCTCAGTTATCATTTGAATCTTAGCTTGATTATTAAAGTTATTTTTGTTACTCCTTTTGTCTTTTAGATGTGCATATAGTTGTCCTAGAGGATAGGGCACATGTAAAGGGTCTTAGTGAAAGGAGGACTAACTATAGACTTCGTTTGCCCTTTCTTGTTCCTACTCTACATAAACATGCAGTGAGGAATCCTAACAGTACCTCTGATGTGGGTGGAGGGTTATGCTGAGCACTTAGTTCTAGGTTATTTGGTCATGAATCTTGTACACACTGACGTTATAAAAATGAGATTGCCTCCTGCACGTGCTGCGCCCTCCCACCCCCCAATTTCGTAAATAACGTTCCATGTTTAGAGTACTGGTTCTGAAACTAGTAACTAGTAGTGGTCACTTGTTGGGGGTGGGGCAGTATGCCCACGTGCTATTAAAACAACCATGTGGATAGGATGGAGATAATGCTTCAGGTGACTGCTCTGTCATCTTGCTTCACAGTAGTGTGGGTTAAACTGCAGACACACATCCCCAGTGCGGAGACTACATAGAACAGAAGTGCATTACTTGGTTATAGAATAGTTGAGGGCAGGTGTTCAAATCTCTTCTCAACATTTCTCTAGTCAGCCAGAAGCTGTGTGAGTGGAAGAGTGAGTGGGAAAGCTGGGACTTTGTCCTGTGGCCTCTCTCCAGTCAGGATCTACAGTACACTACTACAGTCCTGCTACAGTTCTGTCTCTCTCTCTCTTTTTTTTTCCCCCCTTGTTCCGGTCAACCCTGCTCGCTCCGCTCAACCCCGCTCGGCGCCCCCCCCTCCCCCCCCTTGTTCCAGCCCCAGTTGGTTCCGCTTGCTCCGGGTTGGCCCCGCTAGCTCCGGCAGTCCCCATTCGGCTCCCCTCGCTCCGGACAGCCTTGCTTGCTCCGATTGGTCTCTCCGGTCCAAGGATTTATTTCTTATTATTCTTTATAAGTACGCTGTAGCTGACTTCAGACGCACCAGAGGAGGGTGTCAGATCTTGTTACGGGTGGTTGTAAGCCACCATGTGGTTGCTGGGATTTGAACTCATCACCTTCGGAAGAGCAGTCGGGGTGCTCTTACCTGCTGAGCCATCTCACCAGCCCCAGTTCTGTCTCTTTTGATGCAAAGTACTTACAATTGAAAACTTTGAAGTATTATTTAAGTATTTTGAGCTTGTATTTTAATTTTGTAACCCAGTTCTATCTCCTTTTTTTGCTGATAAAAGGTTATCAAAGCAGCTAGAGTAACTGACCTAGCTACCTCTAAGGGAACTGAGAAGGAAAAAAAAACGGTTCTTTTGGTTCCAAAAATTAATGTGGTTGGTATTCACCTTTCATGTGCTCATTCTAACACTTCATCTTTTTTATATACTAGTACACAAAATAATAGTTTAAGTTTGTTAAACTGCCTTTTCTGTTCTTTTCCCCAAGTCACTACCTTTCTATTACTTTAAAATCTAGATTCAGCTTGTGAAAGAAAACACAGCATGCCTATATTGGTGAGGCTGGTTTCTCACACGTGTGTGGGGCATGCCCATCTTTGCTGTACAGTCTAGTTTTAGTTGTTCCTGCTGAAGCAAGCACCCCACTCTTTTCTGATGTTCCTTTGAAGTAATCTAAATGCTACCACAGAAGAGCCTGTCATCTCAGGTCTTAGGGCAAGTTTGAGGACACCCAGGTCATTTTTCTTCAAATATTAGAGCCAAAAGAAAGGTATACATAAAGGACAGTGAGTAAGGTGGGTGAGTTACACAGAATTTTAGGGGTTTAATTTCTATGTCTTATACACAATATTGTAAGGGTGAAGGTTGAAGTAATTCTGCTGTTTATAGGGTAGGGCTGAGTTAGGTCGAAGGGAAGATCAGGATATGGCAATGTCAGAAGGAAAGTAATCCTATGGGTGGGAGTCTCCACTATATACTGCTGAAAAGTACACGACTGATAAAACTTGGGCCAGTTGATACTGTGAGTGGACAATATAGGACTTTTGTTGGTCAGTATGGGAGGAAGCTTTAGGTCTCATAATCATTTTATGAATTCATACATGGATGTTTCTAATGTCCATGTATCTTGTCTGTTATTGATGCAGTTTAACCAAAGGGAAGTATGTGAACCAGCTCTAAAAATTCTCTAGTTATTAACAGGAAAACCAGACATAGATTAAATTGCACTTATTTTGGCCACATTCCCATATCTTCTATGAAAGGTTTTTGTTTGTGTGTGTTTGTTTTTTACGGCTTAGGAAAGTTAACAAAGCTCTAAGAAAATGTGTAGAAACAAATATCACTAGGGGGTGGGGCAGTTGTTTGGTGTTGTTTCATTTCGTTTGTTTGTTTGTTTGTTTGTTTGTTTGTTTGTTTAAGACAGAGTTTCTCTGCATAGCCCTGGCTTTCCTGGACCTTGCTTTGTAGTTCAGGCTGGCCTCAAACTCGCCTGCCTGTGCCTCCCAGAAATACCACTTTTTATATGATATAATGAAGATTAGTTAAGTAGCTACACCTGATTAATATGAAACATTTTCTAGTTTTTGTTTATATTTGCTCCCACATGTGAAAGACACCCTTGCCTCTTCTCCCCTAAGGCACAGGGATCTTGGTATGTGTCCCTCAGGCTGGCATTGCTTAGGCCTACAGTAGTCTTGCTGCCTCTTCTCAAGTGCTGCAATTCATTGTAGGCGTGTGTCATCACACCTGGCATCTGTTTATTATGTATATACAGTGTTCTGCCTGCATGTACGCCTACACACCAGAGGGGGGCATCGGATCCCACTACAGATGGTTGTGAGCCACCATGTGGTTGCCTGGAATTGAACTCAGAACCTCTGGAAGAGCAGCCAGTGCTCTTAAAGTACTGAGCCATCTCTCCAGCTCCCAACAACGTTTATCTTTATGGTCTCATTTCATAATTTTTAATTCTTAATTTACTGATTAATTGATAGCTGCTCGTTTGGCTATTAAAAGGTTTCAAAATAAGAATGTAATCAGATATCACAAACCCTGGAAAGTCTTGGATCCAGCATTGTTCTGTTGTGAATCAAGATTTTGCCTTAACAATAGAAAATTATTTACATTTTGTAAAAATTTATTTTAGGGCTAGCAAGATGGCTCAGTAGGTAAAGGGGCTTGGTGCCAAATCCAACAACCTTAATTTGATACCTGGGGCTGACTTGGTGGAAGGAGAAAACAGCCATTCACAACTATCCTCCGAACTCCACTTTTGTGCCCATGGTATCCCCACACACTCCTTGAAGGCCTCTTCTTAAATTAACAATGACAAAATAAATCTTAATTTGAATTAAAGTACTATTCATGGCTAGAGTTTTCTGTCCTTGTTTAATATGTTACTCCTCTATTGCTTGTGTGTACTAGTATTTTAATTTTAAATTCTGTTAGGTACTTTGTACACTACCCTGCACCACCTGCTTGTTTCTACTGCCTAAAGGAGTGAACCTTTAGACCTTACATTCTGCTAGGCAAGTGTTTTACCCCTTACCTACCCCTGGGTTACATCCTCACTCCCCACTTGTTACTTAACAATTGGTTCTGCACTGAGTTTGATTCATGCTTATAAGCCCAGCGCCTGGGCTAACACAGGAGGATTACCAGTTCCAGGCTAACTAAACAGCAAGGCCATCTCTCTATATAAAAGTTACACATTTTGATCACTTCTAAAAAGTATAAGTTTTGGGGATTTTTCTCAAGTATATTGTTTTCTGTAATACCTTCATTCTTGGGATTGTGATTTTTTTTTTCTCCTATAAATGAGAAATATTCTGTGGATGTATGCATTTTCTTATGTTGCAGATTTTATGTTTTTAGCTTTTTATGTGGTCAGAGTAAAGGTGATACTGGCTTTTTTTCATGGTCTTCCAAGCACATATTTTCTTTCTGAAATCTACCTAATATCTCTGTTGTGAGAGCTCCTGAGGTTTTTTTTTTTTTTTTTCTTCTATGTTTCTATCTTTGTTTCTATGAAAAGAACACATTTAAAATATAAAACCATTTGTGTTTGGGCTGGAGTTTGGACTCAGTGGATAAAGTTGGTATCTGAGTTTGGATTTCTAGCACTCATTAAACCCTGGGCAGGATTTACATGCTCCTGTAATTCCAGTACTGGGAGACAGAGACAGGACGAGCCTCTGGCTTGCAGCCCAGTTTGTCTAGCCATTTGGTGAGTTCCAAGTTCAGTGAGAACCCTGTCACAAAATACACAGTGGTGAAGAACTGAGGAGAACACCAGATGCTCACCTCTCTGCATGGGTGCACACAGTCCACCCACAGGCGCATGTGTCTCCCCTCACAACACAGAGGAAACTGCTTAGATGTTATATTAAACTAAAAGTTATTAAAGTAAATATTAGCACATCCTCAACATTTTAAATGTTGAAAATTTGGGGATGTTAAAGTTAGCCCAAGGGGCTGGTGAGATGGCTCAGTGGTTAAGAGCGCCGACTGCTCTTCTGAAGGTCCCGAGTTCAAATCCCAGCAACCACATGGTGGCTCACAACCATCCGTAATGAAATCTGATGCCCTCTTCTGGAGTGTCTGAAGACAGCTACAGTGTACTTACATATAATAAATAAATAAATCTTTTAAAAAAAAAAAAGTTAGCCCAAGTGGTTTTTGGTTCTCATATATAACTACTAAAAATGATTCTGAATTCATGAGTAATATAATATACCAGAGGGCAGGTTTGTATACAAGCTTTTTTTTTTCCCCCTCATTCCAGTCAACCTTGCTCTGGTCTGACCCGCTCGCTCCGGCCAGCCAGCCGCTCTCTCCAGTGTGTACAAGCTTTTAAGCAGATATTTAGACTTGGTCTTGTTGTACAATTGTTGTATATACTAAAGTTAGTGGGGAAGCATGTCCCCCTTCAAAAGAGGGGAAGTGTTTGTTTTATATGCAATATGTAAAGAATTCTTTCTGCTCCATTTTAATAATTTAAACTAGTATCCAGTAAGAAGGCATTATTGCCTTTGAACTATTAGTGCTATAAAGACCTAATTGAAATCTTATGAAAATTAACATGGCTCTAATCTTTGCACAATTTATGAAGGAGCAGCATACCCACATTTTCCCCCTTTTGTCCAGTTAAAAGGCACTCAAGCTCAAGTTTCCTCCCCCACCCCCTCCCAAATGTACATTTCTTTCTGGGCATGGTAGTACAAGGCTGTAATCCAACCCATCAGAAAGGTGTGGCAGTAAATCTCTAATTCCAATAGACCCATGTAAAACACACAACTCAGTTACAATATTTATAAACTGCATGCCTAGATTTGGCAGACTTACCACTATACTATTCTGTTCCCCAGCTATGAGATCCCTTGCTCCTGTGGCTTCTCTGGGCAATATGGTTTTGTTTCATTTTCCTTCCACCTCCACTTCCTTTGTCTTCTTCTCTTCTCTCCCTTAGTCTCTAAAACCTCCAGTCTCATCTTTCCCTTTACGGCCCAATTGCAGGCGCCATTATTTGACTAGTTAAAATGGGGAGAAGGTTCACAAGATATCACCTCAGTACGTATAGTCAGTCGGAGCAGCCCCTCTTGAGGGAGCAGATTAACACCAAAATATAAACAGTACCAGGACTACCCACAAGAAGGCTGGGGGTGGGGGTAGGTTTGTGATTTCTAGGCCAGCTCCTAGTAGTAGTGAGAAAAACACTGTTTATAACAACACACAAATAAACAAAAGCCAGTGAGTGCATTCTTGACTGGGACCCGCTCTCTAGTCTTAAGAATTTAATTTCTCACTTAGTACCTTAGCACCTTATTTATTTTCTGATCATCTCAACATGACTGTTCTAGAAAGGGTTTCGGGCAGTAAAGGCTGCACTCTTACAGCAGCCTTTGCAGTCTGTTTGCTGGTTGTCCCTCACTTCGCCCAGCCACTCTTCTCGCTGTACTCAGTTTGGCTGGGTACACCTTCTATAGTTACATCCAGTTCCTTGGTGTAGAGTCTTTGCAGAATTCCCCTGTGCTTTGGCTCTGTATTTGATCATACTATTTGTTCATTTCCTTCTCTGAGCTGTTTAAACTTTTATTTTTGTGATTCATTTTATTTAAATTTGAATGAGAAATCTTTTGGGGAGGGTCTTTTTATATTATCGGAACATATACCTTTCCTTGTAACAGGATCTTTACTAAACATTTTCCAAACTAAAATTTATGTAAATTTTAACAGTCCCCAGCATATCCAATTTCTGGTCTGTTAGTCAAATGTGTGTATAAAACTGTTAAATTATAAATTCCAGAACTAGTTGACAAGCTTTGAATTCTGAATGGTAAAATGAAATATCCCTGCATCTTGCTGTGTCCCATCAGGTCCCCTCTTTATATACTATCTGTGCATTTGTCATTTAGAAGAGCTCTATCTGTGTGAATATTGAAGTGTGTTGAACTGATCCCTAATATACTTACTAATGACTCCAGAGCACAAAGTGTGACATGGGCCAAGGAGAAACTGTGAGAGTTCTCAATTTAAGAAACAAACAATGGGATCCATAAAGATCTAGAGTGGGAATGAACATGCCTGTGAGGCTGTGCAGGAGGAAGGAATTCAGGATCACGTTGCTGTCTCACTAAGCTGTGTGAATTCCATCCACAGTGTACAGTGTGAGCTTTATAAAGAGGGCAGAGACGTGAAACTCAAAGCTTCAATGCTGCCTCTAGTTTCCAGTATCCACTAGTCATGTCCAGAAAGTAGCCACTGGAGACTACTTTCTTTTCTAACGAAGTCTCCTTTTGTCTACATCATATGGGTTGTACTAGAGCCTGCACTCTGCTCTTTAAGAATGTATATTCAAACACATAATCCTCCCTCTGCTCTGGACTTTGCTTATCGTTCTGCCTCTGGCAAGATGCCTCCCTGGCTAACTTGCTGCCAGGTCTGGTGACCTGAGATTGACCCCCAGGAAGTTTAAGTTGTCCTCTGACCTCCACACTTACCATATGTGCAGGTAATAAAATTTCATGGAAAAGAAAATACTTGAGATGAATTTTAGAGAATGGGTACAGTTTGTTTCGATTATTCTTTTGGTGGTCTGTCTGTCTGTTCAAGACAGAGTTTCTCTGTGTGGCCCTTACTGTCTGGAACTTGCTCTGTAGACCAGGTTGGCCTTAAACTCACAGAGATTTGCCTGCTTTCCAAATGCTGAGGTTAAAGGTGTGCTTTAATCCCACCACCACTGACACCAATTTAATCCACAGTTTAGCTGTGCATTGTGGTGCATGACTTTAAACCTAGCACTTGGGAGGCAGAGGTAGACAGTGCTCTCTGAGTTGGAGCCAGAGCTACACAGAGAAACCTATCTCAAAACCAACCAACCAACCAACCAACCAAACACAATAAAAGAACCCTTATAATTGAGAACTTACGAACTTTTTTTTCTGCTTAATCTAAATTTAGAATGTTTTACCTAGTCAGTGAACTTTCAAAAAACAAAACAAATTCTGTAGTCTGATTTACATTAAGAAAATTAATTCTAGTTTAGACATGGTCCTGAGTTGTGTAGGCTAGGCTCGGAATAGGATTCTCTCTTTGCAATAGCCATTACCCTTAAGTGCTGATCATGAAGAGTTCCAGGTTCTTAGGAATACCCAAGGCAAAGTCAGGCTGTCTGTTGTCTGTCTTTCTCTCTCTCGCTCGCTCCCTCTCCTTCCTTCCTCCCTCCTTCCCTCCTTCCCTCCCTCCTTCCCTCCTTCCCTCCCTTTCTCTACTACCAAGTTATACTTTCATACTGTACATTCATATTTTTCTAATATTTCATTAGCTAAATTCTAACCAGCCAATATTTAATTCATATGGATAGTTCTTTTTGACAGTGCCCATGGCTTTTCTTTTTGATTCATCTTTCAAGCTGTTATTTAAAACATAAGGGTGTGTGATATGGAAAGCAAAAAGTACATGATCACTTCTATATCTTTATATAGAGATAAAGTAATCCTTTATATCTTCAACAATTTTGCCTTTAATTCCTCAAAGTTGGATACATTGTATATGAAGCCCCCAAAGTTTCAGAACTGTGAGAACTGGTAGGAGAAAGCTAAGAAGGGACCTTGGAGCACCTGCAGCAGGAGATGGCAGCAAAGCCTTCCTTCCATTGTATCTCTGTCTCTTGGGAACTTGTAAATCAAAATTGCACTTAAGAGCTCAGAAGGGTTTCCAAGCAGTGCTCTATGGAGTCTGTATATAGCCTCAAGATTTGAAATTAGACAGAATAGGCATTTACAGGGTCAAATTTATTACACTAACTCGAACAGATACTTAGAAAGATGAGGCTAAGGTTATTTTGTTTAATAGTAGCTTGAGATTGTGGGTGAGAGAGAACATTTGCTCTGGAACTCTTCAGTCTCCCTTTCTATGTTTACATGTGGTTGGCATATGAACATCATAGATCTGTGGATGAGTTGTGTGTACTTTTATTCTGAGTATTTGTACATTTAGATAAAGGTTACTTGAGAGTATTAGTCCCTTACATTGTTATAACAATGTGTATGTAAAGTGCAAAGCTGACAAGAGCAAGCAAGCCTTTAAGCATTTGTGGTCTGCATGAAAACACTGCAGCTCAGCACAAGTTATATTGGTGTCAGTATTTTAAAATACAAATGCAAACTAATTGTAGCCTGCATTTATGTTTTTGCTGATGTAGTAAATAGTGGGAAAACAGCTCAAAAATTTAAATTGAGCACTGGCAGAGAGTCCAGAAGCTCTTACTGAACTGTGAATACTAAATACTATTTGAAAACTACTGGCAAAGAAGGCCTGTTTCCCTGATAGGAGGAACATTACCATACCCCCTTAGGGCACTGGGAGGTCTTTTTTGTTTGTTTGTTTGTTTTGTTTTGTTTTGTTTTTCCGAGACAGGGTTTCTCTGTATATCCCTGGCTGTCCTGGAACTCACTTTGTAGAGCAGGCTGGTCTCAAACTCAGAAATCCGCCTGCCTCTGCCTCCCAAGTGCTGGGATCAAAGGTGTGTGCCACCACCGCCCTTCTCACTGGGAGGTCTTAGCACCTCACCAGAGAGCTACCTCGTTTGAATCAGAATGTAGGAATGACAAGTCTTTTCCCAGAGATCATACATAACACATACCATTTATTGGCTCCAAGGTCTCTTGGCTTGTTAGACATCTCCATACTCATCACCAGTTGGGAAAATGACGACTCGGTGAAATACTGAAAAAGAAATTGGCTCAAATGCCAGGTGCCTGTGTATAAATGAGTATACAGCTCTCAGGATACAGTCACCAATATATCTGCCACAAATTAGAGATCTAAGGCACTGAGATTATAACATTGAAATAAGGACAGTTCTTTTGATTATGGTTACATACATGATTACTTATTAACACCAACAAAGTTTTTAAAGGTGAAAAATTATGGCTTGTAGAGTTGACTCAGCAGTTAAGAGCAATTGTTACTGTCCCAAAGGACGTGAGTTCCAATCCCACCACTCAAGTGGTGGCTCACAACTGGTTCTAACTCCTTTTCCAGGGATTCTATAACCCTATTCTGGCCTCTGAGGGCACTAAGCATGTACATGGTACACAGACATAAATGTAGGAACCTACCCCTTCCCCCAACACACACACACACACACACACACACACACACACACATACATGAAAAGTTGTGCTGGTCAATTTTATGATTTTCTCTGGTCATTTCAGTGTTTTGGAATTAGTTTGAGCTGTTGGGTTTCTTTACATTTTTGGCTTTGCTCCCCCCCATCCCATGACTCCTTTACTCATAGTAGCATATTTTTGTAATAAACACCACTAACCGTTGGAATGGAAAGGCTGCCTTGCATTGAGGAGCTGTATTCTCAAGCTCAAAGGCTTTGCATGTAGACCGTGTCTCCTTTCTGTTTTAGACATACCAAGGAAGGCAGGTCACAGTTTTAGAATTGAAGATGAGTGCCTGTTAACTCTTCTCACTGCTTGAGTGAGAGCAATGAACTGCAGAAGAGCCTTGCGCTTAAGGAACACCCCTGAAGCAAAGCTACTCTGGGTGTGCCCACTGCTTCGGAATGGAGAGATTAGTGTTCTCTACTGTAACATTCTAAGGCAGCCTTTCAAAGATAACCCGAACAAGCCTTAGCCTGTAGTACAGTACGTGCCACTTAAAGTGCCCTCTCTGTCAAGACCCAGGTGGTTCTGTGTGGTAGATTTCCTTATAAACGTTGTTGGCTATTTAATATTCTTGCTCTACCGGAGTGAACACTTCAAGAAATTGCCATGGCATATAGATGCCCTCAATTATTGACTCCTTCTGTAGTTGAAAGGAAGTTGATCTCTGTCTCTCTTTCTCTTTTATTTTTTTGTTTTTAAATTTTTATTTGGACCCAATAAATATGTCCTTTCCACTTGGGTGTTGAAAGAGCCTATGAGCAGTAGCTGTTCTGATTTTTGTTGGTTGTTTTCTCTAGGGAACAAGCTACCCTCTGAGTCAGCACTGGACTTGAAGATAAATCCTACAGTTCATGAAACAGACTGATTCGACTAAAGGATGGATAGTTTGGGCAGCGTTGGACAGCTCTATGAGGGGTCTGTTTGTTTAACTGGAGGGATTGTTGAGTTCAGCAACTTTTAACTCCCCTAATGACAAGGGGTTGCTGTTGTGAAAACAGGGTTTGTGAAGGAATCAATTTTTGGCAATTAATCAATATTCTTATTGACTCTGTTTTCATTTTATCACAAAACTTCATAAAATAATTTTGTAAAATGAAGAAATTGGAATTTGTATGTCCTGAGCAGTCAGCATAGGGTATTTGCGGCTCAAAAATCCTAATTACCCTTTTTTCACACGGATTATAAGCTGTCTTGAGTAAATCTTTGGCACTTGGATATTTAATTTTTGCAAAGGGAGGATATGCACTCGTGGCTTGAAACTGGTAGAGTTAAGTGGGATGCGATTTCATGGTTAAATTTTTATTAGATCAGTGAATAAGTATTGTAGACTAGGGCTGATGTTTTAATGTGGTTTTCAAAATTGTCAAAAAAATATGGTAATTTTTTTTTACCTTAAAACTTGAAATTTTGTGTCAGGAATTTTAAAGGAAATGAGAATAATTATATGTTTAACTGAATAGATTTTTAATTTGTTGCTGAGGGTTTAAAAATGCTTCAGAAGGAAAAAAATCTTTGTTTTTAATTTTCTAGGCACAGTACATCATATTAGTTTTTTTTTAGATTGTCATTTTGAAGAATTGAAATGTACTGTGGTTGAGATTAATTTTAGTTACTCGAAAGCTAATGTGATTTAAAAATCGAAATCATGTGGTTTTCTTTTTTTAACCTAGCAAATAGGTAAATTTTTTCCAATATCTTTTATTGTCGAGACTAGCAGCTAGAGGTTTTAAGTTACCTAACATGGCAGTTTGAAAATTGGACTTAGATACAGTTTAACTTTGGATGTGTTAGCTGCTGCATGGTTATTATGACCAGAAACATGGCACTCACTATACTTAAAGTCAGTTTTAAGAATTACTTGCAAAACTGAATTTGATTGAACAAAAAAAAATTATTAGGTGGAACAATGTCTAATATTATTCTAGCCTTTTCTAACGAGTTCCATTGATAGTATTTGGTGGTAGGGTGATGTGTTTATATAGTCTACCTTGTAAATAGATCCACAGTTTAAACACCTATACGGAACTGGAGTGATGGTTCAGAAGTTAGGAGCAGTGGCTACTTTTGCAGAGGACCTGGGTTTAATTCCTAGCACCTCTATGGCAGTTAACAACCAGGCACTGCATGTATATCGAGCACATAGCATAAATACAGACAAAACACCCTTACGCATAAAATCATCTTCAAAGTGAAAAGTTTTAGACCACGCACTGTATGATACTTAATTCTTCATTTATGTTCACTATTTAATTATTATTTTTCCCACCCCTTTTTGCAACTTTTTAAAATACCAAAATGATCATAATTTAAAGTTTAATAAGCCCCTTAAAGGCCCCATAGCCAGGTCTTGAAGAAGTATTACAATTAGTTTTATAGACACAAATATGAGCACAAATATAATCAAATTTTATTATATTCCTGGTTCCTCAGGCCCTCTTTTTTTAAAAGTAAAAAGTAGCCCATCGATTCATGTGATCCTTTGGGAGTATAGTTCATATATTTTGGTGAGGAAAAGATCAAATGTATCCACATTGCTTAGATTTTCCAGAAACCCTTTAATTTTAAACTCTCCTGAATCCTTGTCTGAAGCACAAACTAGGTTCCCAGCACCTAATAATCAGCCTTAGGACCAACCATGTAATAAAGGAGCTTCCTACAGAGGGCCAGGCCCTTGGAGAGGTAAATGTTTGAGATGGGTCTTCTGTACTTCAGTCTCTTGGGATATCCTGTGAAATTCGGCGATGCACTTGTGTTTTATGGTATTTCCTTTTTGTCCTATAACTTTTGCTTTTAGGCATACTATTTTACAAAGTCCCTAAGAATTTAAATTTAGGTTAAATTGGACAGTGTAGGTCACTGCATATATTAGCACCCAGTGTGGGCGTTTTGGAAGATCAGCAAGTGCTCCTAACCACCATCTCTCTATTTAATCCCAGGGCTACCGGTTACAGTCAGCATGCATGCCTCTAACCTGAATGGGGGTAGGGGATGGGTGATACTATCTCAACTCAGGCCCTTGTGATGCGGTGCTAGTCAAGACTGCTACAAACTGTATTCTTACCTCATTATCGGGATTTTATTTTGTTTTTTAACTTTTTCTAGCCTGGTGGTGGTGGTGGTGGCACATTCCTTTAATCTCAACATTCAGGAGACAGAAATAAGTGGTGGTAGGTGGGGTGTCTCTGTGAGTTTGAGATTAGCATGGTCTACAAGTTCCAGGACAGCCAGGAGTACACAGGGAAAAACCTTACTGGAAAAACAAACAAACACACAAGCCCTTTTTCTCTTACCTGTTTCCTGAGAAATGTGTTCAGACAGGAAGACCAGAGCATTGCTCTTCGTTTTTCTGTTATAAGCATCAGAGAGCAGAGTGGTGCTCCTCAGATGATAGTAATCCTGGAGACGGTGTGTGGTATGTGTGCAAAGGCAGGCTCAAAGTGCACTTCTTAAAGGCCTGCCTGGGAAGTTGCTACACAGCTAGTATCTGAGAAATAGAATGTTAAAAACTTTCCAGTCTTCTTCAACTGGTTACTTTTTGCTAAGAAGCTCTTCTGCGGTGGTGTTTGCTACATAGTCTGTTTTTTCCAGACTTTACAATTCTGTTGTGCTAGAACATCAATCACCCTTAATACCAGTCTATGGTAAACCTTGGGCACCAAGTCTTCATAGGCTTCTTCTTGTCTGTAGATTACACACATAGCTGGGGGCAGAGTGTACTCGTGGACCACACCATGACACAGCATTAATTCTTTTAGACTCTCACTGTCTTTTCTCTTAGAGTTGACTGTGCATCACAGTGATTAGTCTTGGCAGTTAGTAGAGCTGTATGCTGAGCAGAATGCAGTCTGATGACTCGCTGGATATGTGGACGTGTCTTGGACTCAACATGGTTTTGTCACTAAATTCACTGAAGGAATATATTAAGGATGATATTGCAAAGCAGCTTTGCTTATAAGGAGTTCTCAGTGTGTCTCTGATGGTGTTACTTTTAAATGTCTTAGTTTAGAAACCAGAAGGTTGCTCTGCGTTCAGGACAGCTCCCTAGCTTGTCCTGTGTTGACAAGGAGGGCTGGCATCTATAGGCATAAGTTGTTGAAGCTTCCAAGGAGTGAAGAGAATTCTCTTTACAGCACTGTCTGTTTGGAAGAGAATTCTGTCTCGATTTCTTTTTCTAAATCACCTTTAGCACATTCAGCTTAAAACTTTACGCAAACTTTTATAGTTTTGTGTTTAGATATTTTACATTGTTGTCAGATTTCTTCTCAAGTAGTATCCTGACTGATGTCTGAAGAGGCAGCATTTCTCTGATTCACTCTTTCTGTTGTATAGATACATAATAGACAGTATATTTTCTATAAATGTTAGTTTTATTTCTGGCTTTTCTTTTCACATATGCTAGCTTGGCTCATAGTTTGATATCATACAGAATTGGGCATTTGACTTTTTTGCCTTACTTCCAGTTTTAAAATTAGTTTTTTCCAGTTTTATATGATGATCATTCTGGATGCGTTTGTTTCTGAGGAAACATCTATTTAAAATTTTCCCATTGAAGAAAGTACTTTAAAAAATGTTTGATTTCCCTCCCTTCCATGTGTGTGTATGGACATATATATACCACTGACCTCTGGACCTCTACATGGGCTCTGGACACCAGACTCTGGTTATCATGCTTTCAAGGGGACTTTGACCCAGTAAGCTGTCTCACTTATCCCAAGGAGACTATTTTTATAATTGTCATAGGATGAAATTTAAAATAGCATTTACTCATGAGACTCTCGGTGACTCCTCTGCCTTTACCATCACTTCCAGGGATGCAGCTCTAGCCGGCAGGCTTTCAGAGCTACAGACCCTTTAACTGCCAGTCGCCTAGCTGACCTTGTTACCCCATAATGCCCTGGAGAGTAGAGCTCCAGGCATCATAGTTGGCAGCAAATGCCTTTACTCACTGAGCTGGCTTGCTGACCCCTGATTAAACACAAGCTTCAAGACCTGAGTTTGGATCCTCAGCAAACACTCAAAAAGCAGAGTACAGAGGCATGGGTCTGTAATCCTAGTTGTAGGAGGTAGAGATAGAATCTCAGAGGCTTGCTGGTCAGCCACTCTTAGTGAGTTGATTACCTGCCTCAAGATATTAGGTCAAGATGGCAGATATCTTAATGGTGAGGTGCACTTGCTTCCTTTTTTCAGAGGACTTGAGTTTGGTTGCCAGAACCCACAGCTGGTGGCTCTCAACCTCCTGTAACTCCCAACTCCAAGGAATCCAACACTCTTGTGGCCCCCATAAGTACTTGCATATAAGTGCAATCTGTGTGTCTGTCCCTCTCGCAACTCCCACCCTCATTAATTAAATTGAAAAATAAAATTGAGTGAATGATAGAGGAAGACACAAAGGTCAGTCATTGTGACATTGACTTTGGATCACTACATGTGATTATGGTGCCTACAACATGTACAAATATGTATATACCATACACAAATAACAGTAGTTTCCATTTCTTTATTACTATATAAACATATCTTTATATTTGAGGGATTTGGTGTGTGTGTGTATAAAGCTTGTTCATTTTTCACTGGTTCTTTTGTGTGGTTTGTTCTTTGAGAGAGTCAATATGTAGTGGTGGTTGTTCTGAAGTCAGTATTTTTCCCTGGCTGGCCTCTTATTACAGAAATCTGAGTGCTATTTCCTCTTTAGTGCTGGGATTAGAAGTGGGCCACCATGCCCAGCACTCTGTATTCCCTTGTGAGTTTTTAAAACTATGCCTTTTGGGGACTCTTTTAATAAAGTTTTGCAAACAGGTTTTTTTAGATAACATCTTTTTTGACATTTGTATTTTTTGTGCATATATATGTGTGAGATACACATACACCTTTTAAATAGTATCAGAGCCTCTCCCTTTCATTTTAAACTCCTGAGTATTCATCTGAGATTGATGGAAATGACAGGGAATCACTTTGTTGGTTTTCCAAGTAACTATTTGGTAGTACCTTTTATTTCCGGGGTCACCAAGCAATGCCTAGCAAGATGTCACATCTGGTTACTTAGTCACATTTCCCCTGAAGTTTATCACTCTATCGCCCCCCCCCCCCCCATAAGGGTCTTTCCCAATGTGCATGCAGCAACCACAGAGGCCAAGACTGCTGCTTTGGATCTCCTAGAGCTGGACTTAATGTGATTGTTAGCTGGGCCCTGGGCACTGAGAATTGAACCTAGGTCCTCTGGAAGACCAGGCAGGGATCTTAATTGTTGAGCCATTTCTGCAGCCTATTTTTACCACCTTTTTAATATTTGGGGTTTTTAAATGTGTATTTGAACTCCTTTTTGGTGCCCTGTTTCTTTTTTTTAAAGGTACATTTACCTAATTTTATGTGTTTGAGTATTTTCCATGTATGTATGAGTGCATGCATGTATGTGTGCATGCATGTATACTGTATTTGAGCAGTGCCCATGGAAGCCAGGCATTGAGTCCCCTAGAAATAGAGTAACAGATGGTTGTGAGCTACCATATGGTTGAACTGAACCTAGGTCCTCTGCAAGAGCAGCCCTGTTGTCTTGATGAATTCCTACAGAATTCTAGAACATCTTGAGGACTACAGTGTTGATCACCTTTTACTATTACTAATGTGATAACATCTATTTTTTTGTGGGGCTGGAGAGATAGCTCAGTGGTTAAAAACACCGACTGCTCTCCCAGAGGACCTGGAATTCATTCATTTCCTAACATCCACACAACAGCTCACAACTGCCTGAATTCCAGTTCTAGGGTGTGACACCCTCACACAGACATACATGCACGAAAACCACAGGGTACAGAAGATTGAGCACCCTCCCCCATTTGTTTTGTTTTTCAGACTTCCTTTCTGTTTGTGTTTCTTAAGTGTTGCTTTCTGGCTTTCTCAATGCATACTTTCCCACAGGTATATTTAGCTTGGGCAATTTTTAAAAAATAATTCTTGTTACTTTTGCTGAACTAGAGTCATTTTTTAGGTTCTTTTTAGGTAGAATTGTCATTTGAATAGCAGATAAGCATGGATACTAACCTGTGTTCATATTATCTTATCAGAATTTAATTACTTACTTTTCCAAAGTCTACTCGTTTATATGTAAGTTTATGCCTATCTTAATTTTTTATCCCTAGTTGATGTAAATGAGGTGGGTTTAGTGTGTGTTTTATTGCGTTGCTCCTCTCCCTCCTTCAGCTGGGCCGTTGGGATGATTTGGATCAAGTATTTTTGCTGGTACTTAGTTTACATATTTATTGTTAAGACTGGACCTTTAAGTGTACGTGCAGCTCACTTGACTTTGGCGTATTCACTAGGTTGGACAGTTGTAACCGTGAACTCTAGATAAACTGTGTGCCTTTTGTAGTCTGTGCTTTTCTCTTATCCGCGACTTAAGAGTTATATCCCTTAGAACTATAATTCTTCTTTCCTACTGCATAGGCTTGGCCATGCTGTGCCCTTCATGTACATTTTGTATTAAGTGGCCTTTATGTATTTGGCCACTTTCACTTAATGTTGTGTCATCCCCATAGTAGCGTGGGTTCGTGTCCATTACAATCCTTCAAGTTCCATATTTCACAGAGCCATTTCTCAGTTGGTAGACATTTGAGTTTTGTTCCAAGTTTCAACAGTGATGATGATCATGTGCTCTGGGCATTCATATACAAGTGTTTGTGTGGACAGTTCTTACTGCTACTGGGAAATATACATAGTAGTGGGATTCTAAAACAAATGGTAACGTTTAACAATTTTTCAAGGTGACTGCACTATTTTACATTTCTGCCAGAAGGAATGAGACCTGATTTCTCTCTTCCTCACTAACAGCATTTGTTGCTATGCTCAGTATGTTCTTGTGGGTCTGATGTTCATGCCCCTAATGATACTGTGTTTCTTTGCATGTGGTTGGTTGACATTTGTATGCCTTATAAAATACACGAATGGCTGAGTTCTTATTAGTCTCACTTTGCATATGTAAATGTCTTCCTTTATTGTTCGTGCTGTAGGTGGTAAGGCCATTGCTCAACTGAAGGGCGCACGGTGCTTACACCTGTTTTCTTCTTACAGCGTCATGGGTCTAGCTGTTTTTAGGATATTAAAAGCTGTTTTGCATGTGGTATGAAATAGGTACTAAAGGTGATGCATTTTTGTTTCTGTTTTATTACTCTTCCCCACACAAGGCAGGCAGCTCTCTAAGCTGGCCTCTGACTTGTGATCCTTGTGCTTCTGCTCTTCTGTGGACTTGGATGACAGGTATGTGCCTTTGTCATACTTGACATGTTGTGTTCTGTGTGGTGTCAAACTAAGGTTTTTTCATTTGCAGGCACTCTTAGGTAAAAAGCACAGGCTATTTTCCTACTTGCTCTTCAGTGCTGGGGAGCAGAACTCAGGGATTTGGGCTCCCTGGGCAGTCACTTGTTGAGCAAGAGTTTTTAATGGCTCTTAGCTGCGCTCTCCCTTTCAGTATTATGGCTTTGTAGAATTTCAACTACGTTTGTGCTTTAAACTGTCTCAGACTTAAAAAAAAAAAAAAAATCCAGCCATTTTTCTGGTCCAGGACTTTGATCTGCTTTAGTTGACCTCTGAGAGCTTTTTCTTTAATTTTTTTTTTTTTAGATTTATTTTATTATATGTAAGTACACTGTAGCTGTCTTCAGACACTCCAGAAGAGGGTGCCAGATCTCGTTACGGATGGTTGTGAGCCACCATGTGGATGCTGGGATTTGAACTTATCACCTTCAGAAGAGCAGTCGGGTGCTCTTGCCCGCTGAGCCATCTCACCAGCCCAAAAGTGTAGACTTTTTTTTTTTTTTTTTTTGGTTTTTCGAGACAGGGTTTCTCTGTCTAGCCCTGGCTGTCCTGGAACTCACTTTATAGACCAGGCTGGTCTCGAACTCAGAAATCCGCCTGCCTCTGCCTCCTGAGTGCTGGGATTAAAGGCATGCGCCACCAGGCCCGGCTTTTTCTTTAATTTTAATGCTTATACATTTTTTACTCTTGGAGAACCTACTTGCTCTGTTCCAAGAACAAATACTTTGTCACTTTTGTGTCCTTTATTTTAGTAATTAGTTGCTGTTTGTTTGTTTGTTTTTAACTCTCTATAGGTTGTTATCTGGAGTACTTTGTATTAGTGAATTTTCATGAATTTTGTGCATTTTAGTTACTTTTTTGATTTTTAAAACAGGGTCTTGCTATATGGCACAAAGTAGCCTTGAACTGGAATTCCCACATCTGCCTCTTGAGTAGTGGGATTATTGGTGTGCAGTGTAGGGAAAGTTACCGTTGGGATTAGGAATTTAGATCCAAAAGAGACATTCTTACCTTTGGGAAATGCCTTGGGGACCTAGCTTGGAGCCCTGCAGCAAAAATTACTAGCAGTTTCAGCTGAGGAATAACATGCTATTAAAAACCGTCTACTTAGCATTGGAGATTTAAGGCACACTACTGTAGGAGAACTGCTCTAGACTTGGCCACGGATAAACATCTTGCTCCCTCCAAACTCAATGTTGTAAAATAACCACTAGAGTTTATGGTCCTTTGCCCTTAGGAACACTAGGAATGATCTTAGGAAGGAGTGAATTAACGTCCCAAGGATTCATTGAACATCCGGAATTATAGATAAAGATTTCAGAGGAGAAGTTAGAATCATGGCCCATGTAAAAAGAGAGATGCAGGTTAACACAGTTGGTAGATAGAGTTGCTCAGCTACTACTGTTTCCCCACAGCAAAGGCAGAGCGGCTTCAGTAGGGAAAAACAGAGGGTTTAGAAGTACTGGAAAACGTGTTTGACAAACAATTATTAGAAGCCAAAATTAAAATTGCAGGTAAATGGTATTGCTATAGGAGCTGATGTAACTATCATTTTACAGAAAAAATTTAGAATTCTGAATTGCCTCTTCAAAATGTTTATATACTTAGTTTCTAGGAATTGGAAAATTATCTCAGATAAATAGAATAAAGTATGATGGAATTATAGATGATTTCAAAGGAAAAGTCTTTGATGGGTTAAATGGACTGGAAGGTCAAATAGGAAAGCCTTATGTTGCTGACCCATAAATTTATAGGGAAGGGAAGGGATCTTTTATAACAGTGGGGTGCTCAGATTAATATTCCTGCAGTCCCAGAGATATCCCCATAGTGAAATAAGTGGTGAAATGGTAGATATTCCTGGAGAAGGTATTGATATGTGTCATCAAAAACAACCCAGACTCTGCCAATTGTCCAAGCATGGGGCATAACAGAGATTGAGTTTCCAAATTTATGGAGGTAGGGGGAGGGTGCACTGCTGAAGTATCAGTGGTTCTACTCTTAAAATGATTGACTAGCCAACCAACCAACCAACCAACCAACCAGACCAGACCTAAAAAAGCAGCACCTGAGCAGCTGGAGGTTCAGCAGATAGAAGAGTCTGTCCTTGGAATTTGCCAATATTCATTATAAAAAAAAGAATCAGAAAGTTGAAGACTATTAACAGATTTAAGAGCTGTGAATAGAGTAATTAACCAATGGGTTTGTTACAACCTGGAATTCTCGTCCTTTCTTCATTATCGGAGGTATGGCTTATGATAGTAATTGATTTAAAAGACTGGTTGTTTTTGTTTTTGTTTTAGTAACCCCTTGTATGAGCAAGATAAAAATTTGCTTTTTCAATGCCTATAAACATGCATCAGTCAATAGTTCTTCAACAAAAAATGCTAAAGAATCCAACTTTATGTCAGTATTTTGTGCAACAACTGCTAGATAAAATTTGTAGGCAATTTCCTGTATCCATTCATTATTATATGGTTATTTTGCTGGCTAATTCAGATGAAGGTAGAGAAAATGTTTACGGAAACAAAGAATTCTGCCATGCAGTGGGTTACAGGTTGCTCCTGAGAAACTACAGAGAAGAAAGTCCAAGATAGTGGCTGAAGCAGAGAGTTAACTCTAGTAGAACAAAGTCTACAGATGCATATGTGGATTGCATAGATCCCAAACTTGATTGTATTTTGCTTATTTTGCCTTCAACTTTTTCTCCTACTAGATTCATTATGCAATGGGAGGATAGTACTGTGAAATTGATCTTCTTAGCACACAAAGTACAAAATTAAAAGACTTACATAGAAACATTTCTGATTTAATCATAAAAGGAAGAGAATAAGACTATGTCAGTTTGCAGGAACAAACCCAGCAGAAATCATACACTAATGGTGAAATTATGTCATTATAGGTAATTAGTGAAGATTGGTAAAGAACTTATAGCAACTATTTGGGAGATATTAACAACAGATATCCTAAAAGTAATCAATCACCTTCAGTTTATAAAACGATTCTCCCACATGCTGTAAAAGAAGCACCAGGTCTGAAGCACCTGCATTCTGTACTGATGCAAAGAAGCTGAACCAAATGAGCAAAGTAATACAAAGCCTATATCCCTCAGTTAAAAGAATCAGTTATATGGAATTCGTATAGTATCATTAGACTTTCCTGAACCTCTTAATATAATTACTGACTCTCAATTTGCAGAAAGAATTGTTCTGTTGAACAATTGAAACTGCTAAATTTATTTCTGATAATTCAGAATTAACCTTGGTGTTTTTTTTATACAGATGCAACCATCAGAAATAAAAATTGTTTATTATATACTAGCCAGATTTGTTCACACACAGGTCTGCTAGGTCCATTAGCACAAGGAAATGAAATTAACCAGTTGTTGGTAGGAAGTGTATTAGAAGCTTCAAAGTTTCATGAAAAGCATCATATAAACGGCTGAAGCTTAAAAAGAGCCTTTTCTGTTACTTGGAGACAAACTAATAAGGCATTATAAAAAATTGTCATATGTGTCTCTTATATAATTAAGCCTTGTTATACACTGGAGTTAATCCTAAACATACCCAAAGAATTTAAATCTGGCAAATGGATGTGTTTCATTTTTCAGAATTTGTAAAACTAAATCTACCATGCCTTTAATACATATTCAGGATGTTAATGGGCTTCTCTATTTTAAGTTCTGAAAAGACTGATTCTGTAATTACACATTTACTCTAAGTAATGGTTATCATGGGATTACCTTCCCAAATTAAAACTGGTCATGCCTCTGCATATGTCTCTAATAAGTTGAAACAGTTTTTTGCATATTATAATATAAAATATATTACCAGTGTACTACACAATCCTACAGGACAAGGAGTTGTAGAAAGCTCTAATCCCACCTTAAAGGAAATGCTCATAAGACAAACAAAGGGATAGGATCAATAGTGCTCTAACTTCTAATTTTCAGAATGGTAATGAGAAAGTATCAATAACAGCTAAGAGATACTGGGCTATAGGAAAAACTGTAGAATTAAATCAGCCTACGTTCTGTAAGGATGTGTTAACATTAGAATAAAAGCCAGGATGAAAATGTGATTATATTTCCATAGGAAACCAAAAGCTGTGGATAGATAGTATCAAAACTGTTAAATATAGAACTAAAAATTATAGATCTTCTGAAAACGTTGGCCATTTTCCCAAAAAGTGCTTATTTCAGTGAAAATGGCTCTGTTTATAATTTCCCACCACACACAGCACAGTTAATGTCTTAAAACAGAAGAGGGAGATATCATGACATTTTTGAGATTTTGGGAATTTGGTTTCTTAAGAAATACAGGAATATTATAAGAATGTGCTTTCGATAGCAGCAGACCATTATCTGCCTCATGCTCTAGCAGAAGCATGGTTTTCCCATCTGCAGAAAATTTCTGTGGTTGTGTGGTACTTTGAATTCTGGGAGCTTTTCAGATGGTACATAAATGCTAGGACCCCGAGAGATGGGGTGGTTGTTGGTACCTTAGGGAATTTGGTTGAGATTTGTTTGTAGCCATGGTCAAAGAAGAAACAAAAGGAAGAAATTAGATCCAGGATCTCTTTCCCCTCTGTCATCTCCTCTTTCTCCTCTATCCTTGGTTCTCTACTATCTAGTGTTAGAGGGTAGGACCAGGGTCCGAGGCGACATAGGGCAGGCAGTAAGATGAAGAACCCACAAAGTAGAAAAGAGCAGCTCCATCTCTCTCCTGGACACCTGTATTATTGCTTACTTGTATCTGGATAGGTGTTTTCCAAGTACTCTACAAGCGTTAGCTTATCCTCAGAGTCACATTTCTCAGCTTGAAATTATAGACAGTGTCACCTTGATGATTGACAAAAAAGGTAATACAGAAATTATGATGATGAATATTGTTAATTTGAGGTATTAAAAATACATGTTTTCATTCTTCTATTATATATGTCAATATTATTAGTAGTAGGAAAGTTTTGTTGGATCAAGTGGATTCTGAATCCTTTGGGAAATTATTTCTATGGTTACTGCTGTAGAAGGTATTAAAACTAGGTATTTTTCTCTTTTCCTTTTTTAATTTTTTTCCTTTTCCCTGGCCTTGCCTTTCTTTTCTTTTCCTTAAAGTGTTCTTTGAGGCAGCATCTTTCTTTGTGACCCTGGCCAGCCTGGAATTTACTTTGTACACGAAGTTGTCCTCCCACATGGTGTTATCCTCCTGACTCTGCCTCCTGAAAGCTGGAATTAATAGGTATGGGCTTTGCTAAGGGCTAGTACTTAGGGTCATTGTCCCTTGAGTTAGGCAGAGTCTGTTAATTGTAATTCAGCCCCTTGTGTGTAACCATTTGTCGACATAGTATTCTCTACTCATTTGTGCTGTTTCTAACTTAGTGTTGTGCTAACAAGCATGTTCGGTACATGTTTGTTTACACACCTATGTGGGCATTCCACCCCATTCTTTAGTACTCATTATGTGAGTGGCACATTGCATTTCCTAGATGTTGTATAGTAGTTTTGCAGGTAATTTTGCTCTTAGCTGAGTACATTTCCATGTGGGCACTAATGATCACTATTGAACGTATTTTAGTTCTAGTGTATTTGAGTAATTCTAGTAAACTTCAGCTTAACCATATAAACTACATTTTTGCACTAACATAATTTCACAAAATTGAAAATGGTTCAGAGAAGTCTTGATACTCACGCCTCCGCTGTGGGCAGTTTTCCCTATTCACTCACCTCGTGTTGTTTGTGATGATGTAGTTAGTCTTTCTTTTTTAATTTTATTTATTTTATGCGTATGAGTACACTATAGCTGTACAGATGGTTGTGAGCCTTTATGTGGTTGTTAGGAATTGAATTTTTAGAACCTCTGCTGGCTCCAGTCAACCCTGCTCCCTCCGATCTGCCCACTCACTCAATTCCTGCTCATTCTGGCCCAAAGACTTATTATACATAAGTACACTGTAGCTGACTGCAGACACACCAGAAGAAGGTGTCAGATCTCATTACAGGTGGTTGTGAGCCACCATGTGGTTGCTGGGATTTGAACTCAGGACCTTTGGAAGAGTAGTCAGTACTCTTATCCGCTGAGCCATCTTGCCAGCCCTGTATTTAGTCTTACAGACTCTACTTTCTTAATTTCCATACCTACTGAGAGCCAATACCTTCCCATTAGCATAGCTATGTCTTCCCCACATAATCTAAGTAAGTAACTGAAGCTCCTGAGATGGGTACAAATCCTCCTCCCCTTCATTTGAGATGGAGATTAGAGTATGTGCTTTAGACTAGTTTGTTCTTCTGTGAAATGAGTGTGCTATACTTGCCCCACAGAGTGGTATAAGGATGAAGTAGACTGATGCTCAGGACACCTTTAGGTGGGGAGCAGGGCAGGATTACTACTATACAAATTGCTGTTAATGAACAGAACAGTAGTGAACTAATTTATTCATCTTTGGTTTCCTCTCAGGAATATTTAAAAGCTAGCTTTGTGGGGAAGCAGTGCATATACAGCCCATAGTTTTAGTTAAGTGAGTAGAATTTAAGTAATATGATAGACTCCTGTAGATTCCTGTAGCTAACTGTGCAAATGTAGAGGTAGATAAAAACAAAGCCCCATTGTGGTTAAAACCAAGATAATATATGGCTCATCTTAAAGCAGAGACTGGACTTCATAGCTTTTTTGTTTTTTGGGGTTTTTTTTTCTATTTTTTTCTTTTTTTCCCCTAACCTTTTGGGGGGGGGGGCATGTGGAGATGATAGATTTTTAAAAGTTTCCCCTGTTTTCTTGACATTTAGAATTCTGGCCTACTTCACTATTAATACAGTAGAAGCAGTAGGAGATACTGGTTTGGGAATTTGAAGTTGGCTTGAGTTTGAGTCTTGGCTTTGCTGTTCATGTTGCACATGTGTTTGGTGAAGTGACATAAGCTACATCTAGGTTCTGACTGGTAGGTGGTGGGAGACTCAGATGCCATCCTTGTGATGAGGCTTTTAGAAGTGCAAAGTGCTCACCAGAGACAGGAGATCTTTTCTTAGTTTTAAGCTCAGTTTTGTTCACCTTATTTTCTAAAAGCAAAGTCTTGATATTTCATGAGACACTAGAAAATTGGAACATATCCCATTAATAATAGCTCTATGGCCAAAGGTATTTTGCTAGTCCCTCCTCCCCCAATTGTGTAGATTTTTAGACATTCCCCAAATAGCAAATGGTTCCTGTACAAGTGTTTCTTGTAGCTAGATCTCTTGTTTCATCTCTGCTCAAACAAGCCATGTCCCTTAAACTTGTGACTAACTTCACCTGACTTTAAATAATTTGCATTGTATCTGCATTTATGCATGCAGTTTTCAGTGTAATTTCTGTTTGAGTGTTTTGGAAATCATTTTATGCTTTTACATGTGACTTGGTCTTACTTTCTCATCTGGCATGGAATAGTCCAAAGGGTAAAAATACTGGTTCGCCCTTCTCACATCTGTGATAGAGTCCATTGTTTATGTGGCATTTTGTTGGCAGTGGTTGAGTGACTTGCACTTAGACATGCATCTGCAACAGTTCCAGATGTTGAGTGTACATCTAGAGTTGCAGACAGGTGTCAAAACAGGGCTTGTTTAGAGATTTGGTGCTTAGCCCGCCACTGTGTATTTTAGCATAGTCCCAACCTTTTTTCCCCAAGAAATTTTGCTATTCATATTTCGCTGAAGGAAATTAGTAGGCCGTTATTATTTGGATTTTTAATATTTGCATAATTGTGTCATTTGGGTAGTAATAACAATTTTAAAAGACCGAGGAAAAGAGCTGTTCAAGAGTCTCAGTTCTGGTAGTTTTCATGATTTCATTAAATTAATTTGTTAATCTCGGGTGATTCTTACAGTAGTGTTAGGGAGAAGTCTGTGTTGTCAAGAAGTCTGTTGATTTCATTTGGAAGTGACTGTAGTTAAGAAAAAGAAACTTCTTTGTACTTGCTTTAAAACAAGAATTTTTTTCCTTTGCACTTAAAATGGATGTTTCTTTCACATGAGTATTTGCATTTTATTTTCCAGTTTTTTTACCCCTTTAAAACCAGTGTGCTATTCCACTAAGACCCTGTTTTGCATCTTCCCCAGGAATGTCACTGTCTGCTGGATCTTCCCCTCTCCATTCCCCCAAAATTACTCCACACACCTCTCCTGCTCCTAGAAGAAGAAGCCACACTCCAAACCCAGCAAGTTTCATGGTGCCGCCTAGTGCCTCCACTCCTGCCAATAACCCTGTTCCTCAGACTCCGTCCTCTGGTCAGGTGATCCAGAAGGAGACTGTCGGGGGGACGACCTACTTCTATACAGATACAACCCCAGCACCTTTGACTGGAATGGTATGGCTTCTGTTAAAGAGGGAATCAGTGCTCTTTAGAAAAGCTGCTCCTTAACTAATGAGATCACACTCCCCCACACTTCCCCACTCCTCCACACACACCGGAAGGTATTTAGGGACATGAAAAAGTATTTTACTTTTTAACTTACTCTCATATCTTTAAATTGGTGTGATTCTTTCTTCCTAATTTTACTCAGAAACCAGAAGTAGTTGTACTTTGTTTTAGTGTGCTGGGGCTACTGTAGCAGGGTTACCTTAAGCTAGCTAAAGTTGATGTTTTCTGGCTTCTGTTTCTAGCTACCGGGTAGGCAAGTTTACCTTTGTGAAGAAGTTGAAGAAAGTAGGCTGTATCTTAATTATTGAAAGCAAGTTGATGAGCCATGTTGACTCAGATACGGCAGTGCTGTGAAGGGCAGAGCTCTAGGTCACAGAATGGCATGCAGTGGTAAAGGCTATAGTGTGTCTTGCAGGAGGGAAAGGTTTCAGACAAGGGGGAACCATGATTGTGAGCAGCCAAATGACTGGTGATGGGGAGAGTATACTGGGGGGGTAGACTTGCTTACAAAGATGACGAGAGGAAGAACATGTCCATGTCTCAGGGTAACTTACCAATGCTCGAGCAGGGGGTGGGAGGGGAGGGGCCTTTGTGTTACTTAGTGCCTCTGTGGCCTCACTGTTTTGTCTACATTTTAAAAAACTAAAGAAATTAGTAAATAGCTCTTGAGTAAGAAAACCAAATTCCATTAAAATGATGGGAGCTTAAACTATAAACATTTGAGTGCATTTCAGTGAGCACAATTTGACTGTCAGACTAAAGTAAATTTAATATTTTACAGAAGATCTTTTTGAGTGACAGGAAAACAGGTTTGTCTTTTTTAGAAAGCTTAGTCCTGCTGTGTTTTTTACACTCAAGTCCTTGTACTTTTGAGAGAGTTTTATTTGACACATGAGAAGAAGTAACCCACTGCCCTGTAGAAATAAGTGTGGAAACCTGTAAGTCCTGTATATACTTCAGGAAACCAGTGGGGAGGTCTTCTGCTTTGCTTTGCTTTGCTTTGGGTGGTATGACATCATAAACCTTAGAACAGTGAACATGGTCAGATGATCAAGGTAGAGACCTGTTCCTTTCAAGTCAAATCTTACCAGTTTAATAATTTTTGGTAATTCAAAAAAAATGTAGAAAGAAGAAATTGCACTTAAATATGTAGAGGTTTGTCACAGAAATGCCTCTGCTGTTTTTAATGATCAGTATATTTTAAAATGTTTTCAGTCTTCAGGCCATGTTTTTTTATATATATATATTTTTATTTGTTTATTTATTTGTTTATTTACTTTCCCAAACCTGAGATGTTTAACTGTTTGATAGAAGGAAGCCAAGCCAAGACAAAGGCATTTTTACACTCTCTGCAGGCCCAGGCTGTATGGTTTTATAAAAGTTTTTTCTAGTTGCATTCCACAGCAGGTGAATGTCTGAGGACAACAAAAAAAATAGCTAAAGTTATTTCTAAGAAAGAGGAAAAAAAACCATTGGAGAGGATGCCAGGAGAAGCTTTGAGACAGACACAACAAGGATGGAGGGAAGAGCCCTAGGGGAGGGACATGAGAGGAGTGACCAGAGCGGCTGGGGCTTAGAGTGTTGGAACAGGTGTGCCAGCAGACTGTTAGCCACAGAGATACTGCCAGGGAGCGGTAGCTCTACCTCACTCTACTCTGCAGAGCTTGGCATCTCTTCCAGCTGGTTTAAAATCCACTACTGAATTGTTGGAAATAGAGCATTCTGCCAAAGACTTATGGCTTTCTCGGTGGGGCTGAAATTTTATATCTGAATAGATATTTTCTTCTTAGACTTTTAAAAACTGTATTGTTTTTTAAATTGTTGAAATAGAAAGATTTATGAAATGAATTCATTCAGAAAGTATTCTTGTAAAATTGTATTTTAACTATACCAAAATTTATCACTATCAAATAAGAGTTAAACTTTTATGAAAATGATAAGGCTTACTAATTGAGAAAAATTGATGATCATATTTTCCTCTTTCTTGCCTTTTTAGGTATTTCCAAACTATCATATTTATCCTCCAACCGCACCTCATGTTGCTTATATGCAACCAAAAGCAAATGCACCTTCCTTCTTTATGGCCGACGAGCTCCGACAGGTATGCTTTCAGAAGTTAGCACAGACACTGACCGTTGGCTGTGCCTTAGAGTGGGAAAAAATAGACCGAGCGCTTGTGTGTAATCATGCACAGTCTCCTAAGCAAGCAGGTTTAGACTGTGCAAGTTTTATGTTTAAGAAAAGCATTTTAAGGAAATCTTAAATAATGTATTAGCGTATAAAATACAAAATTACTACTTAAATGTGCTGCTTTTCTGTGTTTCATGTTTTTTTATTTTTTTTGGTACGGAAATGATTCTTTGTGTGTGTGTATATATTCATGTATGCTCACTTGGAATGTATCAGGGAGAGCATATGTGGGAGCTGATCCTCCTCCTACTATGTGGGTACTGGGAACAAAATTCAGATTATCGGGCTTGGCAGCGAGGCCTTTCCTCACTGAGCCATCCCAAAAGGGAAGGGCTTTAAATAAAATATATATAATTTAAGTGCCCTTTAACCTTTAAATTGTTGCTGTTAATTTGACACAGAAATAAGCTTCATTTTAAGTGACCCAATAAAAATCTTTTTTTTTTTTTTGGTTTTTCGAAACAGGGTTTCTCTGTATAGCCCTGGCTGTCCTGGAACTCACTTTGTAGACCAGGCTGGCCTCGAACTCAGAAATCCGCCTCCCTCTGCCTCCCAAGTGCTGGGATTAAAGGTGTGTGCTACCACGCCCAGCTTAAAAGTCATATTTTTTTTTTTTTTTTTTTCCAGTTTTTTCGAGACAGGGTTTCTCTGTGTAGCCCTGGCTGTCCTGGAACTCACTCTGTAGACCAGGCTGGCCTCAAACTCAGAAATCCGCCTACCTCTGCCTCCCAAGTGCTGACCAACAAAAATCTTAAAAAGTAGGTTTTATAAAGTAATTTACTTTCTTATTGTGGTAAGCAACTTAAATATTCTTGTTATTTATAGCTTCTTAATATGTACATTCTCAAAAGTAGTTTTTGTTTTTCAGACAGTTTTTCCCATGTACTTTGCATGAAGTATGTGTGTAGATGTGCTCCTTATATCCTTTTGCAGTGCTGGGGATAGGACCAACACCTTGTGCATGCTAGGCAAACATTGGCTCACTGACTTATGTCCTCAGTTTCTGCGTAATGATTTTAGAATGAATTTTTGATTACATTAATAGATCTTATATATTCCAGGTTGATTTTATAGCACATTTTTGGTTTTTTGAGACAGTTTCTCTGTGTTACCCTGGCTGTCCTGGAACTCACTCTGTAGACCAGGCTGGCCTTGGAACTCACAGAGATTTGCCTGCCTCTGCCTCCCAAGTACTGGGATTAAAGGTTTGTGTACCACCATCTTCATCTTTTTAATATTATTTATTATTGTTGTTGTTGTTATTATTATTACTACTACTACTACTACTAAAACTCAGACTAATTATGGGAGATAGCTTGTCTAGGATTGGAATTTACATATTGTAACACCTAGAAATGTTATGACATGAGTATTAAAATATATATAAATATTTAAATAGAAAAATATTTAGGTATAATGGAAAATCTAGATATCAGAACCTCTGTTTAGAATTTGTTATCAACATACTTATTTCCTATTCTTAGGAGCTGATCAACAGACATTTAATAACGATGGCTCAAATTGATCAAGCAGATATGCCAGGTAAAATGCATGATGGCATCTTCTTTCCAACCCTCAGGCAAGGCAGGTGGATCTCTTAAATTTGTGGACAGCCTGGTCTACAAAACAAGTTTGAGGACAGCCAAGGCTTCACAGAGAAACCCTGTCTCCAAAAAAAAAAAAAAAAAAAAAATATGAAGAAGAAGAAAGAAAGGAGGATAAAGCTGGGTCCTGTCTTAAGCCACATTTTAAAAATTAATAGATTAAGGATTTATGTGCCTAAAAACCATAAAACTCCTACTGTGTATACCTGTAAATCGATAAAGCATTTTAATAGATAAAGGTTTACTATACAAGACTCAAAGAAGCCTTTTTTTTTTCTTGTGAAGAACATACTGGACTATAGATTTAGCTCAGTGGAAAGCATTTGGACTGGTAATTTAATTTACTCCCCAGCGCTGGAGGCTAAAATCACAAAAACAAAATGATGATAAATTCTTCTAAGTTAAAATTTAAAAATGACCCAAAGACATTTGCTGTTAAAGTAGAACTAAAACGAGGGCTGGAGAGATGGCTCAGAGGTTAAGAGCACTGGCTGTTCCTCTAGAGGTCCTGAGTTCAATTCCCAGCAACCACATGGTGGCTCACAACCATCTGTAATGGGATCTGATGCCCTCTTCTGGTGTGTCTGAAGACAGCTACAGTATACTCCTAGACATAAAATGATAATTATTTTTTATATAAAAAGGGAGAACTAAGACTTGGAAGAAGACATCTGTAATCTGTACAGTTGACAGATAGAGAAAGGCCTGACCAAACAGCTCTCAGGAAATACAAGTAGGAAATGCTTTAACACTTTGCCACCTTATAGTGGTAGGATCTGTATATTCTCAATATTGATGATAGTTTAAATTGTTGAACACATAGCTGTTTTGGAAAACTCAAAACCATTAACCTAGTGTTTCAAGGTAAACTTGGATCATTTCAGCTGGAAGAGATATAAGATAATCATAAATGTACACACAGCAGTGGGAACCTGAAGCAGTCTGAATGCTCATCTAAAGAATAGTGGATGGATTAGTAGGGCATTATGGAAGAAAGTCTACTGATAGACAGCAACACAGAAGAAACTTACTAATACGATTAAAAAGTGACATGGAAGTGACTACTTCCAACGTGCACCTTTTTATGAAGTTACATAACTAAAATTAACACTCTGTGGTGGTGCATAGGCATGAACCAGTGACTTTGAGTAATATAAACTAAAGATTATTATTAATTTAGTCTTGTACAGCTGTGTTCAAACATGTCCTAATCAAAGAGTCTTTCATTTTTGTAACTGAGAGTTTTGTTTCTGAGGTTCACTAAATGTGTTTTGGTTTGTATTGTTTTATTTGACAGTTTGGCTGTGTTGCTCTGGCTGGTCTGGGACTCAGAAATCTGCCTGCCTCTGCTTCTGTTTCCTGACTGTTGGGGGTGAATGCCTAGCCATGCTCACTATCTCATTAGTCTTAGTCTCATGCTGGGTCATCTCCTAATCTGTTCTTGCTATCCTCTTTCTTTCCGTCTCTTCAGTATGGACTAAATACGTTTACATCTCAGAAATCTTTAGCAATGTCCAAAGCCTTCTGAGTCATCCTCACTGTAAGCAGTGTTGCACAGCTGCAATGGGCAGAGGCAGGAGTGCTCTGAACACCTTCAGTGTGCGAGGCAGCTCTTCCCAGGGTCATTTATGCCAAGGTTGAGAGACGTAGCATAGGCTTACTGCAGTGAGTTCTATATACTCAAGAGCTCTTAATCTAACTCATCTTTGATACAGTCTTGGAGGAGGAGAAGCTACCCCCTGCTCCTTATCTCTTATCGTTTTCAGTATGATGTGGTGGAATTGGGCTGTAGAATATGTAATCTTCCATTTGATATTCTTTTGGGCTTTTATCTCTACAGTGTATTTTTTTACATTAATTATTTTAATACTAAGCACCTGTTTAGTCATGAGCAAAAGTATGTGGGTTTTTTAGACTGAGCTGAACACATAGAATAGACTAATAGTTAACAATACTGTTTTTAAGATTCAGCATCTCTTTGATAAAAACTAAATTCACCAGACATAAAAGGAACACATCTTACTACAAGAAAGCACTCATAAAACAAGCCAGCAGCTAATGGTAAATAGGGCCCAGAGTTAGGACCACAGCGAAGAGAGCTGTGCCCCACGGGAATCACAAGGACGCTTTAGGGGCTTGGTAGTCGTTAACTTGAACAGTGGTTTGTCACAAGTGCGACATATTGAAGGAAGGGCAGTGCTAAAAAAAATCCTATAGTCATAACCTTATCGTACCATGACCTCTCTCAAATCATGTACAGCCATTGCATGCAAATTCAAGATGTACAGCTTCTGAAGCCAATAGTGTTTGCTGTGGAGATCCTTGTGTATTAAGCAGAGTTTATTTTTTACCTTGTCTGTTTGTTTGTTGTTAAAAACCATGATAGTCATCAAAAAGGTTGTTGCAAATATCATAGTTAGTTTGCCTCTTGTGCCGTCACGTGACTGTTAATTTTCATTGTCAGCATTGCACCTCTTAATTATTTGGGGGAAGCATAGTTTCTTTAATTGTACCTAGTTGAGCCAGAGGTGATTTGTAAGAGAGTTTTGATGGCAAATGTCACATAGGTTCACACACACACACACACACACACACACATATATACATATATATACATACACACACATGCATGAACGAACACCCTTCTCAATTTAATACAACTTATTTTAAATTTATGCTCTAAAGATAATTAAAAATCTTTCTTGATTTTTATTAATATTAGAATAAAATGTTTAATATATCAATAACTCATTTTTAGTAAGTAATTCTGAGAACAAAAATCCCCATATTGTGCTGCTAAGAGACGGGAGAATGTGAGCTTCAGTTGTGCTTGGCTGCTCCCTAACCTGTCTGTTGGTACTGAAGCTAGAGTTGGCTTTATAACAAGTCAGTCAGAGAGCACTGCCCACTGATAGAAATCTGTTAGGATTTGACGGTGGGTAGTGATGCAATTGGTTTCTTCTTTAATACTGTGAGAGGTTTATGAATGCCTGTCATTGACAGTTATCTTTCTGCCACTTACTCTAGCAGTCCCCACAGAAGTTGACAGCTACCATAGCCTATTCCCTCTAGAACCACTGCCACCCCCCAACCGGATACAGAAATCAAGTAATTTTGGATATATCACGTCTTGCTACAAAGCTGTAAATAGCAAAGATGATCTGCCATATTGCCTTCGGAGGATACATGGTAAGGAAGGTGGATTTCCTCAGAAGTATATTACACTTGCTAAGATTATTCATACTTTCATATAAACAGTGCTGTATTATTATCATGCGTGTTTGGAGGGCAAGGTCTCTTTTATTTTTTTTTTTTGTCTCCATTTGAAGATTAATAATTTACAGCCAACATAGACCATTTTTAAAAATTCAGATTTCTCTTGAGCTATCATTTACAGCTGATTGTAGTAGAGAATTCTTTTCTTTAGGTTTTCGTCTTGTTAACACAAAGTGCATGGTGTTGGTTGATATGTGGAAAAAAATTCAGCACTCAAATATTGTAACTCTGCGAGAAGTGTTTACCACGAAAGCATTTGCCGAGCCTTGTAAGTACCCAGTTCTGTGGGTCCTGCTCATGGGCTTCCCTGTGTGGAGCCACACTTGTGAGATGTGTGTTTCTGTTTCTTTGTAAGCTCTGGTGTTCGCCTATGATTTCCATGCTGGAGGAGAAACTATGATGAGCAGACACTTTAACGATCCGAATTCTGATGCCTACTTCACAAAGAGAAAGTGGGGTAAGCAAGAGATGGGAGCAGACTGTTTTGATGCATGCTTTTGACCTGGTGAGGAATTTCTTATTAAGACATACACAAAGTTTTTCTTGCCATTTTAAGGATCTTACTGCATTTTTATAATTTTATAACTTCAAAGAATTGGAGTTGGTTTGCATCAAGTTAGGAAAAATGTGTGTATTGACTCATATTTTATACCAGTATTTTTGGTTTATTTTGGATATTTCCCACAGGATATGCAAATTTTGAATGTATCCCATAGGATATAAAATTGCAGTCTAAAACATGCTTCTTTAGAAAGAAAATAACACCACAGAAAATGTAAATCCATTTTTGAGATGTCAAAATTTATATTTTTGTAGGCAGTCTGATTTTGTTGTGGAACCAAGAATGAAGGTTCACATTATTAGTTGTAGTTTTTAATCTTAAGATTCTCTTGAACACTAAAACATAATACTTGGGTGTGCTCATAACTTTGCTTCTGCATTCTGACAGTTGAAAGCAGTTGTGGTTACAACATAGTTGTTCAATTCACGGTGAGAGCCTAGGGGACAGTGTGATGGTTTCTCCTTTTGTCCTGTCGTCTGTAGACACAGGCACAGTTTTTTTTTGGAGGATGTGGTACAGCATTCCCTAAAGATGTGTGGTTGTGGCTCATATTTATTTTAGTTATAACACCTGTGAGATTGCTGTTGGCTTTGATTTATAGCTATCTTAACCTCAGCTCTGTTGACACTTGGGCTACATCATTTGTTCTGTGGAGTCTATCCTGTATTGTGGGTTGTTGGACAGTGGTAGTTGTCTAATGGATACCCCTATACCTCAGATGTAATGCCAGAAATATCTTCATACACTGCCAGTGTTCCATGTTGGGTAACATGTTCTGAGTAGTTCTCATTTTAGAAGTTTGTATTTTTTTCTAGGACTGGAAACATCTATCTCAATTTCTACATTTTCTCAGACTAGGTTCTTCCGTGCTTTGCACTCTTATAACCCCCATTATACTCCTTACACATTTGAATGCCTTACTGTTTTCTCCTACTGAATAACTGTTTTAGCAACAACTTCTTTAAAAAGGCATGTTTGTCATAAGTGCATTATTTAGAAGATGGGGATGATGTGAGATAGTGAAATTGTATTTATATAGAAACTATGGAACAGTTAGAATGGAATCTGATGGAAAGTAAGACTTACGTGTTTGCTGTAAGTCCTCACTCTAAGAATTGCAGCATCTAGGAGGTTAAGACAGGAGGACTGCTACAAATTGGAGAGTTAGAGAGTACAGTCCTTGTCTCAGAAAACAAAAAAAGAATAGCTGGGTGTAATGCCACATGCCTTTAATTGCAGCACCTAGAAGTCAGATTGAGACAGATAGCTGAGTTCAAGGCCAGCCCAGTTTACACAGTGATTAGTTCCAGGACAGCCAGGGCTACATAGTGGAATCCTGTTTGAATATAAACAAACAAAAACAACAAAACAGGATAACTGGTACTCATTTTCCTTATGATCATATTAGTTGTGTAGTTTGATTTAAACATTCTTCCTTTTGGTCCTGGTGCTGTGGGCCTCATTGCAGCCTTAATGTGTGCTGAGTTGTGCTCCACCCCTCAAAGTCACATGGATTCAGGACATTCAGGACTCTCTTGGGTCCTCTCCGACATCGTCTTAGCAGCTGCTCCTGCTAAAAGCTGTTTGGAGAGTTCTAAAACATTCTTTATAGATTGTAATGTCTTCATTCTGTACAGATTGAGAAGAAATGGTTCGTGTGTATGTACTCGTTTAAAATGTTGCCCCAAGCCATAGTTACACATTCACTCTATCTATCTATCTATCTATCTATCTATCTATCTATCTATCTATCTATCTACGATTTTTAAAAATAAGGTCGTGTTTTGTAGCCCTGACTTATCCTGAGCTTGAAACTTGCAGCAGTCCTCCTGATCTGCTTCCTGAGTGCCAGGGTTATAGGCAGGCACCATGGCCGCCGACTTGTACTTTCTATTTATTACATTTATTCATAATTAACCATTTGACTTTCACATTTTTACCTCATTCACAAAAGGTTGGCTTACAGGCATATGGGTACATGATTATGTTCACTAAAATAACAGAATATGGATTAAGTTTTTATATTTCTGTTACTTAAATATTGACCCACAAGGTATGAAAAATCAGTTTAAAAGCTGGGCATGAAGCCGGGCGTGGTGGCACACGCCTTTAATCCTAGCACTCTGGAGGCAGAGGCACGCGGATTTCTGAGTTCGAGGCCAGCCTGGTCTACAAAGTGAGTTCCAGGACAGCCAGGGCTATACAGAGAAATTCTGTCTCGAAAAACAAAAAAAACAAAAAACAAAAAAAAAGCTGGGCATGGAACTCCAAGTGGCAGAGTGGTTGTCTAGTGTGTGCGAACACCTAGGTTTAATTCCTAGTGCCACAAAATTGACAAACAAAAACACTTATAAAAGTTGTTAGGGTAAAAAACGGTTACTTTGATAGAAGCTTCCTTGTTTCATCATTGGTAAGGATACTGCTTTTTCAGTAATTTGTTCTTATTCAACATTTATTTGGTCAGAGGAAAGAGTCCTTTAATGAGATCTCTGCTACTCTTAATAGTATAAAACCTGTAATCTCAATTCTCGAGACAACTGAGCTTGTTTGTTAGGCCCTTACTGCTATGAATGAATATTCATTTGCCTTCTAGGCCAGCATGATGGACCACTGCCCAGGCAACATGCTGGATTGTTACCAGAGTCTCTCATCTGGGCATACATTGTCCAGCTGAGTTCTGCTCTGCGTACCATTCATACAGCAGGTTTAGCATGTAGAGTAATGGACCCAACGAAGATTCTGATAACCAGCAAAACAAGGTACTAGCATTTTCAATGTTCTGAATCTAGGTTTCTTGTCATTTTTCTTTAGTGATCTATTTATTGTGTGTGTGTGTGTGTTATGTGTTCTGCCTACATACGTATGTGTGCATCACATGTGCTTGGTGCCCATGGAAGCCAGAAGAAGTTATTGGGTTCCCTGGAGTTAACAGATTGTTGTGAATTATCCTTAGAAAGGTTGGCAAGAGTCACAAAGGTATTTGGGAATAAAGACAAAAGTATCAACACCACTTTCTTGTACAGAACGAACCATCATTCTTAAATTGCACCATAAGTCAGTCTCAGATTGGTGGACTCTGCCTGCACAGCTGGTGATGTAGGAAGTCTGCAGAGTTTGTATTGTTAACAAGTTGTTAAAGATTATTGATTAGGATCTAAGTGTTGAGGATAATATAGTTTCCATAATATTTTGCAAGTTGTTTTGGGCAGCACAGCATGTGGAAGTGAAGTTAGTAGGCTGGACCTATAGTCTTGTTACTTGGGAGGTTAACAGCTTGGGCTACAGCATAGAGACAGACCCTACACACACACACACACACACACACACACACACACACACACACACACACTAAAAAAACAGAGACAGACCCTACACACACACACACACACACACACACACACACACACACACACACACACACACACACACACAAAAACCAGCAACAGAAAAGCCCCAAAGTGCCCTGGTTCATTTTCTTGCTGTTACCTGCCTGTTGATAATTGAGGAAATTTTTGGCTTTTCTAAGCTTCAGCAGTGCCGCTAGACAGTACTGTGACTGTCTGATAAACTCATTAAGAGGTTTGAGTTAAAACAAGTAAGACCCGGTCAGCTGCATTTTTAGCAAGTGAAGTATTACCATCCCAACTCTTAATCAGTTACTAACTTTATGCCTGGAGTCACACCATTTAATGTCTCTCAGGCTGAGTTTCATTGATCTTTGAAATGGTTGGTTTTGTGGGTGGGGAGGATGGAGATGGACATTAGTCATTAACAGATCCTGTCTTAATTATGTTGTTTAAATTTTCTTGATCCTTACAGGTTACGAGTAAATTGTGTAGGAGTTTTTGATGTTTTAACATTTGATAACAGTCAAAATAATAATCCTTTGGCATTAATGGCTCAGTACCAGGTGAGTAAGAATTAGTATGGGTGCTTATTTTGGTTTTGGTTTTGGTTTTTGTTTTTTTTTTTTTTTTCTCTTAAGCTAAACTTGGTTTTAAAGTATTTGGGGGTTTGTCATAGAAGGGTTTCTATTCCTGCACAAACATTATGACCAAGAAGCAAATTGGGGAGGAAAGGGTTTGTTTATTCAGCTTACACTTCCATACTGCTGTTCATCACTGAAGGAAGTCAGGACTGGAACTCAAGCAGGTCAGAAAGCAGGCACTGATACAGAGGCCATGGAGGGATATTCTTTACTGGCTTGCTCAGCCTGCTCTCTTATAGAACCCAAGACTACCAGCCCAGAGGTGGTCCCACTCACAAAGGGTCTTTCCCCCTTGATCACAAATTGAGAAAATGCCTTACAGTTGGATCTCATGGAGGCATTTCCTTGACTGAAGCTCCTTTCTCTGTGATAACTCCAGCTGTGTCAAGTTGACACAAAGCTAGCCAGTGCAGGGTTTTAAGTTTTCCTGCTCCCTGTTTGATACCTACTAGTTTTACTCTAGAATGCTTGTCCTACTACATTATTTTCCAAGGATTGACATTAGATCACCCTGTTCTATGTTTTTCCTTTGTTGCCATAAAGGCTATCATTTTTTGTATATTACCAGAATTTTATTATTCTCTAAATTCACTCTATTATTTCTGATTCAGGCTCCATAGTGTTCTTAGCTATTTTCTTACTTATTTTCTTATTGACATAGAACTTAAGAACCCATTCCTGGGTATGTAATCTAGTGGTAGAAAAGTTCTTAGCAAATTCCAGGCTCTGCATTGCTCTCCATATGCCAGTACTGCAAAAAACAACAAAGAGATTGTCCTTGTCGGGAAGGAGTAGGGCAGGCACTTCCATTTGGATTCCTGTGTGTAAGAACCTGGGTAGCTGGTTTGTCTTGCAGTGCTTCACATTGGGATATACAGCTATGGCTAAAGCTGGTTTTAGGTTTTGTGTATAAGAAGTCATGCAAGTTTGGTTTATTTGTGTTTAGCTGCTTGTTAATCTGAGGTTTGATACAAGGCAGAATGGTTTTGTCACATGAGGAGGCACTATTCTGTTGTCCTCCACTGTTCAACTTTGGTTTGTTTCGAAAGAAGTTTTAGTTTACTTTAGGGTAAGACAAGTTTCAGAACAAACAGGAAGGGGATGATGGGATGAGGGCTAAGAGTCCTAGGCCGTTTCTGCATTTGGCTTCATGCAACAGTCTGTGGCTATTGAACTGCAAGGCGTGTTGGGGATTTAGAGGCACTCTTGACACACATATGTTTGCATGCCGTTCCTATCTTAGGTCCCCTTGGCAGTGCCTACCTTAGCAGGCTGCCTTGGTTGATACCTGGTATCCAGTAGGCACTGTGGGAAGAAATCGTGATGTGAGCGAGCACAGGGCACACCTCCAGCAGCAGATTTCTTCCATCTAAATGTGATCTATTCCTCCTCTTTTCATGGACTGTTATTTCTTAGTGTCTTCTGCTGCTGCTGCTTTATACTTAGCAACTAATTGGCCTAATTTTTATCTTCACCCAAAAGTGACTAATGAGCTAGGTGTGCACTAGGGAGTAGGCTGAAGGCAGGTCAGTGAGTTTGAAGGTAGAATGGGCTACTTTGAGCCAGAATGTGGCTGAAAATTACTAAATACTAGTGATCTAGATATGTCTTAAGAAAGTTACACATTTTTGGATAGTATTTAAAGCCAGTACTACCAGGAATCTAGAAACTTCTTGTCCAGGCTAAAAAATGAAACTCGTGCCTTAGAATTATCACTGTATTTTTTAGTTAGAATTGTCTTTTTAAAGTTAGTATTTAACTAAGAAGCTATGCACAAAACCTTGGGTTCAACCTCCAGCACTAAAACTATTGTTTATTACTATAAAATAAGACTAGTTTGAATTTTCTGAGTCACTTTTTTGTTTTTTGCAAATGGGTACTATTTCACTTACTTTATTGTGTAGTAACTTGTAAAATGAGGCTCTTTTAAAAGGGAGATAGATATTACCTTGAATTACAACCAACCAACTATTTTATAAGCCTGGGGCAACCATTTTATTAGTCAGAAAGTGCCTTTATTTATAAACTGTCAGCTTTCAACCAGTTGTCACTCTCTTTACTTTTCAGTAAAATGCATATCTCAGGTTTCTTTTCTCTTTTTGTTGCATGGATGTAGAAGATTTTTATATAGATTATTATAACAAAGCCTAGGAGAGATTTACAGACAATCCCAAAGGGGAGGTTTGTTTTTTGTTTTATTTTGTTTTTAGCAGAAAAGAGGGCTGAGGAGAGAGGAGTGCATTGTTTCTTGTAGTCTATTTCTCACAGTCTGTTTCAGGCATGTGACTAGACACTGACTTTCAGTAAAGTGGACATAAGTAGAGCCATAGATAGAATCAGAGAAAAAAAAAAAAAAAGAAACCAAGAATCAGGAAGACACTGAAAATGAGTTGGGGGGAACCTCCTGAATTCAACAAATTTGGGGGCGGGGGCAGATGGAGGTAAGACGCAAAATAAATGGAAAATTATTTAGCTGGAAAATACAGGGGAAAAAGAGTTCCTCGAGTTGTTAATGTTAAAATTTCTTAACTAATGAAGACTATTAATCTTTTATTTAAAAGTAAATTGTAATGTAAACTGGTTTATGTAGTGTATATATCTTCTTTCTGAAAGTAGATGTTTACATCCCAAGTCAGCTTTAGATAGGTGCAACACTCAGATACCCACGTAGCCCTCCTATGGGCCCTTTGTTCTCACATAGGATATGAAATATTTTAGGCAGAAGGCATCAAACCAGGGTGGAGCCAGACTGAAACGTGTTCTGTTTCAAAGCTTGGGAGCCTGTCTGATGGTACAGTCTGCTCACACACTTGATAAATGACTACATTGTATTGAAACCATGTAGAAATGGGAATATTACGTATTTCTCAAAGCCAAAAGTTTTGTACTTTCATCAGCACAACTTGGGAGATTTTATTTGTTCTTAAGTTGACTGAAGGACTCCTAACATTCGGTAGCCAGACGGGGATGACATTGGCACCTCCCACCAACTCACACCCTCCCACACCAGGCTGCTGTCAGGCTGCTGTCAGGGCCCCTAAATCTGGTGTTAATCCTTGGCTTCTTCCAACAAATTCAACATGTTTTGTAAATTTACTCAGTTTTCGCCTGATCATAGAAACTCATGTGTAAAATGTCAGAGCCGAGTTTGAACAGTTAAGTGTTTTAGTAATGGAGTCCAGCATAAACTCTATTTAGGTAAAATGTTAGGGGTAGCTGCCATCTGCTGCTGCCGTCACTGGTGGTTGCCTTAGAACTGTTGGCTCCCTACATGCCCATTTCATATTCTATCAAGGCTCCGTGCTTCTCAGCCACTAGGAACATTAGCAGGAGGTACCAACCCCTAGACTTTATCTCTTATGGGTAACACCAAAGCTCAGGTGAGGAGGAGGCTACTTAGACATCATTTTTGGGGGGGGGGTTGTATTTTAGCTCTGGATGTTTTTAATGTGTATGGCTAGATTTGAAAACTCCTATAAGAAATAAAATGTTCAATAAATGAACATGGATTCAGTAACTGCCTTGATATCTCAGATCCTAAGTATTTATAGAAATCCTCAGAAAAAGTTACTTCAATTGTATTCCGTGCTTAAAGCAACCACATTCTTTTAGGCACGTGATGATTATCTTTGCAGAGGACTATTGCTAGGGACTGTTTTGTTTGCTGGAGTTGTAATTGGTGCTCAAATTCTTTTATAGAACAGTGGTTCTCAGTCTGGAGGTTGTGACCCCTCTAAAGGTCAAATGACCTTTTCCCAGGGGTCACATATTAGATTCTTATAATCCATAACAGTAGCAAAAATCACAGTTATGAAATAGCAATGAAAACAACTTTATAGGTAGGCATCACTGCACCATGAGGAGCTGTATTAAAGGGTCACAGCATTAGGAAGGTCATGATGAACACTGTTAGAAGGAAAGCCTCGTGGTAATGGACCATTTTTTAAAACAAATAATGGAGGAAAAAAGAATTCAAAGACCTATTATTATCATTGAGCAAAAATAGCTCACTATTGGAAAACAAAGACACAGGGTGTCATTGATGTCTGCTGTTTTGATGTTCTATGATAACTGTGCTCTGAATGCTTGCTTGTAGTGGGCTGTCTTGTCTCCACATTCACATGGTTATCTTGACCTCAGGAAGTGTGGGTTTAGTCACAGTAATCTTGGCAAAGCAAGCATGTAGTGGCCCTCAGTTCTATGAAACAGGGAAGGGTATCAGTTGCATTTAAAATTTCAGAATAAAAATACAAACGTTGGGACAAGTAAGAGATACATTAAGCTCAGCACATTAAGACATCTATCATATTAGCCTGGAGACCTCTTGAGGTGAATCTCTGTAGCCTGCATGTAAAGTTGGGAAGAGAAAGCTGACTTCAGAGTTGTCTTGGTACCTATCTCAACCCCCTCCCGCACCCCACTCCCAGTGAAAACATAAAAGCTTGTAAAAACAACAGTTCCATAATTGGAATGTAAATTGTTTATAGTAATGTTTCCTAAAAGTATGGTGGTCCTAGAAATGCTTTCATTAGGATGACTTAAATGCCCTCAAATGTTTGGACCTATTAATTAGATGAGACTGTGACAGAGAAGCTCAGTAAAGTCACAGTGATCTGACAAGTAACCATGCTCCTCGCGTCTTTCTGTCTGTCTCTGTGTGTGTGTGTGTCTGTCTGTCTCTCTCTCTCTCTCTCTCTCTCTCTCTCTCTCTCTCTCTCTCTCTGTGCTATTCCTGTTAGGTGATGTGTTCAGTGTGTTTGAAAGTAATACCTGTAAAGTAGAAATTAAAAGTTATGTTTATTTTCTCATGTCAGCAAGCAGATCTGATATCATTAGGAAAAGTTGTGTTGGCTTTGGCTTGCAACTCTTTGGCAGGAATTCAGCGAGAAAATTTACAGAAAGCCATGGAATTGGTGACAATCAACTACTCCTCTGACCTGAAGAACCTCATCTTGTAAGTTCATGAAGCAGAGTGGTCCTCTGTGATTAAGATAGAAATTTCCATAGGAGCCGTCCCACTGTTTAAAGTTAGCAGACACAAGCAGTTATTGATTTCCTAATCTTTAGTGATAACTATGTATTTCTTAGGATGGATTTATAAACCAGTTTGTTAGTCACTTGGTCAGAGAGTGCTTTCTAGAGTTGTACTGATAGGCACTTGTTGCTAGCTCTTGGGTTACACTAGTCATATTGAAGAGCTTCACAGCCATGTATGTAGCCCCCAGCTAAGGCATGGACAACACAGACAGAGCCTTTCCATCATCTTTTGAGCTCCCTTTGGCCAGTGTTGCTCTAGATAGTGAGAGATGCTGTAATACAGCCTCCTTCAGAGTCCAGTTATGTGTATGAATCTCTGCTCCAGGGGTGCAAGTCAACGGAAGACTCCAGGAAGACTTTGAATATAAGTTTGGGATGAATTTGACTTTCACTGTGGGCTACCATTACCACCGAAGGATTCATTACTGTCTCTTGACAAAAGCGGGAGGGCACACAACTTTTACTACAGCTATGAGTTTAATCTAGGGGGAAAGAAGCTAAGAAAACTCTTCAAATTTTCCCTATTATGTTCTAGAAGCCATTAGAATTTATTGATCCTAATCAATAGTCTCTTTTAGCTTCCAGTGATCCTTTCTGCTCTTTCTGTGTAGCCCTGGATGATCCAGTTTCTTTTTGGACCAGCCCTGGGGTATGGAACTGGGGGATGGAGGATGGGGCTGCCCACCTGTTCTTTGTTCCATTGGCTTCACCGTCTTGCTTGTGAGACACTAGAAGCCAGTGCTTGCCTGGGACCTAGAAATAGTCAGTTCAGATAATAGAGCGTTGGAAAGAAGGGTTTGTATGTGATTCCACCCTTAGTTTGCAATGTCCAGGGCTTTCTGGACAGTTACAGGCTATATAATCTCTAGATATACCCTTTTTAAAAAGTAGAAGTTTAAGGATACTCTTTAAATTTATATTTATAATTATTGAAAGAGGTTAATAATATATGTGAGGTTTCATATACTATTCTTTTTAAATACTTGAAAATTTCCTTAGAAAACAGTAAATAAGTTTTAAAAATCCTTTGTTAGTGACAATAAAAAGGTAAATAAGTAAAAAGTCATCTCTCATTAGTTAAAGTAAATACCACCAGATCTACATACGACTATTTGACTTGAATTGCAGTTCAGTCTCAAATATATCTGCAAGTGGGGTGTCATTATTAGCCCCATTTTAGATACAAGAAAGCTGAAACACAGTAAGGTAGACTTATCAATGTGGCACATAGCTGGTAATAGCTTTTGGTATCATTAGGTAAATGTTGTAAATGTCAGTAGTTACAATGGATAACTAAGATAATTTGTGTGGTTATAATCACTCATTTACTCATCAAAAGGAGTTGGAAAAGATGGCTCAGCACTTAAGAGCATTGGCTGCTCTTCCAGAGACCTAAGTTCAATTCCTGGCACCCACATGGCAAGCTCACAACTTGTGTAACTCCAGGTCTAGACATGCAGACAGACACCAATGCACATAAAAGTAAATAAACCTTACTATGTGCCCAAATCTGAGAAGGCTTTACTAGGATTAGCAAAACTTTTGTACATCTTTTAGATGCTTTCAAAAGACATTTTACAAACTAGCGAGATGGCTCAGCAATTAAGAGAGTCTTGCCCTTACAGAGTACTTACATTCCCAGCCCCATACCCAGCAGCTCAAAACTGCCTGTAACTACAGCTGCAGGGCATCAAATTCCTCTTGGGGCCTCCATGTGCATCTGCACTTGTCATACCTTACCTCAACATATACAACAACTAAATCTTAAAAACAAGCAGGTTGTTTGCAGGCAGAGATTAGGTCCTGTACATAAGCCTAGTTAGACAGGAGGTGAGAGAGGGACTGACCCTTCTGAGTGAGTAGTGGCCAGGGATTAACAGTCATTGCATTCTGTAAGCAGCTCTGAAAACAGCAAGACTTTCTGCCTCAATGGTGATAGGAAAAGAGGTGAACTGGTCCCTTGTGCTCTCTGAGTCTGTAGAGATTTTCCAGAAATAACAGGTGCCACATGAAATAATGGAGCAGAGGATAGTTCTTTTGGGCTAATTCAGTTTTTTCACAATTTAAGATTCATTTTTAGACTGAAAAGTTATTTTTGGTTAGGTGTGGTGGCATCTGCCTATAGAACCCAGAAGTTTAAAGCTAGTTTGGGCAGCATAGCAAGACACTGTTTTGAAACAGCAGCAGTTTATCTTTGAAGAACAGGAGGGAAAACTCCCCATCCCTCAGCCTTCCAGTGTTTTAACCCTCAGAATTCTTGATAGTCATTCCATTTAGCACTGTTGACACAGGGGCTCAGGGTGGAAATGGGTAGGTGTGGCATCCTTCTGCTTTCCTTTCCACATCTCTAACTGAGCACGTAGAGGAGAGATGTTGGATTGTTAAATGTTCAGGGAAGAGAAGGAGTACTCAAGTTTCAGAATGGAATTAATTTGCATGAAAAGTATGTTTTCAAATTGTGAGTGCCAGATTATAGTGACAGCAGCATCTGTGTGCTTGTGGCTGTGTTGTTATTAACCCTTGCTGACCATTCATGGGATTCTTTTCTGTCTTGGTAGGTACTTGTTGACTGACCAAAACAGGATGCGGAGTGTGAATGACATCATGCCCATGATTGGTGCTCGGTTTTACACTCAATTGGATGCTGCTCAAATGAGAAATGATGTTATCGAGGAAGATCTTGCTAAGGTAGATTCTAGTTACTGTGTAAATTGTTATAAAGTACAGCATTCACTGAGCCAGCTAGCTGGGACTGCGGTGCTCTTGTTCACAGTAGGCATTAGTTTAGTCTCTAGTATCCTATTCATAATTGTGTCTAAAATTCATTTTGTTTCATGTTAGTATTTTAAATAATTCCTAGAATTGATGAGTTGCATAATCTCCTTGAGCACAACTGTGCACAAAAGTAGACGTATGTTCAAGAGCAGACCCAGCACTGTGGGTATTAGTACCTACCTGCTGCATTAGAATGATGTGGGTACAAAGTGCCCTTTGTAAAGACTTGGTTCATATTCAGTTAGCTGGAACACTAACATTCTCTCTCTTTTTAAAATGTTTTATAGGAGGTTCAAAATGGAAGACTGTTTAGGCTTCTAGCAAAATTGGGAACAATCAACGAGAGGCCGGAGTAAGGGTTTACAGTATTTACAGCATGCTTTAAAACCAAGGGTTCCAGTTTGTATAAGGAATGAGCGAACTACCTTCTTAATGTTTTTATTTGGAAAAGGGAAGGTCTCATAGGAAGTGACCATAAAACTGCTAGTTAGTAAGAACTGTTTCAAACAACAGCCTGCATGTGGCTGTTCTTAAGAATTTATATGCCATACTGGAAATGGTCGTGATGTGCAGATGAGGGAAGGAGATAAGGTAATGCTTTGCCTCCTGTAGGAAGCCTGATCGAATCAGTTTATCTTGTCAGTTGACAGATCCTAGAAATCTCTTGGTTGTAGTGTGTCCATCCTTTCCTATGAAAATGTACTTTTATAGATGTCCTTATTGGTAATAAAGTGACATCATTATTTTATGCTGTCCCAGTTCTACCTTCTAAGTTAGAGTTAACATATGCAGAGTTGATGTCTGTACTTAGTTAACTGTTGAGACGGGCTGGACAGAGTTGCAGTTGTGACTAAAATGTGTAAGTTACACATCAGGATTGTCTCGCTTCTCATAGAGGTGGGTGACAGGTGCTTGTGGGTTTTTCTTTTACTGCTTATTTTTATTTAATGTGTATGAGTATTTTGCTTGTATGTGTATTGTACACTGTGTGTATGTCTGGTGTCTAAGGAGGCATGATATGACCTCAGATCCCCTGGAACTGCAGTGCAGACAATTGTTGAGTCACTGTATGGATGCTGAGACTCTAACCCAGGACCTCTTAATCACTGAGCCATCTCTCCAGCCCTGCTTGGCTGTTTTGAAAATGAAGAGTCTCAGGATCATCTCTAATAATCGTCCTAATAGAGGATGTGTGCTGAAGCAGTTTGGAGACCTGTTTCAGCCTGTTCATTTATTCACTCCTGTATTTCAAAAAGGTGGCTCTTCTGTTCTGTGACTTTTATAGTATTTGATCCACCTGGTGACCTACCCATCCCTTCACTCTGTCCTGATGCATAGGTCTGAGATCTCTGTTCTCAGGGCCGGCACTGCTGGGAAGAGGTGCATGCCGTTGTTAGGGTGCCCAAAGTAAAGCCTGATTCCAGTTCTTCTCCTCTCAGTTTTCAGTTATGCTGTCTTGGAGTTGATCATAGCTCCATATAGTGAACTTCAGCAGATAATTCTACAGCAGTAAATTTTCCGACAGAGTTAGAGATGCCTTGAGACATAGGTAGCCTGACAGCTTCTTTTCTCACCTTCTGTTCTTGTCCAGGAAGGTTGTGCCTCGTGGCTGCCACATTAATACCTGCCTTCCCTCATTCCGGAGTCTTGGTTTCTTTCCTCTCTAGAGCAGATGCTCTATTGCTTCTCTTTTTTTCTATCACTTATCCCTTGCCAGTGGAGCACACCCTCTTGTACACCTTTCATGTGAGGTGAATTCATGAGTCCTTTGCAAATCTAAAGTACTTTCTCATTTTATACATTATTGACATATGATTTTATATATAAAATTCTAAACTGTCCTTATAAAATTTTATTTACATTTTTAATGTGAAATTTTAAAGTTTTGTACAATAGTGAAAAATATTATCACTCTTTTCATACCTGACATGCTCAGTCTTTCCAGTTGTCCTCACCCTGACTAACTTATTGATAAAAAATTTTATATATACTTTCAGAGTTACAAGTATAAATATATTGTTTATCTCCCCCTTTTAAATACGTAAATATTATCACTTACCACAGTTTTTTGGGGGTTTTTTTGGTTGTTTTTTTTTTTTTTTTTTTTTTTTTTTTTTTTTTTTTTTTTTTTTTTTTTTTTTTTTTTTTTTTTTTTTTTTTTTTTTTTTTTTTTTTTTTTTTTTTTTTTTTTTTTTTTTTTTTTGAGACAGGGTTTCTCTGTATAGCCCTGGCTGTCCTGGAACTCACTTTGTAGACCAGGCTGGCCTCGAACTCAGAAATCCGCCTCCCTCTGCCTCCCAAGTGCTGGGATTAAAGGCGTGCGCCACCACACCCGGCTACACTTGTCACAGTATTAATGTTAGAAATCATTTTGATCAGCTCTGTTTGGAATTAAGTAGGCTCCTACATGAAATACAAGCCCGCCGGGCTTCTCCCTCTGCCACCCTATGACGGAGGCACTGCTCCTGTGTGCGAGAACACACTGGAGGCAGACAGCTTAGCTACCTAGTCGTGGACTGTTGATGCCATGAGCCACAGACAGTGCTGCAGGGGGACCTGGTCACCATAGAATAGAGCAGCAGTGGAGTCTTCAGAGACCAGGAGTGTTGCAAGGATTGTGTGGTACTGTTCGTGAGAGGCCTGACTGAAAATGCTTTCCTTGGAAGTTGGGATTTTCCCTAGCACTTGGGAGGCAGAGGCAGGTGGATTTTTGAGTTCGAGGCCAGCCTGGTCTACAGAGTGAGTTCCAGAACAGCCAGGGCAACACAGAGAAACCCTGTCTCAAAAAAAAAAAAAAAAGTTGGGATTTTGTCTGTTGTGCTGTTGGTTGGTGTCCTTGCCTGCTGTAGGTTGCCTGTTTGGGGGCTTAATTGTCTCTGACCATGCTTAGGCTCATCCTCGGTAGATGTCTGTGTGTTTGGTCAAATGGATCAAACCTTTTTTTATGACTCTGTGCTCAGGTTAAGAATGTTGTTTTATACTTAGAAATGAATGAGTGATCTCATGCTTTCTTCTAGAATGCTCGTGACTTCTTTTCCCCAGTCCATTGCTACTGGTTCTCTGACTTCTCCTCTGCAAACCCCGTCTAGGCACAGTGGCCCTTCCTAGCTTGCTAAGTGCTGTCTAGTTCTTGCTAACTGCAGAGCATGCTTTTTCTGGGACTAGCAGCCCCAGCTTCCTCTTTCCAGGATAGGCTCATGTTTCAGCTCTGTCCACCCTCTTCTCAGCACCGTGGAGCTGGGTAGAATCCCTGCTTTCTCAGGTTACTGGAGTGACGTGTGTTCTACCAGACTATAGGTTCCTCCGGTCACTTAAAACTACCAGTGGTCTCTTGTTCTCCAATTCCCCACAGCTTCACCTTCTGGTGAAGTGTAGAAGTCTAAAAGCTACCTTGTTTTCTAAACATTTCCTCCTCTGTGTTCCTTGGTAAAATGGAAACTTAGCTGACACCTCTGTAACCTGGAGCTTGGAAGGAGGAGAGGACCTTACAGCCCTGGCTCAGAGATGTCTGCAGACAGTTTTTTCTACTTTGTACTAGTCATAAAGATTGAATAGCATGTAAGGGGCAACTGTTCCTGTGAAGTGTGATATATGTACTTTTGGGTTGGTCGAGATTTTTTTTTAAGCACTTTTCAGAGCCCCTCCAATTTCTTATTAACTATGGAAGATTAGGTGAATCTTGAGTCTGAAAAATATGGCCATAGAGTGAGTTACTGAGGTCAAATGTTAACTTCCCAGGTTTCAGAAGGATCCAACCTGGTCAGAGACTGGAGACCGATACCTGTTGAAACTCTTTAGGGATCATCTTTTTCATCAGGTGACAGAAGCAGGTGCTCCCTGGATCGACCTCAGCCACATCATTTCTTGTCTTAACAAGGTACTTGTAAGGAAAAAAATAGTTTTTAGTAGGTTCTTATTATGTTATTGTGTGTGTGTGTGTAAGTATGTGTGCATGCCCCGTGTGCACATACAAGGTCAGAGGACACTTTGGAGCTCCTTCTCTCCTTTCTGCTAGTGTCAGGCTTGGTGTCAAGCACTTTGGCCACTGGGAACTCAACTGCCTTGTAATTAGATTTTTGAGATCACAGGATAGCTATTACAGCTTAAAGAGTCATAGTGCGTACAAGTGTTAGGATACTGAAGAAGACAGGATGTATGCTTGCTGGACATTTTCTAAAGTGGGAATTTTTTGTCTGGGTATGGTGGCTCATGCCTTTAATCCCAACACTCAGAAGCAAAAGCAGGAGCACCTACAGCAGTGGTCTCACCCTTCCTCATGCTGTGACCCTTTAATGCAGTTTCTCATGTTGTGGGGACTCGAATGTCTTCATAACTCTAATGTTGCTACTGTTATGAATTGTAATGTAAATATTTGATATGCAGGATATTTAATATGTGATTCTTAAGTGACTCAAGGGGATATCTGATCTGTGACCCAAAGGGGTTATGTCCCACAGGTTGAGAACTGCTGATGTAGACTTTTCACACGTGAACCTTTTACTGTGCTAAAGCATCATAAGATGGCGTGGTCCCTCTTTTATACTTTGTTTTGTAGACATGTCATTTTGTTTTATTGAGTAGTATGATTGCATGCATTCAGTATGTTTGCATATATGTAGCTACATGTGTACGTATGATAAAAGAGACCAAAGGGGAAAGGGAAGGACTGACACCCAAGGTTGTCCTCTGACCTCCACCACATGCTCCTTAGCACACAGGGGTGGGGGTGTATTCTGGAGTAAATCATAGTCTTTGTATAAAGTTAAGATTAAACAGGATAGTGATGGGCAGGGGCCAGATCTGTTCCACACACTTGATTTTTACTGACACTTTTTTATTTTTAAAATGTGGAAGGAGAGTGTATTTATGTTGCTCCCCTTCAGATCTGTGGAAATATTTTCTGCCTCAGCACACTGTGCCTACACTTGAAGTGGTGGAAGAGTAGGTAAACAGTGTGTGGCAGACCTGCTGACTCCCAGGCTCAGCTGTGCTGCTCAGTGCTGTGGGCCGCAGCACAGTTCCGTGGGCCTCTCGTCCACCTTGTGTGCCTTGCTTTGCCAATCTCCCTTCTCTTAAAGGGAAAACAGTTGGCGGGGAACCATAAGTAGGAAACATTCCTAACACATCTAATAGCCTGGTATTGTTAGTATCAGTTATTAATTAAAACTTTTTTTTTTAAAGTAGATACTGACAGTGGTACTTACAGTAAGCTGCAGACAGTCGTCTTGAGAAAACTGAATTTCATGTCCTAAAAAAGTAAATATTATTTCAAATCTGAAATGCCAATTCCCCAAATTTAATGAGTATAGTAAAAAGGAAACTAACCATATTGATTAAGATCTAAGAATCTGCAAAAGGTAATTTTTATGGAAATAATGACAGAAATTGTTGGTAAAATATTTTGAAAGTTTTAAGCCTCCAGTTAAATGTAAAGCTTTTTAATGAATCAATTAGTGGAATACTCAAAGAAGAAACTTTAAAAAAAAAAATAATGAAAACCATATCCTACATATTGTTACCAAACCCCAGTAATGGAGTAGGTAGACAGAGATCATAAGCTGGAACCCATAGAGAAAGCTACAGAAATAGATTGTGGTGGTGCACACCTTTAATGCCAGCACTCAGGACACCGAGGCAGGAGGACCTTTGAGTTATGAGGCTAGTCTGATCTACAGAGAGAGTTCTGGGACAGCTAGGGGACTACACAGAGAAACCCTGTCTCAACAAACAAACAAATGAAACAGAAAGATAGGAAGGTACTCGTTTGACATGGAACTGCTGGTCGTTGTTATAGCTCATTAGTGACATCTAATTGACATTCTTTGGAGAGCAGTTTGGCTGTGGGTACCAAGCTGTGAAGACATTCATGCTCACATTTGATAGTACCCTGAAGGTTGCCTCCTAAGTTCTGTACTATAAGTGCATTCTGTTCTGTACTGGTATTTATAATATAGAAAGCAGAAACTATTGAGTAAATAATTAGTGTCAAGTTGGCAGAAGATAGTAATCAAACACATTCTAAACACTAGGGTAGGCAGAGGAAACATAGCAATATTTCTTTGAATTCTTATGAATTTTGACCCATGGTGTAAGCTGTTTATGGAAATCTGAAAGGGACTGTGATAGAAATAACTTTTATTTATTATAGTATTTCATTCATCATCGTCAAAAATGTCCTAAAATAGATTAATCTTCTTCATAGTATGTACTGCATATTTTTTTATGCCTTACCTCTTTTAGCTAGATGCTGGTGTGCCAGAAAAAATCAGCCTGATTTCCAGAGATGAGAAGAGCGTGCTGGTGGTGACATACAGTGACCTAAAACGCTGCTTTGAAAATACCTTTCAAGAACTGATTGCGGCTGCAAATGGTCAGTTGTAGTATTTGCTAAAAATGTTGAGAGGGCATGGTGAAGGACCAAGCCTCTAGCCAGTTTGCACTACGGCTGAACTGTCCTCCATCTCCTGCCACCAGGGGGATGAGCAGGAAAGGAGCGAAGCTTCTCGCACGTGGGTCAGGTGCACTGTTACTTGAGAGGAAGAATGTTTGTCTCACTTTGTACGCACTCTGGCTGCCACAGGCCTCCGAAGAATTTATTCAGACTAAGGTTACCCTTTGGTGAATGATGCTCCTGCTTATGGTTTTCCACTTGTGTATGCACTAATTGTAATTTTTTAAAGACTTTTTTTTCCTCATCTTTGACCTCTTGCCACATTGTATACTTACTGAGGGAACTATTTGCAAGGACATTGGGAAACAAAGGGGGCACCTGTTCGCCACTGAGAGATGCAGAATTTGCTCTTGTGGGATGGGCCAGGTCAGTATATTAGTTCATAGAAATGCCATGTAGTGCATAGTCCTTATGAGTATTGTATGCAAGCTCCACATGCCACCTACTGTTAGCTCAAGTTGAGGCTTGTATTGTGTTTAAGAAGACACAAAGAGAAATATCATTGAGCTGTCAGATATGAATTCCCCTATTTGTTGATTTAAATCCTTTTCCAGGTAACGATCGGAACAGTAACTGAAGGAGCAGGCGCTGGTCTTCTCCAGGTTCATCTAGAGGCTTCTTCAAAGAGGCGTCTGCCTGCCAGTCAGATACACTTATATTGACGTAATTTTTAATAGCAAAATGAAATTGTGCTGAAGGCCTAAAAGTGGAGGAGTTACATTACTTTAGGGTCTTTCCAGTTTTTTGGGTTTTTTTGTTTTTTTTTTTTTTGGGGGTTTTGTTTTGTCTTTGAACTACAGCTTTATAATGGTACTTTACACTGGATAGACTCAGACACTGTCGAGAAGGTGAGCTGAGCACAGCAGTGGCCTGATGCTTTGCGGCCTGACTCTGGAGGACACTTTTCTGCTGTGCCTTTGCACTCACTGCTTAACCCAAAGGAACAGGACTTTTGATAAAACTCACCCTGTAGGGTCGGTCATCTGAGAAGGCCATCTCAAAAGTTGGAGTTTTCCTCCGTGGAACTTACTATTTGGACATGCAGTTGTCGCCAAACTCAAGTATTGTGGGATTTGTGGTCACTTCGATACTGAAGACTGCCAAATACATTGGGATTTTCTCTTAAACAGCCGCCATGAAGACTTCATCTCCTTCCTGGTGCCGCGTGTTGAGCGCGCACTGGGTGTGCACCCCATACCTGGGAAGAAATGTGGGGATTCGGAGGTCAGGACAGATTCCAAGCACTTGCAACTGATGTTACTGTCTTCATTTTTAACAAGTATGCGTATTTGTATATTTCAGAGAAGTTTTTAACATTTCTCTGTCCACTTTTTATAAGCTTTAAAATGATTTTTCTCTGCCTTGAAATTTGCATCAAGAAAAAGCACCTCTCTTCACTGAAAGCTTTGAGGACTAGAGACACACTTCCCATGTCTAACAAGCACGTCTGTATCTGAGAGCGGTAGCATCAGTTGTTAACGAGAAAATCAATTATTGCATTTGATCTGGATGGATTTTAAAAGAACATAATGTTCAATATTCCAAGGATAATGAACATTTGCCACCATGATGTTCCTTGTATTTAAAGGGAACGAGAACTTTCGGTGTACCACGCAGAAGTCTTTATCATTAGCTCATGTATTTGAGGAAGAGCAGCTGTCTTTTTATATGTTTTTTGACAAATCATATTGTAATTCTTTTGTACAAAAAAGAACTACTTGTATTCTAGAAGAAATATGAAATGCTTAATTTATAAGCGGGCTGGAGATTTTTTTCCAATATTGTTTTCTTTGAAAATGAAAGGGGATCATCTATTTTAGTTTTGGGGGCCTGGGAACTTTTTGAAAATTTTCATTTGTGGACCAATGTTATGTGAATGCTAAGGAAGGGCAGGGGTAACATAGGGCTTGGACCTCTCGTCCCGCATAGACCAGCAAACTCCCTTCTGCAAGGCAGGTTCACATCACAACCCCAAGTGTCTGCATCAGAAATGCTCGTCTGCTTCCGCCCCAGCAACCTCAGGACTTGGTTTGGGTATAAAAGGTAGTCAACTGAAAGTTTCCCTAAGTAAATAGTGTCAGCCAGAAAACAGTTGGTGTCAGGTGATACATATTTTTTTAGCTTTGTTTTATATTTATTTTTCATTTCATTTTCATTGGGAATGGTTTTCAAAAGAACTCTGCTTTGATGGGTTTCTTTTTTTTCTTCTTTTTGTTTTGTTTTGCTTGCTTTTTTTTTTTTTTTTTTTTTTTTTTTTTTTTTTTTTTTTTTTTTTTTTTTTTTTTTTTTTTTTTTTTTTTTTTTTTTTTTTTTTTTTTTTTTTTTTTTTTTTTTTTTTTTTTTTTTTTTTGAGAGCCCTCTTTTCCACAGTGTAAACCCATAGAGGAGGTTGTCTGAAAGTTACTATTTAGAGCATAGGAAGAGTTTAATATCTGAGAGTATCGAATGAAGGATGTGAACTCACCATAAATTCCTGTTATGACAGACACAACACAGAAAGGACAACCCTTGAAATCATGTCATGTCACTCACTTCAGCTGTGTACCCATCTCCAGTCCTGTTAGTGTATTCACTTCACTGCAGATACCTTTGAGGGTGCCCTTGTATTCTGCTTTGACCTCGGTTCTGTCATTGGATAGCAACATTGTCTCTAGAAAGCACCAGTATGTTTAAGTTCTAATGTCACAATCCCAATACCTGTTGCTCATCTTTAACCCTGTTTTCAGTCTCTATGTGTATAGCAGTATTTTTTAATAAAGAATTGCAGAAATTAACTTGTCTTTCTGTTGTTTTTATTACCAGTTCATATATGGTCTTGATTGGGTTTTTGAAGGCTGTTAGCTATGTATTTTGGGTGAAATGATAGCAGATTTGCTCAGTGGTTTAGCAGTTATTTGTTGATTGTAGATCCCCTGTGTCCTTGGGTCTGTGCGGAGGCTAAAACTCACAGATACGAAGATTCGCAGTGGACAGAATGTCCAAGAAACTACGTATCTGACAAGAGTAGGAAAGGGCATGGAGCTAGGTCCCTTCCCTCTTTGGGAAGGAAAACAGGCCCTCCCATGAGCTGGCAGCTAAGTATATCTCAGGGCCCCTGCCTGTCCGTTGTGCAAAGAGAGACACTTCTCCAGTTTCTCCAGAAGCATTCCAGAAGAACAAATTATGCAAAAATGTCATTAGCATTTGTTGAGCCTGAATAGTGTTTAATGTGGGTTATTGTGTTGTTGTTTGTTTTGTGTGTTTGACATTCCTGTGATTTGAAGAGTTGAAAGCACAGAGTGGGAAGTGGTCAGGGGGCAGGAGACAAGAGTGGCAGAGGGATCAGTGACAGGATGCTGGCAGATGGCTTGAGGATAACTTTGATATAAAAAGAAATTGTAGCTATCCATGGATCCAGATAGGAGGGAAAATGCATACTAGTTTGGAAGGCTTTTTAGGACAAGATGTTACAGCCAGGCCTGAGGTACATTTGGTGACCTGGGACAAAAGCAGTGGAGCAGCTCCCATTTTCCTCACCCTGCAGTTGGACAGCTCCAGGGGCAAACCCACAGAGATCCTCACAGACTGCTGCGCCAGAAGGAGAAAGGCTGATTTAAAAACAAAAACAACAACAACAAAAAAAATCTGTGTCTTTAAACCTTTAAAACTTACTAACAAGCAGTGTGACAAGATGGGTACAAACTCAGCTGGCTGCAGCAAAAAAAAAAAAAAAAAAAAAACCTGGGGTAGAAGTATTGGCCTCACGGCTGAGCCCTCTGTGACCTTGGCTAAGCAGCTTGCCCTCAGTGCCACAGTGGAATAGTCTGAAATTCACTCATCAGATACTAACCCACTGTCTGTTTATGTCAAGTGTAGTTCTCAACACCAAGGAAAGACACTTTCCTAGTGTTTGGAGCTTCCATTTTTCCTTGTCATTCCGAGGACAGTTATTTCTATAGCATTTACACTCAGTTGATTGTGAGTCTCCTTGGCAGGCTCTCAACTATACAGAAGAGTGTGAAGAGTTTTGGTTGGGGGTGAGGGGAAGCTAGAAGCAATTCCCCTTGGATACTGGCAACTGTATGTAGTAATCAGAATGTAATTATGGTTAGGAGAACCAGTTATTACCAGATTTAGCAAATAAAAGTTGAATCTAAGTATCAGGTAGTATAACTTTCTGGCATAAGCCTCTTGCATGGGAAACATTAATACCGGAAAGATGGCCTGTGATTCTCATTTACCTGGCCATGTTTGCCCCCCTCTAGACGTGATGCAGTTTCAGAGGGTGGACTGGCTCAGAGGTCTTGCTAAGCTAATGTGAGCAAGGACTTGAAGGTTGCCAGTCCCACAGGTGAAGGCAAGTGTGGGAATGTTGTGGGACACTCAAGATGAATACAGCTAGAGCAGACTTATTAAGTCAAGACCTGGGGAAGCTCCTAGCAAACACAGGCATTGTGGAGCGTGCGTTTTGCCTTTCATCCTCCATGAAAGGGCTCAGAATGTGACACACTTAAAGATCACTCTGGCTGTTGAGTCGAGGACAGACCAGGGAAGAGGCCACCACTGCTAGGGAGTTTTTTGTGGCCTCCCAAGGGAAAGGGGCATCTGGCCAGGACGGCCTGAGAGAAGATGTGTTGGATTCTGGTTGCCCTTTAAAAGCAGAACCAGCATAGGATAAAGAAGAAAAGGGTGAGGCTTGGGATTGCTAGAAGAAAGGTTTCTAAGTGGTTTTGATAGGAGGCAGGGGGATCAGGAAGTGGGACAATTGAAAGTTTGTCCCGGAACCTGAGATTTTTATACATTGTACTGGCATATTGTTTTGCACCAAGGTTAATGGTACACCTACCCTATCTCAGGTTCTGTGGGTCAGGGATTTGGACAAGGCACCACAGGAATGACAACTAGGTTTCTAAGTTTGGAGCTTGAGCTGAATGAGTTAGAGCGGCAGGAGCTGGCCTGTCTGAATGCAGGGCTCTGCTGAGACACTGTCTCAGCATCTTCCCGTGGCCTGGTACCCAGTGGAGCTTTCGGAGAATGAGCATCAAGAGGTAGGCAGAAAATAACTCATTTCCTGACTGGGCCACCAAGTCATGCTCTACAATGCCAGTCACATGCTAGTCCTGAGGAAAGGGCACTTGGGAAAGACTGACTGACTGGTATATGAGCTGTTGAGGCCAGCTGAAAGATACAGGCTCAGAGCACCGAGAAGAAACACCAGCTTAGCCCTTAGGTATTTGTGGAGTTCAAGGTTCAGGACTGATCTGTCTGTTGAAGATCCTCCATCAGACAGATGCCATTTAAAGTCTTGGTGTTGCTTGAGGTACTGAGCCTAAGTGAAGCTCCAAGCCCTAGAGCAGTGTTCAAAGGTCAGAGAAGTGAGGTTCGGCTAGCTAGAGACAAAAGGAGAAAGGGGAGAAGGGAATATTTTCTGCAGTGAAAGTGACACACATGCAATGTGTGCATCGTGTGTACTTGGTTCTTGCGGAGGCTAGAAAAGAGCATCAGATTCCTTTGAGCTGGAGGAACTGTGGTGAACTAGCATGTGGGTGCTGGAACTTGAACTCAGCTCCTGTATAAGCAGCCAGTGTTCTTAACTGCTGAGCCATCTCACCAACCTCCGTCAGTCCTTCTGTCTGTCTCTGTCTGTCTGTCTGTCCATGGTGTCTTAGTTACTTTTCTATCACTGAGATAAGACACCACACTGAAGGCAGCTTATAGGAGAGTTTATTGAGGGCTCACAGTTTCAGAGGGTTTAAGTCCATGACCATCGTGACCAGAGAGCATGAGAGCAGGCAGCCAGGCATGGTGCTAAGCAGTGGCTGAGAGCTTCCATCTTGATCCACATGCACCAGGCAGTGAAAGCTAACTAGGGATGGTTTGTGCTTTTGAAAACTCAAAGCTCAACACATACACGCACACACCCAAAGAGGTCCACCAACTGGGACCAAGCATTCATTCATATATAAAATATATATATGTATCTATTTATATATACCTATTGGGTCTATGGTTATTCAAACCTCCACACAGCATCTCAATGGACCTGGAGCTCACTGTTTAGCTGGATTGGCTGGCCAGAAAGCTCCAGGGGGATCTACCTGTTTCTGCATAAACACTCTCCCAATACAGTGCCTGGGTCACAGATGTGCACTGCTGGGCTGGGCTTTTATGTGCTTGAGTTGCAGATCTGAACTCTACTTCATGTTTGTGCAACAAGGTTTTTTGTTTGTATTGTTTTGAACCAAACAAAGCCACACACCCCCTAACCCCAAAGACTTTTTTTTATTTTTTCAGAAACTGTACAACTGCTTGCTGGTGCTGGCTTAGGACCAGGTGGCTGACAGGCTTTTGCAGAGCGGCTTAAGTGTGAGCTCATGACTCACACTGCAATGCTAAGTCGAGCTGGTTTTAAAGAGGGAGGAGAGGAGTTGGAAACCAGAGTTCTGCCATGAGGAACAAGGGAGAAATGATATGACAGACATTGGTGTGTTTGTGTGGTCCCAAGGAAGGGGGACATAGAGGGGAGTTGATTAGAGGGCCATCAAGAGCACTGCCACATAGTGCCCATTTAAAAAGTGGGAAGGCTAGGGTGGGGATGCATCTCAGGTGCATCTCAGCACTTCCCTACTGAAGCGAAAGGTCGTGAAAGTGGGTTCCAGTAGACACACTAGGTCATCCCACTGCTGGAAGGGAGTTCAGCCCTTTGGAGCACTTAGCATAGTTAACTGCCATGCAGGAAACACTCAGATGGCAGCAATTACAAGCTGCTGCTGAATGCCAAGCTGTGCAATGGTATTTGCTCATGGGTTACAACTTGGGGCGGGATGCAGACGTGTACTCCCTGGTGAGGTTGTGTTGCTGTGGAATGCACCTGGAGGAGAATTCAACCTGGACCTTCAAATGTGGATTCTTATCTTCGGGGAGTCACTCCAGAGACCGGGCAGCCCCGGCCTCCTCACCAGTAGGAAATACATCTGATCCTGCAGTGAGTGCCCTGCCTGTGCTGTTTTCAATGCACTTTCAACAGGTAGTTGTTTCAGCTCACAATGGGGAGGGTTGCCAGGGGTTGGGGATGGGGGGCAGCAGCTGGAGAGATGGATCAGCAGTTAGGCCCCAGGTTCAATTCCCAGCACCCACATGGCAGCTCCCAACTGCCTAGTTCTAAGGGATCTGACACACAGGGATTGGCAGGCAGAATACCAATGTACATCTAAAAATAAGTCTTTTTTTTTTTTTTAAATCAATTCACAGTGGGTTTCTCTTGGTATAACCTCAAAATATACTGAGCATCTGCCGCAGTGTATTTTAGAGATGTTACTAGTACAACTCCCCTGGGGTTTTGTTTATTGTATTTTACTTGGAGGGGGGTCTGATTCTGTTTTTTTTGGTACTACTTGTGATGGGACTGAAGCCTTTGGCATGTATGAGGCAGGTGCTCCACGCCTGAGATGCATCCCCACCCTAGCCTTCCCACTTTTTAAATGGGCACTATGTGGCCAGAAATGGTGCTTTAATCCCAGCACTTGGGGGGCAAAGGTGTGAAGACTTCTGTGAGTTCTAGGCTAGCCTGGTCTACCAAAAATAGTGCTATATGGTAGGGCTGGTTTTTTTTTTTTTTTTTTTTTTTTGGTTCTTTTTGAAGGATAGCACACATACTCATTTCCATATATGGGAAAGTTCACAAAGAGTAACAGTGAATTATAATGGTGGACTCACTGATTCCCAGATTGGGTTGGTCTGGGGACTAGCTTTTGCTTTCTTAGTTTCTCCCTTAAATGTCCATAATTCACAGCGTTGAAAGTTGTTGGGACCCAGCACGTTTTTCTCAGCATTCCTGACCTACTAAAACCCCAAATGGAGATGTGTTTCCATGCTGTGGAAGTCTAAGGAACACTGCTAGGTCATCCCACTGCTGAAGAAATGAATTCTCAAATGGCCTGTCACTTGCCAGAGTCATGAGAAAATATCTATGCTCTGACATGAGGCTGGCTCCTGAGACACTCTTCAGATCATTTCCCAAAAGAGTGACTTTGTTATGAAACCAGACTTTTTCCTAGAACCCCCTCAGGCTACCATGTAAGCTCAAAACACAGGGTCTTTAAAATATTTCACATTCTTTTGTTTGTTTGTTTCTGGGACAGGGTTTCCTCTGTGTAGCCCTGGCTGTCCTAGAATTAGCTCTGTACACCAGGCTGGCCGTAGGAACTTTTAAAATCATAGTTCTGTGAAAGAAAGAAATTCAGGGTCAAGTAGAGAACTTGAGACGTTCCCTGCTTTGAGCACAGAAACCCAGAAATGTCTTGCAGAGGTTGTACAAAATGAAGGAAGTCGCTGTGCCTCATGGAGAGCAAATGCATGCTTGTGGGGAAAGGTGGACTGGTCCTGAAGTAGAAGCTGACATCCTGGGATTAAAGGCATGTGCCACCGCTGCCTGACCCATACTTCAGATTTAAAAGACTTCAGAAGTCTTTTAAACTTCAGAAGTCTTTTAAAAGTTTGTCGAGACTGGTCATTTACTCTCTTTTCTTGCCTTTGTTCCCAAGGATGTCCAGTTTCCCACCCTGTGTTCCTCCCAGCTAGCTGCACAGAATATTGTCAGCCAGATAGATGAAGAAATAGGCAGTTTATATTCCTTCTTTCCATCGCCTGCCTGCCTGCAATGTCTCCCTTCCAGGCTGTAAGCCACAGAGCTAAGTGGAGCTGGTTAAGCTGTAGCAGCCTTCTTGGGGGGATTTATTTTGTTTTCTGCTACTGCTGTTATTGTTGTTTCTCACACATCCCCTCTAATCCACAGGTGCACACAATATACACAACTTGTAATTGTGGTCATTGTTTATCAGTTGAAAATTAGTGTTTAGGGGAGACAGCCTGTTTTTGTTTTTTTTTTTTAAAGATTTATTTTATTTATTATATGTAAGTACACTGTAGCTGTCTTCAGACATTCCAGAAGAGGGCGCCAGATCTCGTTATGGATGGTTGTGAGCCACCATGTGGATGCTGGGATTTGAACTTATCACCTTCGGAAGAGCAGTCGGGTGCTCTTACCCGCTGAGCCATCTCACCAGCCCCGACAGCCTGTTTTTAATTGGGGGGTTTTTCATAGGCAACTAGCTGTCCCTCCACGAGATTTACTGGTTCCATGATGTTACTCATTTTGGAATTTCTGGGCAAGCTGTCTGTGATGGTTGGTTTTACATATCAGCTTGCCTGCCACACCTTAGCAGGGAGCCTCAGTTGAAGGATTAGCTTGGCTGTGTTAATTAACCCGGGGAAGGCCCACCTGGTAGCTGCCCAGATTAAAAAGCTCTCAGAAGACAGAAGATTGCTCAGCCTTCGCTTGCCTGGCCTGCCCTTTGCCACTAAGTTCATTTACCTTGTTGGCGCGGCACATTCTGAGACCCTGCTTTTGCCAGTGGCCAACATGAACTACAGACCAGCAGCCTTGTAGACTGACTGACTACCAGGAAGTAAGACAGCCACTGTGCAGCTCGGTGACTACCCGAGCATCCAGCCCCACTGACCAAGAACAGCCCAGTTTCTTGCCCTATTTGGTTTAGGACAGTGGTCATTGGACTATACTGACCATATTGCATAAACCAACTTGACAGCTTTTTGCTTAAGTTTTGTTTTAGTTTTATGTGTATTGAGTGTTTTGTGTGTGTATGTCGACACCTCATGGGTGCCTGATACATGAGAAGGCCGAGAGAAGACATTGGGAGCCCTGGAACTGGAGTTTTAGACTCTGAAGTCACTGCACTGGCAACTGGGTCCTCTGCAAAAACAGCAAGTGCTGCTGTTGCCCACTAAGCCTTTCTCCAGTAAAACAAGCCCTTTAAAGGATGTATAATTAATTTCATTCCGTTGCTTCTGCTCTGGAGAATCCCATTGCATCGCCCGACATGAATTTGCTTTTCATTGACAGCGTGCAGCGTGCAAGCAGCATCTCGTGGCCTGGGCAGCCTCTGGGTGGGACCCCTGGGGTGTTGCATGGCCTCGTTCCAGTATGGCTTACTATCATCTCTGAGCCATGCTTGATCACTGGTATTTAGTAAGCCATCCCAGGACTCAGTGTCCCCACCCTACCCAGAGGCACACCTAGGACTCCCTCCCACCCCCTTGACCCCACTTACAAAAAAAAAAAAAGTTAACAACAACAACAAAAAACCCCAAAAAACAAAACTTGGTTTTGAAAGTTAATTTTATTAAATGAAGATAATATATGAAATACATTCATCATGACTAGAAAGGTGAGGCCAGACCATGTCTTAGTTCTGTCTGTAGCATATAATCTTGACTCATATAAAAGTAACTTCAAAATTCCAGTTTCTTTAAATAGTTATGCACAAAACATACAGATACACACACACAAACACGTACAGTTCCTGCCACCGTGGGTCAAGGGTGCCCTGCCCTCTGCCTGCATGGAGCTGCCTCATAGGCCGGCCGAGCACAGCCCTGCTCAGAGTCCAACAGGCTTTGAACAGCTCCATCCCCTGACGCTCCATCTCGGGCTAACTCAGACTTGCCTAACCTTCAGCTCTCTAGTCACACACTGGTGATCTCACACACTGGGACAAATGTCTGTTCTTCCTCAGTGCCATCTACTGGGGCCTTGCATGGCAAACGGCTTGAATGCCACCGTCAAGGCCCTTAACATCCAATCGTTTTCTTGGTGAACAGGCCCAGTGCACCTAGGTATGTCTGTTGTTACAAGTTTCCATTTTTCTTCCTACCCTAAAAACTCAGAAGGAACCATCTTCTTTCTTTTTTATTTTCTCTCTTTTTTTTTTTTCTTTTTTTCTGGCTGATCAACTTTCATGGGCTCCAAAGCTAAGTCTTTAAGCAGAACCAGGGAATCCCGATGGGTTTTCTTTACTTTTGTGAAAAAGGGACATTTACTAAAGTCTCTTAATGATCAAGAATTAGATTATTAAAATCAGAATAATACAGGACTGGCTATGGTCTCCCCACCCCCGCCCCCGCCCCCAATTGCTGGATATTTGGATGAGAAACCGTAGGATGCTGTTCTCATCTGTTTCTCTGGTAGTCTGTCTCATCGCCTGACTTACACACTGCAGCCGACAAGAGCTTTTGCGAATGGGTAAAGATGTCTTTGGCCAGCCCTACCTGATTTTCTTTTTCTCGAGTGTGGCTGGAAGCCCTTCCCCACTTGTCTAGTCCTGGCTAGTGAGTGCACCAAGAGCCACTATGGGCTGCAGACTGTCTCAGTGGGGATTGTGCGGGGCCTCCAGTCTCATCAGACAGAAAACCTTGAGGATGGGGTACACGGGGGGGGGGGGCGCGGGGGTGTCAGGTACACATGCTGCTGTCCAGGCCAGAGAATGAAGTGGCTAGCATGCTCTGCTCTCCCAAAGCAGCTATTCAGCGTCTGCCCAGCTATGACCAGCTCCAGCAGGTGCATACGACCTAAACACACAGACCATAACTTGCACATACAACTTCTAAGAGAGCCATTTTAGAGACCCAGGGTTCACAATCTCTAGACCCCAAAGAGCGGGCACCCTTTTCTACCCTGTCTTCCCATGTCTACCCTGTTGCCATCATCATTAGACCCCAGGCAAGGTCCAAAACAGATGAAAATAAGATTGTTTTTTTTTTTTCCTTTTGATGGCTCATTGACTAATATCCTGAGTCCTAGCCGTAGAGGGAGCTTGCAGAAGTTACACACCACCTGTTGTGCCAAGGAGCATAAAGTGCTTAATAAACATTGGCTGGTGCTCTTTAGCTCCTCTCAGACTGCCTTGGGATGGTGAAACCCAGGATGAAATAAAGAGAAGACAGTGAGGTCCCAACTTTAGGTGAGTGGTTTGGTGACTATACCTGGAACAACCAACCTGTCTTTCTGGGTCTTGGTCCATCCAGCCAGATTTGGGTACAGAGAAACCCCTTTTCTAGACCATTACTCTTAACTCGCCCCAGCTTCCTTGGATAGCTAACTATATAAAACAGGATAATGCATAAGTGTCTTGTCTATATATTAATACTTGAAATAGAACCTGTTTAAAATGTGGCTTTTGAGCCCATCAGTAGGCTGGACCACTTAACTCCCTGTGAGCAGTATGCGAAGGTCAGGCCTGCAAGCTTGGGTACGACCTCATCGCATCTCACTAGAGGAAGCCAAGTGCCACCTCCACTGACACATACTAAACATGCTTTGGATGGTAAACAGACAACAGAAGACTCCCAGGAAAAGATTTAAGATTAACTGTGGTTCCCGAGAACATGTGCCCTGGTCTAGGAAACGTCCCTCACTTTCTGCTCTGATACCTCTTGGAAGGGGGCCCAAAAGAGCGGAGGCCAGCAGTGAGAAGTCACTGAAGTGGCATAGTGGAGCCCTCTCCTGCACCGGCTCCACATGATGGACGCATCCCAAGGCCTTTTCCTGTGCCTCCTGTTTGCTCTGTTCTCCCTTTCCTCCGTGTAAGAGAGACAGAGCAGGTCAGTGCATGCAGCCAGGAGCGCGGCACCTGCTCCTCCCTGTCCAGGTTACCCTGAGGCTTTTCGGAGGGGTGTGGGGAGGGTTGAAGCAGGTGAGCCATCGGACTTAGAAAGGATTTCTCTAACAATAGTATCCTTCACATGTCACTATCTGGGGTTACATTCTTGTTAGTCAAAACAGCAACAACAAACAAAACAAAACAAAAAACAAAAAAAGCACGATTAAAGGTCACAAAAAGCAGCTGGCTCCTGTGGAGCGGAATAGGTGTAAACTCATAGATGTATATAATACTGTCAGAGGCTGGTTGTCGGGGGCTTGTGAGAAGCTTTAGGCGGGCGGGGAGGAGTACAACACCACGGAGTTGTAGTCTGGGGGTGGAGAGCAGCAGGACTCCTTCCCCAGCTCAGAGTCGTCATCCTGCACAGGCCTGATGTGGCCACAGCTGGAAAAGCAGAAGCTGGGCCTCTGCAGATCAGAAAGCCCGGCCTCCTTGCTTTTACTTGCTATTCTCAAGCTAAAGAGAAAGAGAAACAAACAGTCAATTAAAGGCCTCCCTGATGTTTTCTGGGCAAGGACTAATGCCTGCCTAAGCGGGTCACCTGTCCTAACCTGCTCTAGAATCCCTCCTGTCTCTAGTCACAGTTCTTTGTTTGGAATATATACACCACCTCGGTGCGGCTGGGTAGAGCGAGCATGCCTATGGCCAGGAGTGGAGTGTTCAAGGAGATGGGATTCTCATTGGAAAGACTACTTGGGAATAGCCCTGTCCTATTCTTGAATCAGGTAGCTACTGTAATCAGCTAAATCGGGGGAGGGGGGGGAGGAGCTGCCTGCCCTTCCCCCAATATCATGTCAAATCCCGTGAGCCACTCTGCAATTAAGCTGAGGTTTAAAGAGGAGGAGCTCATTAGCCAGGTGGATTCCAATGCAGTAGGCACACAAATGGCAGTCATAACCAACCAGAGAGAGGGCTTGAGAACAGCCCAAACTGAGGACAGCAGGAAGCCACAGACGCTGTGAGAGGCAGATAGATCCCTTCCCACCAAGCCTCCTGAGGGCGTGCGTCCCCACCAACACCTTCACTTTGGACTTATGGCTTCTAGAAATAAATAAATTCCTCCTTCTAGTCACATCTGTGGTTAGTGGTCTCGGGAAATAGACCGTGCGCACAGTCATTACAGGCGGATCCTGAGTGCAGCGTGGTCTAGGAGGCTGTTGTTCTCGGGTACCATACGTTACATGAGCCCAAGATGGACACGGGAGGGAGAAAGGCATCTTCTCCCACCCTGTAATACTGGGTTGGAATCACTGTTTAGTGAGAGCTGGGATGGAGAGAAGAAACCCATGAGCCACATGAGGTAGACCAGCCTGGACTGGCCTGGCTCTTGTCGTTAATCTTTAATTGCAGGATAGAGGATATAAATTAGGGTTTGTCTTTTCCTCATCAAAGATCAAGTTCAAAACAAAAACAAAACAAAACAAAACAAAACAAAAAAACCCACTCTTTTCCTCCCACACACTCCTTAATAAGATACAAAAGATTGGCTAGCCTCCCTTTCCTTTGTCGAGATTGGGGTCCATTAATCTGTAACTTCAACACCAAGGCTTACTTCTGAGGCTGCACCACAGTGCAGATGTTTGCCTGGGAGTGCCCGTGTTTCCAAAGGCCTGCGGGACTCAGGAGTTTTAGTCCAGTCACAGCTCAATCAACTATAGCACGTGGGCTGGCCATCTGGTTTGTTGTTGTTGTTGCATGGATGGGTGTTTTGTTCGCCTGTATTTGTGTGTCACTCGTGTGTGCCTGGTGCCTCCAGACACCAGAAGAAGGCGTCAGATCCTCTGGAACTAGAGTTAACAGACGACTGCTGGCCCACACGTGAGGGCTGGGAGCCAAAGGGGGTCCTCTGCAAGAGCTGTCAGTGCTCTTAATTGCCAGACCCGAGAGCCAGGCATTTGAGCCAGGAAAGGTAAGTGGCCAGGCTTGGGTGGCCTTCAGCTTAGAGAACCACTGAGGTCATCTCTACCAGTCCACTGTACAGCGGGAGCCTAGCGATTCCGAAATGATACAGAATGGAAGAACTGCCTAACAGATCAAGCCCCAGGGGATTGTGGGAACATCTACAAGTGAGACTCTGGTGATGGATGCAGCAGGATGCAGATAATCCCAATTGTAGAAGTTTGAATTCTCAGGGTTACAAACAGGACTGTATTCCCTTGCTAGCCCAGGGACCAGAAATGGGACGTGTTGTCTCGTGAATCTGTGGACATGTCCCAAACCATCCTTCACAGCTGGACACATCTGGCTCCTTTCCATCAAAGCCCCATATTTCTCAGGCTCAGCCTGCCTGTTACAAGAAGCCCTGGTCTTCCTTGTCACACAGTCTGGGGTTCACGTCTAACACTGTGACCCTTTTTCTCATTCCTGGGGGGAGTTGTTTTTCTGCCATGCCTGAACACTAGGACACTTTAGGCCAGGTGGCCTTGAGCATCCCACCATCCCTGGCATCCTCCTCCCCCACCCCTATCTGGCTTCCTTACTCTATCTTCATGGAGGCCTTGGGCTTGGTCTCAGTCCAGGTGAATCGCTTCAGCAAGGAGGAGCCCAGCAGAGTGCTTGTGTCCAGCTGATAGTCCTGTGGGACGAGGAAAGGAAGATGACTCACTTGCCTGGCCCAGCAGGCTCCACAGTGGCGCTGGGAAGACACTGGGAGCACCTCTGAGGTGTGGCCCAGTGCTGCCCTCAGCAAACACAGCCCTCGCCCGTCAGCACTGTGCCTGTTCTTTGTACTGGCATCTGTGAGCTCATCAGAGACAAAACGGTGCCTGTTGTGAGCAACCCTCCTTCCAGAAGGTGAAGAAAATAAGAAGGAATTACAGGGTCCGGTGCCTGTTGTGAGCAACCCTCCTTCCAGAAGGTGAAGAAAATAAGAAGGAATTACAGGATCCAGACACACATGAGAACCTCAGAGTCCTCATAAAAGGCAGGCATTGTGACCCATGTCTGTCACCCCAGCCATGGGGGCAGGAGGTGGGGCTGGAGACAGGCAGGGCCTGGAGCTTGCTGGCCAGCTACTCTGGCTCAACTGAGCTCCAGGTTCCTTGAAAGATCCTGTCTTTAAAAACAAATCAATTAACCAACCACAACCCCAGTAAGATGAACAATTGAGAAAGACACCCAACCTTGACCAATGGATTCCACACATATATCGGGGTGCAGGCACATATGCACACAGGTGCACATAGCATGCATGTAGACATACACGTACATACATACATACATACATACATACATACATACATACATACATGGAATGGAAAATTGCATGTAACTGCTTGGTATTTTCCGTGTGAAATTTTCATGCAAATTATATGTTAAATTATTATATATGCAAATTATCATATATGTTAAAACAAAGCTTGGTGTCTGATTATGAGTCTGCTGTCAATGTAAGATTTCAAGGAAATTATAGATGTGGTTGAATAATTTTCTCTTGGAGAGTCTCTGGCATCTGCCATGTGTGCATATTTTATATGCATATTTGCATGTGCATATTTGCATATGCATATGCCCTATTCGCCATAGTTTCCAGGAGCTGTGGTCCAGTCATCCTCATCATGGGATTTCCTCCTGCTCTTCAGTACTGTTACTGTTAACAGGAAGTAGACTGCACACTTGGTTCCTTCCTCCCTCTGAGGCTCTTCCTAGGCCGTTTGAACACCAGTGAGGACCCAAGGGGGACCAAGGTGCTGTCATCGTTTGTCGCATTTTAGGGGTAGCCTAAGCTTGAGAAATTCTGAGGTTGAACCACCCTACTGAGCCACCGCACAGAATTTCTAACTATGTTATCATGGACGGCGTCTTACCACTTACAATGGAGATGCCTCGCCGTGACCCTTTATCGTGTGTGTGTGTGTGTGTGTGTGTGTGTGTGTGTGTGTGTGTGTCTATGAGGTTTGGGTCATATTTATCTTTTGTGTATGTGCACTGCATGCATGTCTGGCATTCAAGACTAAGGCTTCCTGTCCCCTGGAATTAGACTTACAGATGGCTGTGAGCCCCCATGTGGGTTCTGGGACCCGGAAGAGTATAACTACTGTGGTGTGTCTCTCCAGGCCGCAGCATTGAGATTTCTCCTTTTGAATTACGACACTGTGTTTGTCTCGGGAGCCCACTCCACCCCATCCAAGGGCCTTTCCATAGCCTTGCTGACAGAAGCTTCTGGTTGACCAGTTTACTCTGGTGTGTTCTGATCAGTGTGTTTGGGTGGGAACATGGCTGCTCAGCGGCAGAGCCTTCCACTAAGGAGGCCTAGGGCCGCCATGGACTTCTTTCAGACCTCGGCATGAGGCCTCTGTGGTATCACAAGGCCCAGCCGCTCGCACATCTTACATTCTTAAAGAAAGAAGGGTGCGTCCTTGATAGCCAGCCTACAAGAGAGCCCCGGGAACGTACACAGGGACTACTCCTTCCCCCTCTGGAAAGCTGGTGGGACAGAATGGCCCTGGAGTGAACTCCAGGACTCCTTCAAACTGTGGCATTCTGGTTCACATCGGCTCCACATGGTGAAGTCTGGCTGTCTATTCTGCCCCCATCTTGGAACCTTGGCCTCTACTGATCACTGGCCCTCACTGTCCAGCATTGTCTGGGGTGGCTGCTTTGACAGGAGGAGATTTCTGACAGGGAGCGCTGCATCCTTATTGTCACGACTTACCTCAAACATGGAGGTGGTGTTGGGCGAAAGCTCCTCAAAGGTTTTGATTTTTTCCAGGCTCATGAATTTGAAAGCATTTACGTATCTGATGGAGAAGTAGAAATAATTATCAAGGTAGTAGAAAAAGGCTCACACCGATGAGACATTATAGAACCTGAGTGGACCCATTCACCTAGCAATGAAAATACCAACTGGCTCAGAGTCATTCCTTCATATGCTCTAGGAACCCTCAGGGTAATGTCACTTCCCCTGTGTAGTCAATTCACACCATATATATATATACACACACGCACACACATATATGTGTGTGTGTATATATATATATATATATATATATATATATATATATATATATATATATATTTGTTTGTATATATATATATATATATATACACACACACATACATACACACACCTGGTATATTCTGGACCGAAACTCCAATTGGGAAGAAAGACAAATGTTTCTCAATGACCACCTTCCCACTTCCACTGACAAGCTACTGGAAAGACCTGATGGGAAGCCCCATGGGATGGCTACTCATAGGCCAACCTACTCCTCAGTTAAACCATTGTCCAACAGTCCTACCTACTGGCTGCAGAGCCCAAACTCTTAGGCTTGACTCCTATTGAGTCCCTGGTCCCACCCTCCACCCCATTACTACCCAAGCCAGGCTTTATCATTTAAAACTGGACGCCTGGTCTGTGTCAGCCACTTGGACTGCATGTCTGGTATGAGTTGTGAAGTCAACCTGTCACCTTCACAGTTCTGGGCTGTCTGCTTCAAACCCTGTTACAGAGGACCGTCCATGTTTTCCAACTGCTGCATCTCTATCCTATGCCTTGCCCTTGGTAGCAGAAGCGAGGTTAAGCCTGAGTCACTGCAGGTAACGATACAAGAAGGTTGGCAGGACCATCTAACTATCCTAAAAGGACCCAGGTACATTAGGAACCTGGACAGAGAGGGCCAGACTTCCTGGGTCACAAACTCAGTTCTGATATTTGATAGTCACACATTTTGCTAAGTTCTCATCTCTGCAGTTGACAAGTGCCTATTTGTCAGAGATAACATGTACTTGGTGCCCATCAACGTTGGATGTTTCTGTACTTGAAAGTTTTGGCAGTATGTACAAAATGCCGCCGGCACAGCACCAGATCGTAGCGTGAACTTCTATAACCAACAAGTAATTACTCTCTCTGGCCCGCCCACCTTCCATAACTTTTCGTTCTTTCGGCTTCTGTCCAGTTTCTGCTACAGTAATGCAAGGTGTAAAAATTCCTTAGGTGAGGATAAACAAATAAACAAACAAAAACAGAAATGGGGACTGGATTTGTTTAGTTTTGTGCAACTTTTCTTCTTGGCTGCTCTTTTTCTTTTCTTTTTTTTTTTTTTTTTTGGTTTTTCGAAACAGGGTTTCTCTGTATAGCCCGGGCTGTCCTGGAACTCACTTTGTAGACCAGGCTGGCCTCTAACTCAGAAATCCACCTGCCTCTGCCTCTGCCTCCCGAGTGCTGGGATTAAAGGCGTGCGCCACCACGCCTGGCTGGCTGCTCTTTTTCTGAGACACAGTTTCACTCTATAACCCAGGCTGGCTTTAAACTTGTATCCTCCTACCTTGGCCTCCTGAATTCTGGGATTACATTCTGGGTTCCCCACTCTTGGTTAGATTATTTTATGGACTCACATATGTTTAATCACAGTAAATGTCATGAAAATCAGGCTACAATTCTAGAATAAGATAAGGTAACTTGGGGAAACACAATATCTTATTTTTCATTCCTTTCTAAGCTTAGAAAAAAAAAAGGAAAATCTGGAGCTCCTCCAACTTACAAAACATATAGATAAAACATGGCAAAATATTAACAATGGTTAGATCCAGGGGGCAGAATAGATGCCCAATTCTTTCTTTTCTCTGTTTCTTTCCTTTCCTTCCCCCATGCTCTCCCTTTCTTCTTTGTCCCCTCTTCTTTCTGGAATAAAACAAACAGAATCTCACCTCACATCATCAGAGCTTCCGGAATGAAACTGCGGATCTGCAAAGCCATCCTTGAAAAGGTCCTCAGAGAAGGTAGGGGTGGAGTATGTGAAGCCACTGTTTCTAGTCAGTATGGCGTTGAGGGGGATGTAGTCTTTACCGTCCTGAAATACCGAAGGTAGACCTCAGAAGTCAGAAGGTAGATCACTACAGTTTCTCCTGCAAGGACTCATATATGGCACACACACAGACACACACACACACACATACACATACCTCTCACATGTGTCTCTCTCCCCCACACACAAGTCTCTCTCTCACACAACACACATCTCTCTCTTTCACACACAAACACACATCTATCTCACACACACACACACACACACACACACACACACACACGCTCTCACACACATCTCTCTCATGTACAAGTCTCTCTCACACACACAAGTCTCTCATACATTCACAGTTTTTCTCTCTCACACACAAACATGTCTTTCACACACACATTCACACACCAGTCACTCTCACATTCACACAAATCACTCTCACATACACAGTCACACAAATCTCTCTCACACACATACACACTCAAACCTCTCTCTCTCTCTCTCTCTCTCTCTCTCTCACACACACACACACACACACACACACACACACACACACCACATACCACACACCACACTATTTCATTCTTGTTCTTCCCAATTAGGAACACACTCAGCCTTTGGATCTAGATAAACTTAGCTTTACCTGTTGGACGTTGGCTTGAAGCAGGTCACCAAGTTTCTCCACGAGTTCGGCAAACCGGGGCCTCTCTTTGGGGTCTTTGTGCCAGCAATCCAACATGATTTGGTAGCTGTTAGTGAAGAGCACACAGAAGATGCTGGAGAACAGTGGGGTCTATCTGGGCTGCCCTGCACATTAAGTGAGGGTTGTCAGCTCTTAGTCCAGACCACACCGTTGATAATGTGTGACGTGCTTTTAGATAGCATTGGCACCTAACAGTCTATGTGGGTCAGGTCCTGCTAGCAGGGGCACACACTATGACAGAACTCCTGAACTCCTGACCCACCTATGTTAGGTGCCAGGACTAAGTCTTTATAGATCGGAGAGGGGGACTTAGATAGGAAAGGGGTGCTCTGTGTGATTGGGTGTGAAGTGAAGCACCCCTCCTCTCTCAAGAGGAGGATGGTGTTCCTAAAGCTAAAAACATTCTTGAGTTGTAATGGAGGTTGGCTCCACGTGGCTTCTTTGTAAGCCTTGGTGTCTGTACCACCTCACACTTCCTTAAAGACCCCTGTTTCCTTGGGGGAAAGTCCTGGCCCTTCTTTGGGAAGCTCATCAGACTTCCTTGGGATGGTCCTGAGATTCACGGAAGGGATCTTACACTTCCCTGAGAAGGTTCTGCAATAGAACCGGTGGTAAAGACACTAGGCCCACCACAGTAGCTCCTCAGTATGTGTGCAAGGGTCTAGTGCGTGGTAAAGACACTAGGCCCACTACAGTAGCTCCTCAGTATGTGTGCAAGGGTGGCTTGCTTAGTATTCGCCCAGAATTTCAAAGCCCCTATTAGGACAAAGTTGCCTCTCACCACTAAAGCCAAAACTGGCTGGGCTTCTGGGTTGGAACACGGGTCTCCAGTTCACAGAGGCCAAATCTTGTCCTCAGGTTCCTACATCAACAGGGTTTTGTGCTTGGTTTCCCTTTTTATTTTAGCAGCATTGGTTTTGGGCTCCCCTCTCAGCCATGTCTACTCCCTGTGTAGAGAGCATGCTGGGGATCCCTACACACACCACCAAGTGTCCCCCCAACCCCTTCATGCCCCATATTCTCCCCTTCCTTCTCTATCGGCCAGAAATAGCAAAAGCCAATACTACCTCTTAAGATCCTAGATGGGTCTCCATTTAAAGTAAGCGTATACATGTTACCAGGTTACTGTGTTTTACTTAAGCGAAAATGTGCTACAGAGGCAGATAGTCAATTTAAAAACACAACCAACCAACCAACCAAACAAACCAACCAAACACCTGAAGCCTGAACTCTTCCTGACAACACTCAAGCTTCGTGGTATAAGGCTTCCGAAGTTGGCTGAAAGAACATCAGACATTGTCTTAGGAATTCTAAAGCTGGTTGCACGGGGGAGGAAAGGTGGAACGAGGAAATACAGAGGGACCAGAGCCACTGGGTAGGGGATGTATTATTTCATTCTGCAGAGGCCTCATCTCTGCCACCACAGTCATGGCCATCTCACGTCATGGATGGGGGAGCAGCCTTCTGGGAGGTGTGACTATCTGGGCCTTCCTCTCCCTAGTTTCTTCAGGGAAAAAGCAGCAGGGAGACCTGTAGTCACCTCTGGATTCCAGGTGTGTTCCTGGCTTGTTCTTTTCTCACTCTACATCCTGACCTGCAAGGCCAGGCAGACACCCGTGTGGGGTGACAGGCATCTGATTGATGGACACTGCGTTGGGGACAATTCACTCAATGCAGCATCACAGTTTTATCCACTAAGTAAAGCTGGGCTGGGGGAGGGGTTCAGTTGCATCCAAGACCAGTTGAGGGCCTTGTGGGAAGAGTCTACAGGCTATAAGCCTAAGTTTTCTGGGTACACATCACCATAGCCCAAGCTCAGGTCTTGAATGTCCAGTAGAGCTGCACTGAATTAGCATATCACTTTCTTGTGATCGGAACAAGGAGGTGACTTCAGCTTCTCAATTCTCACATCCCTGCAGGCATGGTTGCCTGAGAAAATGGCTGGTGAAAAAATGGCTGCCTGAGAACAAGGCTGACTGGGAACATACATGGCTGCCTGAGAACAAGGCTGACTGAGAACATACATGGCTGACGCCTGAGAATAAGACTGACTGAGAACATAGCTGCTGATCTGAACCCTCCTTTTGAGGAAATATTTTACAAAGTCATATCTTATCTTTTAAATTCTGAACTGTACCCTACAGGCTGTTTGGGGCCTGTGAGCTACCTGGAAGAGGTTTGTGGAAACACACAAAGGCTTGAAAAGTCCAGGGCCTTGCTAAACTTGGGTTTGTTTGAGACAAGATCTCACTAAGTAGCCCCGCCAGGCCTTGAAGTCAACCATCGTTTTGCCTCAGGCTTGCCGGTGTTGGGATTACAGCGCGTGCCTCCACACCTGGCTTTAGAGATTTCTTCAGTCCAAAGTTGAGTGACTTCCTGCTTCTAGAATTATTCCGATAAATATGAGAGCTGTAAATGGGCCCCGAGTGCTGGGCTCTGGTTGCTAACTGACTGGCAATGGAGCCTTGGGCGGATCGTATCAGATGCCACGCGCCTTGCTCTGTCACTTGTAAAGTACAGCCGATGGTGGCCGGTACTTCATGGGGGTTATTGTGAGCAGTTGATACATTAAACTTGTTCAAAGCCTGCTACCCACAAGCGCTACTGATAGCAAGTTAACCCGTATCGTTTTCTAATAACTGCAATCCTTATTGCCACTGGCAACCAAACGTCCTTGTGATTTTTAGATTATGTGAAAAGCAGGACACACATTGGCCTACAGAGAACGCCCTTCTGGGGAACATGGGATTGGCTTCTGTCTGCTCTTTAGCTGGCAGAAGGCATGATGCTGTATTTTTCATATTTTGATATTTTTCTGAGGTCAGATTATTCTATCTGCCCTACTAACTCCTCAAGAGTGCTGGAAGTTTATGCAAAACCATGTATCAGCAAAAACATCTGCACAGAGTGACCTCATTTCACCTCTCTTGGCAGGGGTTAAGGATCCCACCAAATCTAAAGCAGCCCTCCTGTAGCCCAGAGGTCCTTGGGTCAGCCTAGCCATTGTACTTCCCTGAAGTACATCAGTCAACACTAATAGAGTTCCCTGTGTCTTTCCCACCTTCAGGTCTGAGTCCATCTCTCTCTCATCCAGTTCCCTGTCTTGGCATTGACCTAGCCTGGTCCTGAGATAACGAAGGAAAGAGACAGAGTGACCTTGCCCCTTTGGCCAAGCCCACACTTCCTTCTCTGTCCTTCACTCCTCCCCAAGGGCCAGCCCAGGGCTCGGCAGGATTTCATTGTGTGTGGGTGGGGAGGGGAGGCCGCCTGCCAGTTCAGGAAAGGTGGCGCCACCTCAGGGAAGCCCAACTCCTTGTCAGCAGCTCACCCAAACTGCAAATGTCATCACATTCCTGTTGAGTGCTAAAGCGGCACAGTAACAGGAAATGGCACCCACAAGTGTCAAGCTTGCCCGCTGACAATGGAGAAGCTGCCCGGAGCCTATCTCCTCTCATTCCTAAATGCACCTCCACAAGCCCATTGATCAAGAGCTCTCATGGCTTCCCAGCTACCCCACATCTGTCTATCTATGTATCTATCTATGTATCTATGTATGTATGTATATCTATCTATCTATCTATCTATCTATCTATCTATCTATCTATCTTTCCTATCATTTATCTATCACCTATCTTTCTATCATTTACCTATCTTTCATCTATCTGCCTACCTACTTATCTATCTATCTATCTATCTATCTATCTATCTATCTATCCATCTATCATCTATCCACCTATCATTTATCATCTATTTCTTTTTTTTAAAGATTTATTTATTTATTTTATATATGTGAGTACATTGTAGCTGTACAGATGGCTGTGAGCCTTCACATGATTGTTGGGAATTAAATTTTAGGACTTCTGCTTGCTCTGGTTGGCCCCTCTCACTCTGGTCAACTCTGCTCGCTCAGGTCCAAAGATTTATTTATTATTATACATAAGTACACTCTAGCTGATTTCAGACACACCAGAAGAGCGTGTCAGATCTCATTACATGGTTGTGAGCCACCATGTGGTTGCTGGGATTTGAACTCAGGACCTTCAGAAGAGAAGTCAGTGCTCTTACCTGCGAAACCATCTCACCAGCCCTTATCATCTATTTCTATCCTGTATGTATGTATATATGTATGTATGTATCCATCTATTATCTATCTATCTATCTATCTATCTATCTATCTATCTAATCTATCATCTATTTATATATAAGTTTTTGGAAATAGGTTATTAAGTAGCTCAGACCAGCCTTGATATTTATACAAAACTGTAAATGACCTTGAATTCTGGATCTTCTGGAACCTTCGGCTTCCACTTCCGGAGTACTAGGACTACTGGCACAGTATATGCAGTGTTGGGGATGACCCAGGACCTTGTGCATGCTGAGTAAGCACTGCTAGGGCAACTGAGCTACATCCCTATCCCTGTGGAGTACAGACAGCAAAAAGCAAGCCCCCGGGGCTCTGTAGATGGAGAACAGTGCCACAGAGACCTCTCAAACCTTGACCGGAGGTGGCTTGGTTCTCTGGGCTCTGCTCAGTGAATGAGGCCTTGCCTTCAGTTCCTAAGTGCTATTCTTTTTGTCTGTCTTTCTGACTCCAGTTCCCAGCTAATGGCGTTGAAAGGCTCTACCAAAGGGTAGGTTGGAGAGGAAACAGGGATAGCTCCAGAGCACTTCCCTGCTCAGGATGTCACTCCCAGCACAGCAGAGCCCAGTAGGGACTGAGCCAGCATCCCTGAAGAGTGGAGCTGAAAATAAACCTGTGCCCTTACTCACTCACTCCCCACCCCAGGCACCCTGTGCCCCTTACCACGCCCCAGGTCCCTGATGAGCGCTCAGTGGGGAGGGGGCACGGAGGTGTGAGCTTACATTTCAGGTGTGGCATACTCCGGGGTTCTCATCCGCATGCCCTCCTTCAGGCGGCTGCAGAAGTCTTCATCCATTTGCACTCCTGGGTATGGAGAAGCCCCTACAGGGGATGGTGTGGAAAGACACATTCCTGTTAAGGTTTCTAGTACAAAAGACCATGGGGGTGGGGGGTGCATGGTGGTGCGCACTTTCAGTTCTAGCACTCAGGAGGTAGAAGCAGATGGATCTCTTGTGAGTTCCAGGCCAGCGAGGGCTACAAAGTGAGACCCTGTCACAAACAAAGCAATCTACCCAAAGACCATGAGGGGCAACTCAGAATTTCCCTCCCTTCTTCAAAGTGATGTTTTAGCTGAGAAAGGTACTACATGATTGTAATCCCAGTTCTTGGGAGGGAGGCTGAGGCAGAGAAATTGTTAGTTTGAGGCTAGTGTGGGCTATCTAGTGAGCCTATCTCAAAAACCCCCAAAATAACTCAGGAGTGACATTTTCATGATAAATCTCCAATGGCTGAGGTAAACCCCGGCACAGGGAAGTGCTTGGCAGGCCCTTCCTGAGGGCACATCTTTGACTGATTCATGGCTGTCCCTGTGTCCACACTTGCTAGTTTGGTCAGAGGGAAAGGCAATCTAAAGTATTCCTGCTTTTGCCCCACAAATAACTCTAAGGAAATCTGATCCTTCAACTCCGTGGCCTGAGTTAATAACCTCTCTTTGGAAAACTAATGGACTTGGATTAGGCTACCGATGGACCACTCCAGCTTTTCAGAAAATGGCCTTCATTCTGAGGCTTTGGGAATGAGGGGTTATCATGGGTCTCAGGAATTGAGCCTTTGGCACCCAGGGCAAGGCTGGCTAGGGTGGACAGGGGCTGCTCCAGATTCTGCAGAGCTGAGGGTACTGTCATTGCCAACCTATCTAACAGGGCCTAGCCAGTTCTCTTGTGGGTAGCCTGGGCTCGGCAGGGCGGGTAAGGCATTGCAGGACACTCTGCTCAGCCCTCCAGCTGAGGCCACCCAGCATGTGTTTGCCTGTGCTTTCTAGCGATGGTCACTGATAGGAAGCAGCTGCGAGCCGCTCAGGGTTTGGCACCGTGTCACAGCAAGGCCATCAGAGCCACGGTGCTGCTTTCAAGGACTGGAAGCAACAGGTGCCTGTCATTGAAGGCAGGGGAATGCTTTTCACACATTACAGGAACCTAGGGGTGTTACCGCATGCATTTTATTTGCTGGGAAAGACATCTTTTTTCTTTTTTTCATATTGGCAAAGACTGAAAAGATTCTTGGCTAGTTTTCACACTTGTGGGCTCCTCGCACCATCCCTGCGTGCATCTGAAGGCTTTGAGGACATTTCCTAGAAACCCAGAGTGGATGGGATGGAGCACTGGCTGCTCTTGTAGAGGTCCTAGGTTCAATTTCCAGCTCCACATCCATCCAGTTCTAGAGGAACTCTCCCAGGGCATGCTCATGGTGCTCAGACATTACATGTAGGCACAACACACACATGCTATATGCATATGTGTATGTGTAACACATACACACCGTGTACACACACACACACACACACATATATATATATATGTATGTATATGTGTATTTACATGTACACACATATATACATATATATGTGCCTATGTTGTATATGTATATTTAAACCAAAGGCACTAGATCAAAGCCAGCTGCCTCTAACAATGCCTTCTTCTGGTCCAGCTATGCACATCAGGGCCTGTCCTGAGAAGAAACTCTAAGGCAGCGGACACATAGAGGGAAGGGGTGAAGACATGAGAGAGGCATTGGAGATATCGGAGAAAGGGGCAAAGGACAGACTGACAGACAGCTCTGTCTTTAGATTTCCTGCCACCTGACTCTGCTGAGAATGGTTTAAACCCTCCCTGTGGTAGTGGGTATCTGTACATCCAACACTGTGTGAGTTCAAGTGCAGACCTCAAGGTGGGGGTGTGTCCACCACATGCTCTGCATAGGACATAGACATCTGCTTCTGCGCTGTTCCAACCACTCCCTCCCCCACATTTACCTAAGGAGAAGATCTCCCACAGCAACACGCCATAGGACCACACGTCACTCTTGGTGCTGTAGACCTTGTCAAAGATGGATTCAGGAGCCATCCATTTTAGGGGAAGTCGAGTCTGGAAGACAGCAATGGGGCCTTGAGCATGCTAACAAAAGCGATGTCCATACCCAGGGCCCAGGGGTCCCCTTCCACTGAACACTTAGGGAAAACCAGAGTACCTGCAGTTTCCTACACCAGAGAAAAGCATAGAGCTAGCTCGTGGCTAGTTGCTAAGAGAGCATTAGAGGCATCCCCCAGCCTCTGGAGACCAGGCATGGCAAGTAGACTTCTCTGGTGTACCCAGAAGGTCCTGGTTCCACGGTTCTTAAAGAAACTGTGTTCTCATGGTCTCTTCCCTGCCTACATAGGGACACTAAGGACTTGGTAAAGAGGTCTGACACTTGATAGCAATCCCTATGAATTTCTTCTAAGGAGAGGGGTTGTGAAAGCTATCCCTGTGTAAAAGGACAGGTTGTTAAGTCTTGAACTTGGAACTAGGAGTGACTCAGGGATGGAATATGTGCTTGGTATGTCTGAGGTCCTGGCTTCAGTTCCCATTTAATCTCCCATATCCCTGGAATGAGGGGAAGGTGATTTTGTATTAAAGTTCTCCATTTAGGAGAATATATGGCTGGATCTCAAGCATGCAGACCTGTTCAGACAGCAGGGAGTTAGTGGGAGTTTGGCCTGCTGGTAGGGGGTTGGGGCAGGGGGAGCAAAGCAAGATGTCTGGGACAGTGGAGAGACAAAGACGGTGGAGGAACGTAGACATGCCAAGGACAGCAAAGAGGGCCAAACGGAAACACAGGCGGAAGCAGTCTCCGCAGGCTGGAAGGCCACTGTAAACTGGGCTGTTTCCCTCTTAGAAAAAGAATAGCCGGGTCTGAGAGGTGGCTGGGCAGTAAAGAGCTGGCTGCTCTTACACAGGGCATGGGTTCGGTTCCCAGCACCCACATGGTATCTGTACTTCCAGTCCCGGGGGATCTGACGCCCTCTTCTGGCCTCCTCGGGCACTACATGCATACAGTACACAGTACATTTAGGTAAACCACTCATACACATAAAATAAGAGTTAAAAAGAAAAGAAACAGTAACTAAGAAGTGTGTCCCCGGGGTGTCCACATAGTATGGTCCAGAAACTTGTTGAAAATGCAGATTCCAAGCAGTCTCCCTTCACCGTCCCCATCCTCCCCACCTTCCTCACCCTTCCTCTGGACCTTCTGTATCAAGGGGTCTGGGGTGAGGACAGCAAGCCTTGGTTCAGAAAGGCTGCTAGGCGATGTGTGTATGTATTTCCTACAGTCTGAGAGCCCTGCTGCAGAGCAATCAAGAGAGCCCAGACATCATTAGCTGCTGCAGAGCAATCAAGAGAGCCCAGACATTATTAGCTGAAGCCCTCCTGGCAGAGGCCAGACAAGAGAGGACACTAAAGGTCACCCAGTAAGTGACAAATAACATTATGTTCAAAAACAAATGGGGAAGAGAGGCCAGCGCGAGCCAGAAGGGAGATGGGTCCCATGGAAGGCGTCCCTGGAGGTAAGCAGCTTCCTCCGTTCAAGATAGTGTGTACCCTCTCGCGCTCTTTCCGGAAGTACTGACACCTGCTGAATCAATCATCCAGGGCTTATCTGAGGGGAAGAGGCCACGGTGTTCTTTTCAGTGGGACATGGGACTCCCAGAAGGGCGGCTGGCAGAGACTGATGTGGTCTCTGCAGGGCTCAGCAGGCTGCTTAGCTTAACAAGTCTCAGGCGGTCCTTCTATCAGGACAGGTACCTAGCCAGGGATCAGAGAAAGAGAGAGAAGATTCCATCCCAGAGTTGTCAGCACACAGCTCTTCTGGACCACCCGTCTTCGCAGAGCCACATGGGCATTTGGGGGATGACTGCTGAGAAACGTAAGTGTTTGCAAGGGCTTCTGTCTGTGGGTTAAACAAGGGCAGGGTAGAAAGGGATTGAATGTGCACCCGAGCTCACTTACATCTCCTCTCCTCACATAATCAGGGTTCTTATAAATATCCCGGGCCAGGCCAAAATCGCAAATCTTCACCACATTGTTCTCAGATAAAAGGATGTTTCTCGCTGCCAGGTCCCGATGAATGCACTGTAATAAAACAGTTATGTAATGAACGTACTTCCTGAATCAAGCGCTTAATTTCCTGTATCCACTCAGGGTCATTATTCTTAAAAAAAAAAAAAAAGTGTGTGTGTGTTTGCGTACTCGCGTGAGTGCGTGCGCTTGTGCACACATGAGTACTCATGTGAGCATGCACATACCATGACATGCATGTGGAGGGCAACTGTGTGAGTTCCTAGGATTGAACTGAGGTCATCAATTTGGCAGCAAGTACCTTTACTTGCTGAGCTGGCTTACCTGGTACCATGATTCTTTTTTGTTTGTTTTTTTGTTTTGTTTTTTGTTTGTTTGTTTTGTTTTTCGATACAGGGTTTCTCTGTGTAGCCCTGGCTGTCCTGGAACTCATTCGAGTCCTGGCTGTCCTCAAACTCAGAAATCCGCCTGCCTCTGCCTCCCAAGTGCTGGGATTAAAGGCATGCGACCACTGCCCCGGCTCGGCACCATTATTCTTAATTCTAAGATCCATTTCATATGCGGTAGAGGGAGCATCTCTCAGCACACACCACAAAGACAGTGTGCTTCTTGTGCAAGTACGAGGTCCAGGTGGCTCAAAGGATACGTTGTAAATCAGCCAGGCTCCTGTTCTATGGGAGCGTACTGGTCAAGCGCACCGGCAGTCTGAATTTTGCCCGTGAGTGAGGTTTCCCTCTGCAACCTTTTATTGCAGATCTTTGGGAGCTGTGGTTCAGGGTGCTTTGCTTTGTTGGCCGTTGACGTTGTTTGCTGTTGTTGCTGTTTTTAAGACAGACTCCTGGGGTGTTGTGTACGCCGACCTGGAACTCACCCAGGTTGGCATGTAACCAGGAATCCTCCTGCCTCAGCCTTTCGGGTGCCTGGATGCCCATGGTTTGGGCTTGAGCTGAGGGTTTCTGAGAAGCCTCAGGTGGGTATACTGAAGACAGCTTCTTCATCAAGCCTGGAGAGTTTGGAAGCGTGGAAGACAGAGCTGCTGGGTTTGTGTAGTCCAAAACACCCAGGAAGATTTTACCCTTAAATGCTACCCGCAGGCTCACCATCCTGGTACCTCTCCATATCAGAGCAAATCAAGGTTATTATGTAGAGGTCTGGTGTACAGTTATCAACCTAAGTATAAACAAATACTAGAAAAATAGCTTCACAGTAGAGGTGTGTGTTCAGGCCTCACAAAAAGACAAATCAGTAGCAGAATGCATTTTCAAATATGTTACCATTAAGTTACAAAAATATATCCAACCCGATTTAAACATTACCCAACATATTGTATTGAGACTTGACATCATTATTGTATATTGGTTAATATATGCGATCTGTATATTTTCAGACACCATTTAAAAGATCAGAATAAAAGCGGGGAGCAGGGAAGAGACATGAAAGGTACCTGTGTTTTGTCTCTTACATGGATGCTCTAAGTTTAACAACATACATAAAAACAAATTCTAAAATGTGAAGCGAAAACTTTTGAAAAACTCAAAACTCCTTTTTATTTCTGATTAAGAAAGTTAAAGAAGAGGCTGGAGAGGTGTCTTGGCAGTAAAGAGCACTGACTGCTCTGCCAGAGGTCCTGAGTTCAATTCCCAGCAACCACATGGTGGATCACAGCCATCTGTAATGGGATCTGATGCCCTCTTCTGGTGTGTCTGAACACAGAGCACTCGGCATGTGTGTGTGTGTGTGTGTGTGTGTACATAGGTATATAAAAGATTTACAGTATTAAAAACATTTTTTTAAACATAAAGTTAAAGAAAGACTGTAAAGAGATGAGCTGACCTTTCTGGAGGACAGAAACTCCATGCCTCTGGCCACTTGGAAACTGTAGGAAATCAAGTCTTCCATGGTGAGGGGCTGCTTGGAGATCTCACTGTAATCTACAGAGCATTAGAATCTTGTAAAGATTTTTGTGACTACACCAAATCCCAGTTTATTGAAACAATATTCACAAAGTATAAGACACACCAAGGACGCCACAGTTCATGGGTAAGAGAGTTTGAGTCTCAACTCGAGCATCAGAGATGTTTTCCCAGGCTGTGGGGTTGAGGGGTGGGGGTGAAGGGTAGGGAAATGGAGATTGGGCACAATGGGTGTGACCTGGTAGGACGTTACCCCCATTCCCAGGATGCTTATTAGGGTGATCAATCAGAAAGGAAAAAAATGTGTGAGATGTCCAGTATGTTGTAGAAATACCCCAGACTGGAGGCCGGGAGGAGTGGAGACATACCCTCGTCTCCTTCCATGTCGCTCACACTTCTGTCTTCCGGGAAGCTGGAGCTGGTGAAGCTCGAGCTGCTGACACTGTCTAGGCGGGGCTTCTGGCCCTGCTCCAGGCCTGGTTCCAGGTTCTCTTTCTTGAGCTCCATATGCAAGGCTGCGTCCTTAGCACAGACAAGAAGCAGGGGAGTGAGAGGGGCCCAATGCAGAGATGGCTGCCATCCGGATTGGACATGCCACTGGGCCCGGAACGCACACCAGGTGCTAGGCATTTATTTCCCAGGCTGTAGAATCTTTTATGCTCTCGCTTGGGCTCCTAGTGAACACCTCAGATCCTAGCAGCTGATCAATACTTAGCACTTAGTGTGAGCTAGCATACACTTCCTCAACTTCCCCAAGAGCTTATGTCATTTTACTAAATAATTGTCAAAATAGTGTTTGTTTTGATTTACGAGGTATGGGCGTGGTTTGAGACAGAGTCTCTATGTAGTCCTTGATATCCTGGAACTCAAGAGATCCACCTGCCTCTACCTCCCGGGTGCTGGGATTAAAGGTGTGTGTTATCACCACCTGACTTTTTTTTTAATAGATTTACTTTATTTTTATTTATGTATATGTGAACATGCATTCGGGTGTCTACCAAAGCTAAACAACATCATTGGATTCCCTAGATCTGGGGTCAAAGCAGGTTGTGCCAATATGGGTGCTGGGAACAGAACTCCAGTGCTCTGCAAGAGCAGCAAGTGCTCATAACTGCTGAGCCCCCCTCCCCCTTATAAAAACGATTCATGTGCAAGCTGCTTCTGACGAGTTAAGTCATCAAAGCCGCAGCTAATAATCGGCAAAGCCTGAAAAGTAGCTTGCGCAAGTGTCCAACCAAGTCTGTCTCTTCTGCTTTTCATAGCACATGCCCTGTTGTTTGGAAGGCTACATAGAGTTTGATATGCCTCACTCAGGTGGTGTGAAAAGGGTTTTCTCCATAACCCCTGCAGAGGCTCAAATTACCAGCTCCTCTCATTTCCTGGGGGAGAGGAGAGGAGATGCTCCTTTCTCTTGGTTTCCCTTGGAGGATGCCACACCACTGCATCCTATCATGAAAAGCAAAGGCGACTGACCCTGGGCATCGGCACCTTGCTGCTTTTCCTCTGCCTTCTTTATAGAGTCTTCTGGCTCCTCTACTAATCATGCCATCTTGGGAAAATCCTTTCATGTTTTCCTGTGTTTCATCTTTCTCGTCTGGAAAGCACTATATTATAGCTTGTGCCTCGTAGGAAAGGGCTTCCGTGCTCTACTGTCTTGCCTTCCGTAACTCATCTATTGCTTGACACTTAGAAACGTATCCTGTCCAGTGGCTTTCAGGACAGGGCTGTGTGCCCATGCGTACCTGCATGTGTATATACCCACAGGGGCTTGTGTACCGTACAGCCTGGCTTCTGCTGGGTGGCAGAACCTAGACAGGAGCTGGGAGGGAATGAGGTTCAGTGCTAGGATTAACCAGCCTGTGCATCCAGCCTTGACTTTTCTGGGATGTCACTAAGTATGAGAGGTCCTTCCACTAGAGGGCGCCGGGGAGCAAGCAGAAGACCCAGCAAACTTTAGGAGGGACAGCAACAAGCAACACTGAGATATAGGGTACAGAGATTCCCACACGCAGAAAAAAAGAGTCTCCTGGGGACACACCTCATCCAAACATTCCCTCGAGTCAGATCCCTGAGGGGAGTTTTGCTGTCTCAGTTCTTCCCAAATCCTGTCTGGGATTTCAGGAGTGAAGACAATTCATACCGCGTGTAACCCACCCTAGACACCTTTTTCTCAGGGCAGGTAAAAAGCCAAACAGTCAAAAAGAACATCATTTTTCTCTCCACGAGGCAGCTAGCCCCGCTCAGACGGAGTCTGGAGTTTTATTTTCTGAAAGCTTACTGCCTTCTGCCTCACACCGCTCAGAAGCTACGGGGTGGCCCTGTCCCCAGGTTACCCTACCCTTCCTTGCACCCCAGTTCAGCTATGCTCAGCAGCAACATGCCACCAAAGACAGGTTCAGTTAGTGGACTTTGGGGACTAAGGCAGAATAGTGGGTTAATCACAAAGCACATTTAAGAGTCTTGACAGATTTGGGCCGTTCCTTCATTTCTCTTTCCTATTCCTTTAGGTTCCAAATGTGACAGATAGTCATGAGTTTTCCACAAAACACAGCTCCACCAAGTGCCACGGGGAAGCAAACCAGTAAATATAGCCCCGAAAGGAAACAAGCTCCTCAAAACAAAGGACGCACAAACCCAAATGCTCCATCCTGCCACGTCCCTGGGGTGTTCTGAGGGCTCAGTGCTTCCTGAGGCCAGTCTAGGACATCAAGACGGACAGGAATCTGTGCTGCTCTCAGCTTGGGACACCGCTACACCCCTTATTTAGTGGGGTTCAGAGGAAAAGTCCTAAAGCTGGGGGTGAAGCAAGATAGGTCTTTCTCCTCTCTTTATCTTGTGGTTACTGTGTCTTTAAGCCAATTTCTTTATTACACTAGGTATATATATATTTATTTGTGTTTGTCTGCTGCGTGCACAAAGGCAGAAGCCAGAGGACAACTTGCTGGAGTTGGTTCTCTCCTTCCATCATGTGGGTCACAGGGATCAGACTGAGGTCATCAGGCTTGGCAGCAAGCCTCCTTATCTAGACTGGGCCATCTTGCCAGCCATTTCCTGACTTCTCTGGATATATATATATATATATATATATATATATATATATCCAGAGATATCTGAGCTATCACTTCACTCCTGGTCTCACTCTATTTTCCAGGCTGATGTCTAACACTTGGGTTCACACAATCCTCCATCTCAGCAGCTAGAGCTGCAGGCAGGTACTGCAACAGCTAGCTGTACTCTGTGTATTCTGTGGTGCCTTCCCTACATAGCAGAGAAGGGCACCATTCCTAGAAGTCTGAAGGTTCATTCAACCACGTAGATTAGTTGTGTTCAATTGAACTCTATGTTTGTCTCTCTCTTTGTTTTTCTCTCTGTGTGTGTCTCTGATTCTGTCTGTCTCTCTAATGCAAGGGAGGAGACAGACACAGGGCCTTACTCATGATAAATAAGAACTACCCCACTGAGCTACACCCCATCCTTCAACATCCTAAGTGGACAAAAAAATGATGAAAGGGGACAACTAAATGCTTAAGGGAAGAGTTTCATTTTCCCAACAGTCTCATTCTGGGTTCTATTATTAGTGCCACTTAATACAAGGAACTGAAGCCTAAAGGGGCTGACTAATTTGCTCAAGGTCAGGTTTTATGAGAGGAGACTTGGAATTTAAACCTGGAAATCTGGTTGTGGAGCCAGAGAGCTTGCTTCCAGTGTGTGCCGCATAGATGCTGGTGACTGGCTAACACTGTCAGTCACTGTCTCTCGGGCCAATTCAGCCCATAGAGGGACAGCAGTGGGACCACAGCAGAGCATACCACAGTGTTTGAATCCATGGCTTCTTCTTTAGAGCTGGCATTTCCTGAAAGACTGTGTGTCCTCCCGGTATTCTTGTTTGTTTGTTTGTTTGTTCTGTGTGTGTGTGTGTAGTGTGTGTGTATGTGTGTATGTGGTGTGTGTATATATGTATATGTGTGTATGTGGTCTGTGTATGTAGTGTGTGTATGTATGTATGTGTGTGTGTATATGTGGTATGTGGGGGTGTGTGTATGTATGTATGTGGTGTGTGTATGTAGTGTATGTATGTGTTTGTATGTGTGTATATGTGGTATGTGTATATGTGGTGTGTATGTGTGTATGTGGTATGTATATGTGTATGTGGTGTGTGTATGTACTGTGTATATGTGTATGTAGTGTGGGGAGCAGGTGCGGATGCATGGGCCAAAGATGGCGCCCTGGCTCTATGCTAAGCCCTGTGACCTTGCTTGTTTACCTAAGTCTCAATCATGCACAGTAAAAGCAGCACGTGTAACACGTTGGAGAGATTAGCGCAATGTCTCGCCATACCATTCTATCAGCCAATCCTGCATGCTACCTTGAACGTGTGCATCTATGATTGGGTGGTATGAGGTGACATAAGTGAATGGAAGAGGATAAATTGTGGACAGTCCCAGAGGACTGAGGATTGACGAGTGATGATTGACTAGAGGATGATGGATGAAAAAGAAGAAAGCTGGGAAAGCTGCAAGAAACCTCCAAATAAAGAGAAGCGGCTGCAGCTGCTTTGAACATGCTTTTAGAGTTCGTGTCGTTTATTCCCACTCTCTGCTGGTCAGAGATTGGGGCTACGACATGTAGTGTGTATGTGTATGTATGTGTGTGTATGTGGTATTTGTATATGTAGTATGTGTATGTGGTATGTGTGTGTATACTACATGCACACACACAACATGCATATATACACATGCACACACAAATACACAACAACCACAATAATGAAACAGAAGAGGGAGAGCATTAGATTAAGCACACACGATTTCCTGTTCTAGTCTATCACTGATCTATTGGTGGGAACTATAGAAACCACTCATTGTGCTCTTAGTTTCTCTGATAAGTGAAGCTATATCGTATAGTCACAGGTATGGCTTTGAGGAACAAATGCATAAAATCTTGTGCAAGGATGGGGACCTCCGTTCAGATCCCCAGCATCTACACAAAATCTTGCGAGGTAGGGCAGACAGAGGAAACTGGATCCCAGAGGCTCACTGGCAAGTCACTCTAGAGGAACTGGCCAGCTCTAGGTTCAGTGAGATGCCCGGTCTCAAAAAACTAAGGTGGAGGGGCAGCTGAGGAAGACATCCCCATGTCAACTTCTGGGATTCACACATGGGTAAAGTGCACCTACACATATGTGTACAGACACAGACACACATACACACACACACATACACACACACAACACACACACACACACACACACACACACACACACACACACACACACAAACATGCATGAGTGCTGCCATTAAAAACAGCCCTACCTTTAAAATCCAGGCCTGGCTAGTTTTTGTCAATGTGACACAAATGAACTAGAGTCACCTAAGAAGAGAGAACCTTAACTGAGGAGTTCTCTTCATCTCCGTGGCCTGTGGGTATGTCTGTGGAAGGATTTTTTTTTTTCTTTTGACTGTTGATTGATGTAGAAGACCTGTTCACAGTGGGCGGCACAATCCCTAGGCAGGCGGGCCTGAGCCATAGAAGAAAGGTGACTAAGCAAACCAGGGCAAGTGAGCCAGCGAGTAGTGTTCCTCTGTTGTCCTTGCTTAAGTTCCTGCCCTGACTTCCCGCAGAGATGGACCGTGGTCAGGACCCATAAGCTGCAGCAACAGAGAGGAACCAGGGTGAATCCTTACCTTGTTGAGACAGAATAAGTCTCGTTTGCTCTTGAGGTAGTTGGACAGGTTTCCATATTTGCAGTATTCCACGATCACCATCAGAGGCCCTACAGCCCAAACAACACATGCTTAACCACACCAGGTCAGACAGCCGTTTGACAGCTTCTGGTCAGCCCTCCAGACCTCAAACCAACCTGATTTTATATGTGAAGGGCCTGAAAGTGCACCTGAGACTAGAGCCCATGAATCAAGGCCTCAATTCAGCCTCTGTGGCACGAAAACCGGCCTTATTAATATAACCGAGAACATGGCCCTGTTCCAATAAAGTTTTATGAACACAGATATTTAAATGTCACCAAACAAAATACACCTTTTCTTTTTCCCCACCCTGATGATTCAAAGAGGGCAAGCCATGCAGGGCACAGAGGCTGCTTGCCCTCTTCCCACCCTTCTGCAGTGAAAAACAGTTTGGGGGGAAGGAAGCCGATCTGCATTGAGGGTCTCAGGGGACACTGTGGAAGTCTCCTTTGTTCCACTCCATGCTTCCCCAATAGCACGGGATTGCTTCTGTTTGAAAGCAGGTATGGCCCCTGTGAAGAACGTACCCTGCTGTCTCTTGGAGGCTCCCTGAGGATAGAGCTTGTCCCTCTGGTAATATGATTTTTCAGTTACTATCTGTACTTCACTGGTTTTTTTGAATCTTGCTAGCACCCCCTCATCCCTCAGGATTCCAGGAAGTTGCTTCCAGAGCTGGGGTCTCCCCACCAAGGAGCAGGTCTGGATGGGGCTCAGCTGCCTAGCCCTGGGGGCTCACATCTCAAAGGTACAAGGTTGAGGGAGGCAGAATGCAGTCACTGGGGTAGGCACTCAACTTATGCAAGGTTAGGTGCTATGGGGACCTTGTCTGGTTCACTAGGGCCCTTAGCTTCTCCTTCCATTTGGCTCCCTTCTTTTCTTCCCCATAACCCCCCACCCCTGCTTTGTGTTGGGAAACTGAAGACCATTTATGTGTACAACTCCTTGGAACCGGCATGACTTGAGCATCCGTTCACACCTACACCCAAGTATTCACCTTGCCACAGGGGAAGAAAGACCAGCGAGGGCATACCTGGGGCTCAGCAGTTTACAGCACAGCCATGTTCCTGTTACCTGTCCTGAGAGCTGATCAGAAAGGAGGGGGCCCGCCCCTCTAATCATTTCCTATGTTACTTCCTCTTGGGATTCCACCCTGTGTGGTTGCTGGGAAGCTGCAAGGCGTGTGTAGCCTCTTAAACCTTTACCATCTCACATTCAACACCCCCAGTCATCCTGAGAGAAAAGGCCCTCCATTTGACCTAGAATATCTAAAAGGGAGTGGCTTTCTAATGCTGAAGTACTCGGTGGCCATTCTCTGGAGGCGGGGGTGAGGGAGGGAGCCATGTGAGAAGAGAGCTCCCCTCTCAGCAAGACAGATGGCACAGATGGAGCAGCCCTCCCCTGTGTCCTTTACCTCCTTGCTTGGTGCAGGCTCCCAGAAGGTTAACCACATTCAGATGATGGCCGATGTGGGTCAAGATCTTGAGTTCGGTCATCAGAGCTTTGTACTCACTGGCTGTGGCCCCCTCTGTGTGAGAAGCAAGGAAAAGTCAGGGCTCTGGGACAATGGGGCTGCTTCCGCCCTGCCCTGCGCTGGAGGCTGCGTGCCCGCCACCCTTGTTTGTCCTTGCTTCATTCACTTCCCCACATTCTGCGAAAGGCCAAGTCACCAGCCAGACTGTTTTTATTCCTCCCACCCCCCCTGAGCCAACATCCTTTGCACTGCACTGAGGCCCGCCGTGTGGACGGGGTTAGTCGCCGGACGTTTCCTTCGGGTGGACCAGGCCGTGCTGACAATGTGCTGACTCAGAACTGGTACCTCACGTCCTCGGCTTTCCAGAAGCTTCCCTTCTAGCAAAAACAGGTGAGGCAAGAGCTCTGCAGGCAGGGGGTCCACCCACACCTTCCCTCTCAGTCTCCTTTCTAGGAAGTCACTAGGAAGGGAGGGGGTTGGGAGCATCTACCATGTCAGGCTAACTGCTTACATAAACACCTTGGAACCGTGTTATTTTCTCTCTAGCCACCTTCATGCCTGGAATGCAAGGGTTATCTCAGGCAATAAGGATTCATGTTTTCCAGCTTTTTTTTTTTTTAATGTGTATAGTGTTGTACTTGCACCATGTGTGTGCCTGGTGTCTGTGGAGGCCAGAAAAGGGCACCAGCCAGGATCCTCAGCACTGGAGTTACAGATGGTTGTGAGCCACCATGTAGGCATTGGGAATGGAATCTGGGTCCTCTGCAAGAGCAGCAAGTGTCCTTAACCCCCCACCCCAACTTTAACTTCATGCTTGGAGACGACCTGTGTCAGTCCAAGAACCAACAGTCTAGATTCTAGACTGAGTCTCGCCTGTTCTTTTTCCTATCATTCATTTTTGAGGTATTCATACTCTTAGTTGTTTAAAAAGAAACAACAAAAAACTAAAAAGTGTTACTGTAAAATATTCCAACAGTGTGAATATGGAGATCAGTGAAGAGGCGTGTGTGCACGCATGTATATGTTCACCTGTGCATGTGTACATGTATGTGTCTGAAGATATGTGCATGCAGGTGGTTACAGCACAGTGGCAGAGCCCATCTCTAGCATGTGCAAAACTTTTTTGGCACCAGAAAGGACAAATAATAAGAGATCGAAAGTCATCGTAAGGAGTCTGAGGTGCTACATACAGTAAAAAGTGCAAGTCTCCAATCGGATCACCTTCCTCGAAGCAGCCATGGTCAACAATGTGAGCTTCAGACCCTTCCATATGCACTTAAAAATACCCAGTGAGGGCCGGCTCAGTGGCTCAGTGAGGAAGGAGCTTGCTGCTAAGCCTGGTGACTTGAGTTCGATCCCCAGAACCCATGTGTGGAAGAAAAGGACTGACTCTTGTAAATATGATCCTGACTTTCCTCTCTCTCTCTCTCTCTCTCTCTCTCTCTCTCTCTCTCTCTCTCTCTCTCTCACACACACACACACACACACACACACACGCACACGCACACGCGCGCACACACATGCACACACACAGAGACATGTGCACACACATTGATTCACTCCCCCTTTTAATATCAGAGATTCTTCTCATTCTGCTTTATTTATTTTTCTTTTATGTGAGTGCTGGGAATTAAACTCGGGTCCTCAGGACAAGGACAAGAAGGGCTTGTCTCCTCTTAGTCATTTCTCCCGCCTTCTTTTCATTCCTTTTCATGGACGAATGTGTTTCTTCTGACATGTATAGTCTTCAGTTGGGTGTCTATCTGTCTGTGTGTCTGTCTCTGGGTGGCTTATCCAGGCAGGTCCTGTGTCTGTGTGTGTATGTGCATGCCAGAGGACAAACCCAGGTGTTATTCCTCAGGATCTGCACACCATGTGTTTTGAGACAGGGTCTCTCTGTGGTCTAGAGCTTCATGGAATCGAACTCAGATCCTTACGGTTGTAAGATAGACCAAGCTATCTCCCTGCCCCACTTTCCTTTCTTCCTTTCTTCCTTTCTTTCTTCCTTCCTTCCTTCCTTCCTTCCTTCCTTCCTTCCTTCCTTCCTTCCTCCCTTTCTTCTCTTTTTTTTCTATTATGAACAAAGCTACAGAAGAACACCCCAGTGTGATCGAGCCCAAAGGCAAAGGTTTCTGCGGAACACAGTCCTGGAAGTGGGTCAAAGGTTTAAGCATTTAATATTGGAGTAGATATTGATATATTATTTTATTAAGATGGAATAATTTTTTTTAATGATAACCAGATAAACTCAAAGCCCCAGTGGGGTAGGGCTGGCTTACAGTGTCTGCTCGACAAATATTTTTGGATAAATAAATAGCATGATTAGTTTTCTCATTTTGGACATATTTTTTCCAAATGGACAGTTTTCCCAAAGCTCCAGAAAGTTTAAGGCTATGCTTGGAGACACACTGAAAGAGCTTTTGACTATGCCCTTTGCTTGATATCATGGTTTTTTTCTAGTTCCCCTGGAAGAGATCGTAAACTACTTTAAGCAAGAAAGTTTGGAGGATTGTTTTTATTTTACTGACGGAATTCTAGGGTGAGAGTGTTGTAGAAATCTTTTTTCTGTCAATGCTGACAGTGGAAGCAAGATGCCTTTATATGGATTAATTTACTTTTATTTTATGTATATGAGCGTTTGCCTGCATGCATGTATGTGCAGTGCGTGTGTGTCTGGTCCCCGTGGAGGCCTGAAGAGAGCCTTGGATGCCCTGGAATTGGCATTACAGGCAGTTGTGAGCTGCCATGTGGCTGCTGGGAACTGAAGCTGTGTGTAGCCAGTGCTCTTAACTGCAGAGCCATCCATTCAGCCCTGAGTTTACAAATAGATTTCACACATGATTTCTGGATTACATAGAAGAGATCAGCCTTGTGAACAATCTCAGGTTAGAACCTTCTCTCTTATCATTTAACAGCCCCTGAAGATGGTTTCCCTTTTTGGCAAGGAGAAAAAGCTGGGGTCTGCAGCTTAGATGGCTAAGCCTTTCTGAGCCACTTTTCCTCTCTGCAACTGGGGAGTAACACTGGTCACCAACAGGGTAGTTGGCAGAAAAGATGGTGGTGCCCAGTCTGAGGCTTTCCCCAGCAGAAGACCTGCTGATGTCGCTTCTCCTCAGAGTCTAAGGGTAGAGGACAGTGCTGGTCTGATGGCATTCTCACAGAAATGCCCACTCCCATCTGGGTAGTCTGCCCCAAATAAACTCCTTATGGCAAGGGGAGCGTAACAACTCCCCTTGTATTATGGGGTATGCTACAATACAGGGTGTATGTATAATGTGTAGTGACCTAATACAGTAACATTTCCTTTTCCTTGTTTGTTGGCTTGCAGTGGAAGCTTTTAAACTCCTCTCTTCTGGTTCCTTATAAAATATATAAAAAACATATTGTGTGGGCCTGGAAGGTGGCTCAGTGGTTAAGAGTGCTTACTGCCTTCTTAGGGGACCTGGGTTCAATTCCCAGCACCCATAATGGGCTCCTATCTCACAACCACCCATAGCTCTAGTTCCGGGAGACCTGACACCCTCTTCTGGCCCCTGTGGGCACATGAATGAATGTAGTGTACATACAAACAGGCACACACACATAGACATGAATATAGAAGCAAATATAATAAATTGTACTGATCGTAGTCACCCTGCTGTGTCAGGGAGCACATGTCCAGTCTGAGTTATGGCGTATTGTCCAGCCTCACTCCTTTAAGGATGCTTATCTGGCTTTTGCTGATGAACACAGCCCCTTTGAGGTGAGAAATGTGTTTATGCAGGCTTCCAGAGTACGGTGTCAATGGAGCAAGCACTACGAGAGTTTGGACACCTCTTCTCTCGGGGACTCTGAGCTGTGTGCACACGTCCCTGAGCCTTAAAAATCTCCCAGCAAAGCCTGGTGGAGACATTTGGGAGCCGGACACAGCAGGATCTGAAGTTTGAGACCAGCCTGGGCAACATGAGAACCTTTATCAGAACCCAAACCAAAGCATAAAAATTCCCCCACCATCCTGGAGACTGTGGAAAGCCCAGAAGTGGTTTCCTTTTGGTCTCCCTCCATCTTGATTTTGAAATCCTGACCTGAAGCACAGTGTGACTATTTCATTCCACATGGAAGAAGGAAGCCTTTTCACACCGCAAAGGACACATGACTCTTTCAGGCTTTGGTGTATTCACGCTTCCTTGCGTCTTGTTTCCAGTCAGTCCAAGGGTGGCCATCATACATCACAATGAGACTTGCTATCCCTCCACCCAGCAGTCTATGACTAGACTCTCTTTCAATATAAGAGAGATGGAATTCCTCTTTTTAAAACAATTGTTATTTATAAAGAAGAGATGTTTTCTGGGTGGGGCTTGACAACATCATAGAATAAAATTTTTGATCAGCCAGTTTTCTTTAGCTTTATAGTTTCCCTTTAGAGTGAGGGAAAACCCACACGAGCCCTTGGGATTTGTGGAGTGTGCTGTTGCCTGACAACCACAGTGGACCTGGACCTGGATCATGGCAACTATAACCATTTGAACCCAGGACTACAATAGATCTAAGTCCTCAGGTGTGTCGTCTGGGATGTGAGAACAGAAAGACCTTAGGATGACAGAGATCATTTTCCTATGGACAGTTCTGGATCATTCCATTGGCAAGGTTTATTCTGAGCTGGTTTGGCTGACTCTACAGTCCAGGCACACAGAAGCCCTGGCTAAAGCAGAGGGAGCTTGTGTGTTCCTGGGGTACATGAATCTTGAGCCGACATGGAGGGTGCAGAGAGGTGAAAGGTGATTGACAGCCAAGTCCCGGCATATGGCACGCCTACCTTTCAACATCTTCACAGCCACAGTCCGGCAGGTGGGTGATTTCTTAATGCCAAATGCAGAAGCTTGAACGACTTTCCCAAAAGCCCCTCTCCCGAGCGATTTGCCTACAATAGAAGAGGGTCTTGGTTTGTTTGTGAAGCCAACAGCGAGTCTGAGTCTTTTCCGGGAAGGAAATGCTACCTTGTCTGTGTTACACAAGGTGCACATCTTTGAAGGGGATTCTGCAATGGAGTGACCCCAAAGGAGCACTGATCCAAAGGAAGGTGTCCCTTCCTCTGAACTCATTCATCTGCCTCTGAGTGCCCCACCCCACCCCACCCCATCCTTCAAGATGAGTCTAAGCTTCTAGAACATTCAGTGAAGGGAAGTGTCCATTTCCATTAGCCGTGGAGTCTCCCAGAAGGGAGAAAATACCAAACCCAGGGAGCGTCTCTCTGTTTCGAGACTAAGATGTTCCAAACCCTCTTTCTTGTCACTGAGGTCATTCCCTACATTCTCTGTAAAAAGGATGTATGTCGGTGACTACTATTGTTGTGACAATGCCTTGGATCTCAAGAATAAGCACTTGGTCATTTCTCAGACTTCCGTGCTGGCCAGAGCATTTCCTGGTAGCTCTTATACGGGTATACGACCATTACAAGCCCTTGTGGTTTTCAGAACATGAGCCATCAAACATAGGTAGTAATTTGCTTCAACCTCAGAGAGGCGATTACCAAAAACTGTAAGAAAGCAGGGTATCTTTTGTGGTGTCTGTACCGTTTTGCTGTAGTGACTATTAATCCATGGCTTTCCCCACTCTTGGATGAGCCAACTTGACTCAAAAAGGGAAGGCCACTGTCTGAACTGCTAAAGTCCCTGGTGTGGTAACTGGTATAAAGGAGACGCTGTCCAGTTACAGCAGAATGGAGAGCCATGTTAGGATTGGAGGTTGGCAACTAGGGAGCCCTGTGGACTAGAAGTCGGGGAGCTGAAAGCCTTTTAGGTGGACTCTCTGGAATTCCATATTTCTTTTCTATTTAGGTCCCTTGTTTGCACAATTAGGAAGCTAAATAGAGCCACATAAGAAAGCAGCTGTCCTTAGCATTATATGCAGAAAGAAGAGTAGACCATGAAAGTCAACTTCTTTCAACTCTTCTGCACTGTGATGTATTGGGGTAGGGGATAGAGTGCCATTGGCCAAAAAAATTCTGCCAGTTAGAATGTTAATTTAACCCTTCTGTTTCCATTTCAGTGTCCTTCCTTAGACTGCCCTGCTAATAAACATTCAGTTAATTTAATTAGCCTTCCTTTCTCTAGTTCCTTCCCCCAAAGGATGGATAGACAGATGGATATGAATATATATATATATATATATATATATATATATATATATATATATATATATGTTTGTGTGTGTATGGATGGATAGATAGATATTTTTGTAGGCTTTGTGACAAAGCACACATCATGTCTCAGCCCTTGTCCACTTCTGCACAATTACACCTTGCTGCAGCTTCAAGTTGACTGCCCTCCGGGAGGCATTTGGGCAGTTTCAGTGATGAGAGCTGTCTCCTGGGACTCACTCGGCTCAGCAGGGCCACACCAGGAGATGACATGGTTTTCCAAAGTCAGACATGTACAGCTGGTGACTACTGACCCTGATTCTTCTCAGAACACCCAACAGGGACAGGGACACAGTCACACATCCTTTCATGTAAAATGGTCTGAGCCAGGAGGACTCTAAGTTAAAACAGAAGCTTAAACAGTGGCCCCCAAAGTGCTGTGTATGCATACAAGTTGGGTGGGGGAGAGTTATTTAGTGGTCTCCTGACTTTCAAAACAAATGGCATATTTTGGTTGAGGGTTATTACAGTGTTATCCTTCAGCCACATTCTGCCATCTGATAAGTGTCCAGAGCCCAGGAAACACTGGGATAATCTCTCCACACACTCCAAAGGCTCCTGCCTTTCTCCAGTGTCCACCCCTACATATCCCTTCCCAGCCATCCCTGCACATTCCACACTTTGTGTTAACAGGCATTTGGGGGTTCTGCTTCCATCAGTGGGAACAAATTGATCTCACTGGGCTGCCCTATAAATCGACATGACACTTTCGTGGGCTCTGTGATCATCTTGTGCATTGGAATCTGACTTCAGATCCCTGGTTCTAGTTCCAGTGAGACTGGTTCACACTGGACTTGACCTAGCCACAACATTCCCTTTTCCTGGAATTCTTAGTGTTGTCTGGAATGCCACACACTGGTTCAGAAATGTGTTAGGTCACTGTCATGCAATGCAAGGGTAATGGAATGGCCTTGACGAGTCCCTGTCACTCTAGGGAGAGGGCAGGGCAGCATGAGCTTGGCCCCTGTTATGGTTTCAATATGAAATGACCTCCAGAGACTCAAGATTCCAGAGCTGGTGTTGCTATTTTGGGTGGGGGGTGGGGGACTCTAGAAACTTTAAGAGGTTGTCTGAGCTGGAGGATTTAGGTCACAAGGAGAGGTTTTGCGAGGGTATGTTCTCCATTGCCCTTGTCTGCCTGTCTGTTTCCTGTCCTCTATGAAGCAAGGAGCAGCCATGATCACAGGCTTCTGACACCATGATGCTTTGCTGAGTACAATGCCAGGCCACCATGGGCTGAACCTCCTGAAACCATCACCACCACCACCACCATCATCATCATCATCATCAAACAACAACAACAAAACCCTTCCCTTCCTAAGTTTCTAGTAGCTACTCTGGCCACCATGACAAAAGCTAACTAATCAATGCCACCGCTCTTTTGAAATCAAGGGAACTGGTCTTATTGGCTGTGGTGATAACCCAGCTCCAAACGTCCTGTGTGCTTTTCCATGTTAGGCAACTTCTCCTGCACGTTGCTTTGAAGTAGAAGTATTCTGTTGTGTCAGACAGCATCCTGTACGTTTATGGAAGTTGAATCCTCTCCCAGGGTTAGGAAGGAATTGGGAAGGAGTCAGGAAGTTGTCCATGTCCCTCCATCCCCCACTCCCCACTCTTGAGTTCAGCAATCGTACTAATAACATCAGGCAGGCAGGACAGGCAGACTTCCAATATGCCTTCTACAAGGCTGGGCATTGTAGCCAACAGAGAAGACATGGCTAAAATCACCCCTTGGTCTGTGTCTGTCTGTCTTTCTTTGTTTCTTTCTTTCTTTCTTTCTTTCTTTCTTTCTTTCTTTCTTTCTTTCCTTCTTTCTCTCTCTCTCTCTCTCTCTCTCTCTCTCTCTCTCTCTCTCTTTCTCTCTCTCTTTTTCTTTCCAATGCAACTGTGTCCATCAAATCACTTTCCCCCTCTCCACCCATCTAGACTGTAACCTTGGTTCCTTTTGTTGCTATCCACGATTTCAAATCATTGTGTCACTTCTTTGGCTAGCGGGAACCAAGATGCCTGGGGCCTCCTTGCTCCCACGTTAATCAGAGGAGAGCTCCTCCCATCTTGTCGCCACACGGTACACTAAAAAGCTTGATGCCCATTTGCTCTCATCCAACAGAGACACTCAGATGGACACGGGCCAAGTCACAGCTGAGGCTCTGCCCATAGCAAGCATTCCCTGAGAAAAGCCTTCAACAGGGAAAGCCTTATGAAGTATGGGATTCTGTGAATTCTCTGAGCTTAAGGGAGTTCTGGAGACAGAGGAAACGGCCTAGTGGGGTGTGCTGTGGATTGAAGCGAGTAGAAACGAGGGGAACGAGGCAGAGTGGGCCTGGGGTGCGGGGGTCAGAAGTTGGCGGGAAGCTCTCATGGATCCTGTCCTGGAAGAAGTATGTTTAATCCTAGCTAACAACGCTGGAGAGCAACATGGCCCGAGAACAGCTCCTGACTGTGGGAGAAAAGGATGCTGTGTTCCCTGCCAATGTCACAGAGGGGCTCAGCGAGCTGCCTGAACCTTCAGCCCCACACTCATCGACTGTGCTCCCTGCATTTATTCCCCCACTATTTAGATTTCTCCCAGCTCCCCATCCCTAACCCCAACAGCCTTGCCTGGTGGAAAAGCCAGAAAAAAAACCACTTCACCCCCACCCCAGAGCAGCTTGCCTGGGAAGAGAAGGGTCAGGCCGTCAGAACAACAAGCGCTCTTGCTCTGAGAGCGACGAGCCCAGAGGACATTGGGCTCACAATCTGTTTTCTTAGTTCCAACCACTAATGACTCTGGCATATACCGGAGCCAGTGGAAAACTTTCAGAAGCCATGTTCTAGACACCTTGGGTAGCAGTCATTGAGGCTCTTGATTGTTTTACATTGTCAAATCTGGAGATAAGTGTGCATTGTGACGTCCTTCCGAGCCAGAGGAACTGGGGGCAAGCCCAGGGGCCTGCTGTTTACAGCATCGGCCCTACCTGGAAAAGATGTCTCTGCTGCTCTTCAAAAGTGAAACTTAAGTGATCCCCGAGGGCTGGCCCACAGCACACCAGGAAAGTCACAGGCCTTCTTACAATGTGTGTGTGTGTGTGTGTGTGTGTGTGTGTGTGCCTGTGTGTGTGCAGATTTGCACAGAGAGCTTGATCCTCACTCTGCTGAACTGTTCAAGCCATCAGGTGTCTGAGTTCCCAGTAGCTTTGCTATCTAAGAGTGCCTGGGCTTGCAAGCCATGGTCTCTCTTCCTCTTCTTGACTTACCATCTAGCTGGAGACTAAGCTTGGAGAGACAAGACCTTGGTATTTCTGGGGCTCCTGCCACTCAGTAACCAGGGAACCAGCACACAGGGGTTTCTTGTTACCTTGTCCTTTTCTCTTGGCCACAGATTACATTTCTTCTGGTTCATGACCCCAGCCAGCAGCTGGAAGGAAGACTCCCAAGTCTTGCTCTCTGGTACTTTCTTTAAAACAAGTGTTCTGTGTGGGGTAGGTTTCTCCGACAGGCTTGTGGATCTGCCAAACGCACGCCTTACCTAGCTTCAGTCTCTCCCGCGCAAACTCCCATTTGCTGGCATCATAGGGCAGCCGTTCACACTGCTCATCCAGGGGAACTTCATCTGGGTCCATTATGATTGACAGGTAGTCCGTCTTTACTTCGGAAGAAGACTGAGAAATATAGACACACACGCACCCCAAAGTTACCAAGAAGAAAAACAACTTTAAAACCTCAGTTTTTCAGTTTACAATACTTGACAACATCGACTGCTTTGCATCAATGGACCAGGTACAGAGGGTTCCCTAAATACCATACACACACACACACACACACACACACACTGTGGTAGTTTGAATATGGATATTTGTTTCCCCATTGGTGGACTGTTAGGAAGGATTAAGAAATGTAGCTTTAAGCCGGGCGTGGTGGCGCACGCCTTTAATCCCAGCACTCGGGAGGCAGAGGCAGGCGGATTTCTGAGTTCGAGGCCAGCCTGGTCTACAAAGTGAGTTCCAGGACAGCCAGGGCTATACAGAGAAACCCTGTCTCAAAAAAAAAAAAAAAAAAAAGAAATGTAGCTTTGGGGGGCTGGTGAGATGGCTCAGCGGGTAAGAGCACCCGACTGCTCTTCCGAATGTGATGAGTTCAAATCCCAGCAACCACATGGTGGCTTACAACCACCCGTAATGAGATCTGACGCCCTCCTCTGGTGCATCTGAAGTCAGCTACAGTCTACTTATGAAGAATAATAAGAAATGAATCTTTGGACTGGAGAGACCAACCAGAGCGAGCGGGGCTGTCCAGAGCGAGCGAGCGGGGCCAACCGGAGCAAGCGGAGCCAATCGGAGTGAGCGGGGCCGACTGGAGCGAGCAGGGCCGGTCGGAGCGAGCGGGGTCAAGCGGAGCGAGCGGGGTTGAACGGAACAAGGGAAAAAAAAAGAAATGTAGCTTTGGGACTAATGAGATGGCTCAGTGGTTAAGAGCACTGACTGCTCTTCCAGAGGTTCAATTCCCAGCAACCACATGGTAGCTCACAACCATCTGTAATAGGATCTGATGCTCTCTCCTGGTGTGTCTGAAGACAGCTACAATGTACTCATATAAATAAAATGAGTAAATCTTTAATGTAGCTTTGCAGTAGGAGGCGTGTCCTGGGGCTTTGAGGTTTTGAAAACCCAGGCCAAGCCAGTCTCCTCTCTGCCTGTAGCTTCACTCTCACCTACTGCTCCACTGCCACACCTGACTGCCACCGTGCTCCCTGCCATGATGGTCATGAACTCACCCCCTGACACTGTGAGCAAGCCCCCAGTGAAATGCTTTCTTTTAACAGTTGCCTTGGTCATGGTGTCTCTTCACGGCAATAGGACACTGACTGAGACGCCCACACTGGAGTGNCTCTGCCTGTAGCTTCACTCTCACCTACTGCTCCACTGCCACACCTGACTGCCACCGTGCTCCCTGCCATGATGGTCATGAACTCACCCCCTGACACTGTGAGCAAGCCCCCAGTGAAATGCTTTCTTTTAACAGTTGCCTTGGTCATGGTGTCTCTTCACGGCAATAGGACACTGACTGAGACGCCCACACTGGAGTGTCTCTGCGGGACAGCTCTTTACTTTTCTCTCGCGGCATTTCTGGAGTAATTTCCTATCTTGAATGAGTGTGCCCCAAACCTTCACTGGCCTCACGTACATATCATGTTCTGAGGCAACCCTATGAGAGCTTGTCTTTTGAAAGAAAAACAAAGAGCTGGAGAGATGACTCAGTGGGTAAGAGCACCAACTGATCTTCCAGAGGTCCTGAGTTCAAATCCCAGCAACCACATGGTGGCTTACAACCATCTGTAATGGAATCCAATGCCGTCTCCTGCTGTTTCTGAAGACAGTGACAGTGGACTCACATATATGAAATAAATATGGCCAGAGTGTGGCCAGAGTAAATGGGGCTGGCTGGGGAGGGGTGGGGGAAGAAAGGAAAGAAAAGATAAGATAAGATGAAAGGCATTTAATACGATTTTAAACAATGACCAAGAGCTTTTCGTGGCTGCTCTGAACATCTTTTGTAAAAAGTCTAGCCTTTTTCCTTTGTGTGTGTGTGTGTTCTGCCTGCGTGGGCGGAAGAGCACCATCCCTGGCTGGTGCTTATGGAAACATCGGCTCCCTTAGAGCTGGAGTTACAAATGCTTGTGAGCCATAATGTGGGTACTGGGAAGAGAACGGAGGTCCTCTGGAATACCACAAATGCTGTTAATCACCAAGCCATCTCTCCAGCACCATTCTGTGAATGTGGATAAGCGTTGTGTGTGGGGGAGGGATTTTTTTTTCTCTTTTATAAGAAAGCCAGGAGTGGCCAAGTTAATCCAGGGTCCCTAGGGAAGCTCTTAATTGGTATACTATCCGAAAAGATCATAGAGTCCAGTAGGGCCATTAAAACAGAGGCTTATGCAAAGTCCCATCTAGTCTCAGAAATAGAGGCTGATCATTTCAAAACAAAACAAAACAAAAACGAAAACAAAAACAAAAACCTGAGGCATAAATATAGACCCATTTTGAGTTCCTTAGGGCATTGTTCAGAGGTCAAGTACGTATGTCAGCTGTGTGTGGTGACAAATTAAACCCAGAAAGCAGCCACTGTGGCAGATCAAGGAGAAGTAGATTGACAGTTAGGATCTGTCAGCAGGTTCGCTTCCTGCTAATGGACACATCTCTGGCATTGATAATTGAATTTCTGTGGGCAGAGTCTTGGATGGGACAGAAAGGATGAGCGCTTTCCCACAGAATACTTGCCTCAAAGTTAAATGAACTTCATGGCAACGAAGCCGGCCCTCTCCTCCCTTAACCAGGAGGAGGCACGGAGTGAGGGACAAGCCCTTCCGTAGACACCATCTCACAGCCGCCACATTCCTCAGCTCTTACTCAGCCCGTTGTGGGCAGTCACAGCTCACCTCATCCATCACTTGCTTGCAATCATTCACCTTGCAAAAAGTATCATTAGGACGTGGGACAAATAGCTCAGGGCAGAGAGTTTGCTCAGCATCCAAGAAAGTTGAAAAGTCAAAGATAAGAAGCAAGGCCAATGGTGTCAGGCTATAGGTGCCGGGTGCTCAGAGGAAAACGAATGAGCTTTTCACGTTGAACATTGCCGAGGCAACCATTAAAGAGCACACGACAGCTGAAACCTATTGAGAGGCACCTTGCTTTTATACAGGATGGGGAGGTGGCGAGGATTTAGAGCGGAACCCACGTGGCTCCTGCGAAACTCAATGTTTTAGCTAAATAAGGCAGAGAGAGGGAACGCCATGTGGACCTGTGAGGGAAGTGTGCTGACAGAGTACTAGTTGACAGATATTTATTCTTTTAATTGATGATATCTCTGAGCAGCTGCTCAGCACTTGGCATGGAAGACAGCTGCCTCCATCGGAGCCACCCCTGTGCACAGCCAAATGACCTCCCAGGCAATCGGCTTAACACCTCTAAACCTAGCTTGCTTATCTGTGAAATGGTGATAGTAATTGCATTTATCTGAGAGGGTCGCTATGGATATGAAATGATTGACCAACCTGTTAGAACAGGACCTGGTTTCTAGCAAGCATCAATGCAGTTAGCCATTGTTCTAAGACTGGCTCTGCTGTGTGTAAGTAGGTTCTTTATCAATGAGGAATTAGCATTGTGGTTAGAGAAACCACTTAGTCATCTCTGACCTTTGCCTCTTCCACTCAAGTTGTAGACGATCTCTCACACCCAACACGTAAGCTGTGGAATCTTGGCAGCATAAAAGCCCTCTTAAATCTGTTCTAGATCTTTCCAGTCTTATCCCGTTAGGTCTTGCTGAGTAAGAAGGCCGCTGTTCCAGTTAAGGGAGGAGAGGGCCGGGTTACTGTGTGCTTTGTTTGTTTGTTTCTTTGTTTGTTTATTCATCCCTTACAGTTATTCTCTTTCAAGTCAATTTCGAGCATCTTAATCAAGTATTTTCCCAGAAGATGTATTCTCTCCTTTCAAGACAATTGTTTCCTTCCAAAGCAGTGGCCTGCTCAGGTCTCAAAACCAAACATTCCATTTGGCAGAAGACTGATATCTCATATGAACACGGAAGATGGCTGCTGGCCATCCCTCCCATTCCAATGGTTGATCAAGCATGCCTTACATGATTTTGACTATTGAGCTGAGGTCAGACAAGCCTGTGCTCAGAATCAAACTACCATAGAGACATTTGGACCCATGCCTTTACCTCAGGGAACCTCGGTTTCCCTCTTTAAAATGGGGAATATCAATACCTCTCTCTCTCTCTCTGACATTTTAGTAGGATGAACCAAGACCCTGAATGAGATGTTACCCACAGGACATGGGACAACCATTTAGGAGAATCTCTAGGAAACGCAGAAACCTTTGCCTTTCTCAAGTTAGATCTCTCAGCTCCAACCGTGTAGGCAGTCACAATTCTTTCTTACACCTCTTTATTTCCTAAGCATGTGTGGGTCAACTCTTGCTTGCTCTGGTCTATAAGGGGAAGCTTCAATTCCAGAGGACACCCACCCTACCCCTTCACCTCCTCCCCTAACCAGAGCAGCAGCCTCTTCTTTTCTTTCTTTCTTTCTTTCTTTCTTTCTTTCTTTCTTTCTTTTTTTTTTTTTTTTTTTGTCCAAGACAGGGTTTCTCTGTATAGCCCTGGCTGTCCTGGAACTCACTTTGTAGACCAGGCTGGCCTCGAACTCAGAAATCTGCCTGCCTCTGCCTCCCATGGGCAATAGGGGATCACATGGCTTGGTGATCATATCTTCTGTATTCTTACCCGCTTCAGTTTTCTGATGAAGAGAGTTAGAAGGAGCCAAAAGAGGGTGGCAGCCACGCATGTGCACGTGAGCGTGATCAGCTCCAGGTTTGACTTGTCTGAGGTTCCTAGAGAGAGAAAAACCACAAAGATGCTATAAAAGAAGTCCTCCAATGTGCAGTCTCTGCTCACTCCAGCTGGGCATCTGTTGGAGCACATGGTTTCTGAGACAGGCTATGAACTTGCACCCGGAAGGGCTTTCCAGAAATTCTGCCGACTTTGTAACGAGTATTCTAAGAAATAATTAATTAGAGCCGGGCGTGGTGGCGCACGCCTTTAATCCCAGCACTCGGGAGGCAGAGGCAGGCGGATTTCTGAGTTCGAGGCCAGCCTGGTCTACAAAGTGAGTTCCAGGACAGCCAGGACTACACAGAGAAACCCTGTCTCAAAAAACCAAAAAAAAAAAAAAAAAAA